>OY763894.1:23169528-23192028 GCA_963667165.1 Barbarea vulgaris | reverse complement strand
TTTATATTTAGATTAATTTATAAAAATTTATTTAATTAATCAATAAAATAATTTGGCACCATAAAAGTTTAATGATTTATCGAAGTATTAATTTATCGAATATTAATATATTTATTTGTTCGAATCGTAAAAGACAAAAAAATAATATAAATTTTTTAAAAATTCAAAAGGTTTTGTAATTAAAGTTTTGACGGAAACGTACACTCTAGTTTTTTTAACATGTTGCCAAATGTTGATAAAATACGAATTTAGCCAAAAAATAATTAACGCGCGGCAACGAGCGTTACATTTTCAATAAAAAATTATTGTATAAAAATCACCGCCAGAAAAATATTATTAAATTTAATTATAAGCTCATTTTCATTTAATTACTGGTTTGTAAAACTAATTTCTAATTGTATGAGATAGAATGTCTAGAAAATACAATTATGTATACCAAAAGATGCACTTGCGTGGACCGATTGTAAAAACAATAAAAATCAAACTAGAAGTAGAACAATGAAGGAAGGAAATACAATGAAGAAGTTGAGAGAATGGAATGTTTTGCTTCACGCAAAGAGCTTAAACACGAGAGACTTACGCACCATCGCGTGGCTTTGAAGGCCTTTGTTTTTTTGTTTTTAATCTTTGTCTTAAGCGTCTTTTTTTTTTTTTTTTGTGTTTAGGTAATAACAAAACTAATTGAATTACAACTTTTTTTCTTATCTACTAAATAAGTATTAAAGTATTAAAGGGAGAAATAAAACAATTTCCCATTACCAACAAACCAAGCCCTAGTTTTGTTTACGTCCGATCTCCACCTTCTTCCCTCTCTTCTCTCCCAAATGTTCCCTTTTCTTTTTCTCTAATCCAAAATTCGATGAATCAAGTCCCAATTAGCTAGTAAAATAAAAGAAAAAAAAAGAATTGTGTGGTAGGAAGATGAGCTGTAGTGGGAACCCTAGCAGCAGCAGCGGTGGAGGTGGTGGGGGAGGACCGTGCGGCGCGTGCAAGTTCTTGAGACGAAAGTGCGTAGTTGGCTGCATATTCGCTCCCTACTTTGACTCAGAGCAAGGATCCGCGCACTTCGCGGCGGTGCACAAGGTGTTCGGAGCAAGCAACGTCTCTAAACTCCTCCAACATGTTCCTGAGCACAAACGACCAGACGCCGTCATTTCAATCTGCTTCGAGGCTCAGGCTCGTCTTAGAGACCCTATTTATGGCTGCGTCTCTCACATCGTCTCTCTTCAGCAACAGGTTTGTTATTCATTTCATAGCGCTTTATTATATGATCATGACTACTTCTAATGGGAAATCCCAACAGTTTTAACTCGATCTACTCTCTCTATGTGTCGTACTGTTGATAATTTGTTTAATCATTTTCTATGAATTTTTATTTTCGACGATCGATCATTTCTATGAAATTATGGTTTTTTTCCTAGAAAATTTGTTACAATTTTTTATTTCTCTAATATTCCTCTCTGCTATATTTTCAAGCCCCTCATGCAAATCACCCTCTCTAATTAAGCATCGACCATTTTATTTTATTTTAACTTCCAATGTGTACTTCTAGTAGATGTTTTTTTTTTTTTTTTTTTCCTTTTGCTATGACAGTCATGAAAACCAACTTAGCAACAACAACAAAAAAAACATGTTATTAAAATTTAAAACTTCACAGTTTGGTTTCATGGCCTTTTGCCTTTTGGGTAAAGTTATGTCCTTATATTACATGACGTGTCTATGAGTATATATGTGAATATGTGATATAGAACAAGTTTTTTTCTTAAAAAAAAAAACAGATGTTTGATTATATCTGCATACAAATTTAGTAATGGTAGTTCGTTAAGAAAGTATGCAAAATTATTGTATGTGTGTGAATCTCACATGATCCAATGCGGTTACATTACAGATGAAAACTTTCTCTTTCTCCTGATTAAAATGCTAGCTATAGGATTAAGGAAGTTAACTAGTAGTATCATTTAGCATATGTAATAGAAGTTTTGTTTAGTGTTTACAAGGTTGTTTTCCAAGTAATCCATTGATTGGGATGACAAATCTTCCTATGTTCGCAACAACCACGTTGTTTTACACTTATTCCCAATTGCATCCTTTTTAATTATCTTTTAGTTGCATTTTACATAAGCCACATAGGTACTTTTCTTGTATACATACTCGAATATGTATAATATACACACGTATGCAAGTACATTCTATAATTGATACTAGTGAAGGATATTTGCAATATCACAAGCAAGCATATATATATATATATATATATATATATATATATATTCATATGTAAGTGTTTAATGTTTTAGTGTCATTATTAGATTGTTTTATTTCGCGTATATATTTCTAAATCGGTGGTCTTGATTGATCAATTATTCCTGTCGTGTGTTTTTGGCGTTATTGAATCAACATTAGCTCATTTTCGGAAACTCTTATAATTATTAAATATTGCAGGAAATATCATTATCTAGATTATTATCTCTCTTTGATATTTGTTGGCATTATTATCAATTTTAATTCCTCCCAAAAAAAAAAAAAAAAAAGCAGGTGGTAAGTTTGCAAACTGAGCTTTCATATGTGCAAGCCCATTTAGCATCTCTAGAGCTGCCACAACCACCGCCGGCTCAGGTGTCGTCTTCTACATCTCTGACGCCTCTTTCGATATCGGACCTCCCAACAATATCTCCGTCGGTGTACGACCTCTCCTCCATCTTTGAGACGGGCATGTCGTCCACGTGGACAATGCAGCCACAACCACGACCGTCCGATATTTTCTTCGGCGTCCCATCAGCGTCAAACATGGGCGGAGGCGGCGAGCTCCAAACAATGGCGCGTGAGTTTCTTCACGGTGGGCAAATGCCAGCTCAGCCATCGCCGGGAACCAGTGGTTCCGCCTCAACAGTGATAAAACGAGAATAATGTTATTTTATAAATGTTGGTTAATTTGGACCTTAAGAGTTATATATATATTTAGCGATATGATTGTCATTGTAATGTTAAACTTGGTCGAATGCGTATTTAAACTGTTGGCTAGAATGTTAATATGAGAAGTGCAAACATAAAATTCAGAAAAATCATTTAGCTAGAGGTCATCATGTTTTTGTTTCAGAACAAAACTGTGTGTGTAATATGCAATGCAATCCGTAGTAAAAGAAATAGCAACGCGTGTAAATCTGTCAATCAAATGTTTCAAATCTCTTTTTATTCAGTAATGAATTTAAGATTATCTTACAAAATCTGGTAATAATTAATAATGGAATTTTTTTGGTTTCTCATTGCATTTTTATGAGTTTGCCAAACATTAAAAAAAAAAACAAAGGCCGGATTTTCCAGAAATATTACCATGGCAATATGAAGACACTATACAAGTGGGATCAAGAGTACTAGTTATAAATCTTGTGGTTGTTTAACTTAAAACAGACATCGGAGTCAATGGAAGATTGACGATGAAATGAATGAAGGCCCGTCGTCCTCGGGTGGCTTATAGTCTTATACCTCGATCTGTACCCTTGTCAAATGTCACCAGGATGCAAAGGACCCAACTCCTTCACACAAAACTTAGATCATGTTAGTGTTTGTTCAAACAGAAACCTCAAGCAGCAAGGCCTGTATAAATTATAATGGGCCGTAAATGGGTTCAACAAATGTGTTCTTTTATATTGTAAACGACCCAAATTGAGCGGCTTTTATTTATACCCAGACCCGGTTCCTTACCCACCACTATGAGACTCTCTCGTTTGCTTTCTTGTCCACCACTGGTTTACTCAGATTATTAACATTTTGTATAAGAGAGAATTAATTTAGTGTTTAAGTACACAAAATGTCACTGTTGAAACTGAGTGAATGAATAAAGGGTCGTTGAGCTAAGCAATATATAGTTGATGATATAAATACGAATTTATTCGTGAATATTGATTAGTGTAATATTCAAGAGAAACATTGGAGTAGAGCCTTACAAGACATATCACCACCATTGGATAACTTTAAAGCCATTACTTGAGAGTTGCTATAGTCAAAACTTAATTGCTTGAATTCGAATTCAAGTAAGCAAATTCCCTTCTTTAAAAAAAAAAAAAAAATTACTATTAGCAAATTTCATGTCCCTCTTACTATATGCATAGATATATACATGTGTATTATATGCCATCACCCAAGTAGAAACAATTAGATATAGCAAGTGACCACTCTTTTCCTTCTAAGACACCATACGAACTAATCTTTCTTTAAAAAAAAAAAAAAAAAATACAAAACTATTAATTATACAATTTTGCATGTTTTGTCTACTTACGGATTAATTAAATATGTTTTCACAGGTCTCCATTATCATAATAAGTCCTTAACGTTCAACCTATAAGGTATTCTTATTCTCTATTAATAGAGGAGAATGTGTCATCTTCTCATAACTCAATAAGCAAACTTATCCCATACACAATATTATAATATGGGAAGGTCAAAATGGTCATGTCATCATCATCTTCTTGTTCTTGTTATTGTTCTTCTTGATGTTCTTTGGAGATCACCACAATGTGCTTCAGCCGTAGATGAGCATGTAAAGGTACTAGTATACAAAATTACCCTCTAGCTTATTTGTCATTAGATTGAGCAAAAATATACGTTACAAAAGAGAATTTACTCTTGAGATATTAATTCATTTAAAGGATTTCTATATCATATATTTGGGAGATGGACCGGACAATAAAGATGAAGCTGTCAGGACACACATAAATCTTCTCTCGTCTTTGAATATAAGGTATAAGCCATGCAGCAATACATGAATAACACATATTCTCTATAATAAATTAAGGATTATAACATAATGTTGATCAAGTTAATCAAATAATAATGCAAATACAGCCAAGAAGAAGCAAAGGAAAGAATGGTATATAGTTACACTAAAGCATTCAACGCTTTTGCTGCCAAGCTTTCTCCACATGAAGCTAAGAAGATGATGGGTAATAAACTGTTGTTAATTAATCATTAATTGATCCATATAAAACAAAAAAAACTTCCATGCACTAGTGAGATTCATAAATACTAAAAGTTACTATAATAAAAAAAAACTGGCGCAGAGATGGAAGAAGTTGTTGGTGTATACCGAAATCAATATCGGAAACTTCACACAACAAAATCATGGGATTTCGTTGGACTTCCTCTGACAGCAAAAAGACATGTAAAAGCAGAGAGAGATGTTATTATTGGTGTTCTTGATACAGGTTTTTATATATATATTACTCTCATGGCTTGATTATATATATATATATATATATATCTTTATAATAATTATGTGAACTTGATATACAAATAATATGATATAATCAGGAATAACGCCAGACTCAGAGAGTTTCGAGGACCATGGTCTAGGCCCTCCCCCGGCCAAATGGAAAGGATCGTGTGGACCTTTTAAAAATTTCACCGGATGCAACAAGTATGTATTATTCTATATTTCTTTTTTTTTTTTACTTTTACTTTTACTTAGAGATGTTTGATCAAGATTGTTTAAACGTTCTTGATCCTATATATATATATATATATATATATATGCTTACATGAATCTTTAAACAACAAAATTAGGAATAAAGTAACAAGGGGTTGGTTGATCCTTTTAAAAGTTTGGGGGGGAGTGTATAAGAATTATGCGTTAACATAAGGGTCCTGATTGGGAAATGTAAATATTAATGAATTAAACATTCAACTTGAACAGCAAACTAATCGGCGCCAAGTATTTCAAGCACGACGGCGACGTACCAACCGGCGAAGAGCGATCGCCGATCGATATCAACGGCCATGGAACGCACACTTCATCTACCGCAGCCGGAGTTTTAGTCGCAAACGCTAGTCTCTATGGCCTCGCAAACGGTACAGCCCGCGGCGCTGTTCCGTCGGCGAGGTTGGCGATGTACAAGGTGTGTTGGGCGCAATCCGGCTGTGCCGACATGGACATCCTCGCCGGATTCGAAGCGGCGATTCACGACGGCGTTGACATTATCTCCATATCTATCGGCGGTCCGATCGCGGATTATTCTACCGATTCGATATCCGTCGGGTCGTTTCACGCGATGAGGAAAGGGATCCTCACGGTTGCGTCGGCCGGAAACGACGGGCCGAGCTCAGGTACTGTAACGAACCACGAGCCGTGGATATTAACAGTTGCAGCAAGTGGCATAGATCGGACGTTCAAGAGCGAGATAGATCTCGGCAACGGCAAATCCATCTCTGTAAGAAGCATTTATAATAAATCTGTTAATTTGGCTAATCGGAAAAAAATCAAATCAAATTAAAAGGTTTGAGATTGATGATGAAAAAGGGGATGGGAGTAAGCATGTTTAACCCAAAGGCCAAATCGTATCCGCTTGTAAGCGGCGTTGATGTTGCTAAGAGCTCAGACGACAAGTACTTGGCCAGGTACTTTATTTTATATTACTCCTATATGTTAACACACAGATACAACATTGAGTAATTACATGTTTGTTTGATGATAATTACATGTTTGTTTGATGATGCAAAAAAAAAAACAAAAAAAAGGTACTGCTTCTCTGATTCTTTGGATAAAAAGAAGGTGAAGGGAAAGGTAGTGGTGTGTAGAATGGGAGGAGGTGGTGTGGAATCGACTGTAAAAGGCTATGGAGGTGCTGGTACCATCGTTGTTAGTGATCAATATCTTGATAACGCTCAGGTTTTCATGGCTCCTGCCACCACTGTTAATACCTCCATTGGGGACGACATCTACCTCTATATCAACTCCACTAGGTCCTTGTTCATTTTTCTTCCATACCTGAGAGATAACATGTGTCTACCAGCTAACTCTCTCTTGTTTTGTTTTCTTGTCAGATCACCATCTGCTGTGATTCAGAAAACCCGGCAAGTCACCATCCCTGCTCCCTTTGTTGCTTCTTTTTCCTCAAGAGGTCCCAATCCTGCATCAATTCGCCTTCTCAAGGTCTTTATTACCTGATCACTCCTAATTTCTGCTTATGACAAATGCAAGGCTCTTAATTATGTTTTGTACCATCTTTTGTGTAGCCTGATATTGCTGCACCCGGGATTGATATTTTGGCGGCTTTCACTCTCAAAAGATCACTCACTGGCTTAGATGGTGACACCCAATTCTCAAAGTTCACCGTTTTGTCTGGTACCTCAATGGCCTGCCCTCATGCTGCTGGTGTTGCTGCTTACGTTAAGTCTTTTCATCCTGATTGGACTCCCGCTGCCATTAAATCCGCCATCATTACCTCAGGTAATAATCAACCGGGTTTGGTTCTCGTGAATACAGAAAACAGAGAAAGTAGTAACTACATGTATTTGATTGGCAGCAACACCGATAAGCGCGAGAGTGAACAAGGACGCAGAGTTCGCTTATGGAGGAGGCCAAGTAAACCCAAGACGAGCCGCAAGCCCTGGATTAGTCTACGACATGGATGATATCTCCTATGTTCAGTTCTTGTGCGGTGAAGGCTACAACGCAACCACTCTGGCTCCATTGGTGGGTTCACGCTCTGTGAACTGCTCCTCCATTGTCCCTGGAATCGGCCACGATTCCCTCAACTACCCAACTATCCAACTCACGTTGAGATCTGCCAAAACGTCCACAACGGCTGTGTTCAGGCGCAGAGTCACTAACGTGGGACCACCGTCGTCGGTCTACAACGCCATCGTCAGGGCACCCAAAGGAGTTGAGATCACGGTGGAGCCAAAGAGTTTGTCATTTTCAAAGGCTTCACAGACGAGGAGCTTCAAAGTGGTGGTCAAGGCACAACAAATGACTCCTGGGAAGATTGTGTCCGGTTTGCTCGTGTGGAAGAGCCCACGTCACTCTGTTCGGAGCCCCATTGTTGTTTACAGTCCTTCTTCTAATTGAATTCATTACATCTTCAAATAATCATTTTACTCATTGTAACCCTCTCATTTGTTCCTAAACTTATTTCACCGCTTTAGTGTCTAATATACATTTCGTTCTTTGACCATCATTATCCAGATTTTTTGGTCATTAATATATGTGAATTTCATCGCCACAATTAGAAAATAATCTCAAAGGACATGAGAATACTAAAGTCCCAAAAAAACTACTATCAAAGTGGAATTGTCAAACAACAACACAAGAAAAAACTTTAGCTTCTGAAAACTTATTATAGGCTGATCAGCCCATATATTAAAATCGTTGGGCCAATGGGCCCACAACACCAAATAGAGTGAGGTTATTTTACAGAATCACCCCTGCGTTTCCCTGAGAATAAATGAAAAAAAAAAACCTAAGAAGTGCTTCTTGAGCTTCATTCATCATCAATGGAAGCTTCTATACCGGAAGAAGTGCTTCAGCCGCTGCTCCATGCTTCGGATTTATCATACTCTCTAGAAGATTGCTTGAAGTTTCTTCTAGAGGCTTCCAGGACCGATTCAGGCCGCTCCGATCTCGCTTCCAAGGCTATCCTTCCGTCAGTCCTCCGTCTTCTTAAGCTTCTTCCCTATCCATCTTCCCGCCATTATCTGAATCTCTCTCTGAAGGTCCTCCGTAACCTCTGCGCCGGCGAAATTTCTAATCAAAACGCTTTCGTCGACCAAGACGGTTCTGCTCTCGTTTCGGACTTGCTGGTTTCAGCGATTGCAGAGAAAATTACGGATTTTGAGACAGTTCGGTTCGGATTACAGGTTCTGGCGAACGTTGTATTGTTCGGAGAGAAACGTCAGAGAGATGTGTGGCTCCGCTTTTTCCCGGAGAGGTTCTTCTCAATCGCTAAGATTAGGAGGCGCGAAACCTGTGATCCTCTGTGTATGATTTTGTATGCTTGCTTCGATGGAAGCCCCGAGCTTTCTTCTCAACTTTGCAGCAATGAAGGGCTCTGTATCATTGCTGAAACCCTACGGACTTCATCTTCCGGTAACTCTTTATTTCAATTGTTAATACAGTTCGATTTGAAATTTTGTGTTTCTTAATCTTGTTATTTGTTTGTAGTTGGCTCTGTTGAGGATTATTGGCTAAAGTTATTGGTTTCGAGAATCTGTGTTGAAGACGATTATTTCCCCAAGCTCTTCTCCAAACTATATATGGATGATAAAAATGAGACATTTACAAAAGAGCAAGCCTTTTTTCTGAGGATGGTGTCTGATATTGCTAACGAGCGGATAGGACAAGTGTCAATCCCCAAGAGTGCTACTTACTCGATTCTGCGATTATTCAAGCAATCAGTTGAGGTTTTTGATTTTGTTTCGAGTGAAAGATCCGAGCTTCCTACGGGTTCAACTACGATAGATGTAATGGGCTACTCTCTGGTTATTATAAGGGACGCTTGTGCTGGAGGAAGCCTTGAAGACTTCAAGAAAGACAACAACGATACTGTTGAATTCTTATTGTCCTCTGGACTAGTAGAGCTCCTCCTTGACCTGCTTCGTGAACTTGAGCCTCCCACAACAATAAAGAAGTCCCTAAACCAGACTCCTAGTTCTTCTTCTTCCTCATCTTCTTCAAAGCCTTGTCCTTACAGAGGATTCAGGAGAGATATTGTGTCTGTGATTGCCAACTGTGCGTATACAAGGAAAGAGGTACAAGATGAGATCAGGGAGAGAGATGGGCTCTTCCTCATGTTACAGCAGTGTGTGACCGACGATGAGAACCCATTCTTGAGAGAATGGGGCTTGTGGTCTGTGAGAAATCTGTTGGAAGGAAACCAAGAAAACCAGAAAGCCGTTGCCGAGTTGGAGATTCAAGGCTCTGTGGATGTGCCTCAACTCCGTGAAATTGGTCTCAGAGTTGAAATCGATCCTAATACAGCGAGGCCAAAGCTTGTCAATGACACCTGAAGGCTTCATTTCCATGGCTGAGATACAGTGTGCATTTGTATTGTATCTGTTATTTCTATCTTTATGATTTGTTATTCCTATCAGAAATTAGCAAGTAGTTTAGTTTTTCACCTGTTCAATATCATCTTATTTAACTTACCTGCAAAAGGGAATAAGAAGAATGAAAAATCAAATTTCACAGAGATCTTTCTTGTTTCTATAGAAACTTCAACCTTTGTTTATTTACGCAAACAATGTCTGATCAATCAATTGTTGTCTAAAACTAAGCCCTGTTACGTCCCAACAAGAAATAGATTACCAATCCTCAATTCATTTTTTTTTTAAAGGACTCTGCTTGTGATCAGATTGTGAGATTCTCCTGTATGCCAATGAAGGATCCGACGATGTTTCCTCCGACATCGGGGAACTCCTCGCTCCCTGGAAGTGGCCGGACTTTGCCTTTCCGATCAACTTCCACCGGATATTTCATCAGATGTCCTCTCATCTCCGACACTTCCTCTGTCCTAAACTGTTTCCAGTTCTCCTCTGCCATTGTTCTCACCTTCCTTACACACTCTAGACTCTCCGGCTCTGCAAAACAATCATCTAACATTGCCATGTGTTCTGCCCAAAGCGACATTCTGTATCCGTAGATCTGCAGATTGATGTACAAAGTGTTTTCAACATTGACTCGAACTATGAAATCATGTTTGGATTATCTTTGTGAGCGTTTTACCTGACCCCGAGGACCAGATTGTCGCCGTGCCCATGTATGTTGAGGCTGGTAAGCTCCCATTGCAATCTCTGTATCTCTTGTCCCTTCCATTGATCTTTGGTTTATGTTTGCAGATCCAATTACCACATACTCATCATCAACAACCATCCCTTTTGAATGAACATATACCATAAATCTTCTGCTCTTTCGACATAATGCCTATAACACCATTTCAATTACAACTCATCATTCAGTGATGATAAAAACCGCAGTAGCAAGTCAAACAGCTGGTTAAGTTACCTGAGGAGTGTTCCCGTTGCTTGGACTTCCTGTGCCTGATTCATTATTTTCGTCCACCATTTCTCGGTTTCCAAGACAGAAGAAATTCAGATAGTCTTGTGGGGAGAATTCACCTTCGAGCCCAGCCTCCACTAACGAATTGTAGATAGTCCCATACATCATTTGCATCGTCTTGTGCTACAATGACGATAACTATTACATTCAGTTTCATAAACTTGAGTCTTCACTGTCCACGCAAGAATAAAACATCATATCGGATTATATATGAATTACATATCACTAATTTTTGGATACATATTGTTCTATTATACCAATGTGAGCCTGAAAGAAGCTCTAATCTCAAACTACACTGCATACAAGTTTAAGAACATGCGCAATCAAGATTATATTCACTAGTTTCTACTTTAATGATAATTTGACCACTTTAAGGAAAAATATCAATACTGTCACATGGACCAAGAGAGCGAAGGTTAACGTATTTCAAAGAGACATCTTCACTAGACTTACCTGCCAATATAGAATCCTCTGTGTAGCAGCGCCGGTTGGAACTCCTTCTGGCCACATTGGAATGACAATATATACAGCAAACCGTTCATTTGCTCTGATCTTATCAGCAATCTTCAACGCAATTTCCATAGGAATTAAGTTGTTGGCACCTACATGACAATCAACATGGAATAAACAACCTTAAAGATGACCAAGGTTACCACAAACGACGCCAATGCATTTGACAAGTGATCAAAAACAGTGTCTCTGTTTCTGTGTATCGATTCATGATTCCCTTTTCATTGGAAATACCAGCAGAAACTGTAGGAAATTTAAGGTAGACATCCAAGTTAGATAAAGACTAATATGTTTAGATGATGTAACATGAAACTCGATTAGAAGATCAAATTTGACACTAATTCTTTAACTGTCACAAACTGAGGTTTCTTGTATATAAATAGCATGTTTGAAGAGATAATCCAAATCTTGAGTTTTTCTAATCATATACTCATTTGAAAAATTGAAGACATAAACAAACCTATGTCCTTGTGAGCATTCCAGTCGTAGGAGGATCCAATGAAATATTGGTTCTCAATGTAGATGAAGTGTTGGGCTGCACGAATAGCCTTTACATATGCGGTGTGAATGCTCATGTCAATGAGCACGTTCTTACCACACACCAAATTCTATTAAAAAAAATCCTTTCTATCCATCAATTTCTCAGCCATATAAGTTCCCAGCAAATCATAATGACAGCACAGTTTTCCTTTGATTTGTCAACTCACCTTGTTTGTAGCATACTTTGGATCCTTTGGGAAACCTTTCACAGAGTTTGAATCGATTGAACGGAAAATCTGAATCAAGAAACAAGACAAACCATCAGCTAAGAAACAAAATCAATTGGGAGAATATCTGTGGACCAAAGTACAACAGCATGGTCCAACTGAAATCTACATCATGCTGTTATAGTCACATTTTATATAATAAGAGTTCCAAGGTGCTTACCTGAACATGCCAAGCCTCAGGGTCGTTTGCACTAACAGTAGGAGCATCAAACACTCCTAATATATCTGGAACCCTTTCCATCCTTAGTAACGCATCATCATACGACGTCTTCAATTTATTAATTCTGTGAGGCTTTGCAGCCTTCAGCCACCTCTCCTCAAAATTGGTCAGCACATCGTACGCAGCTGGGCCATCAATCTTACTGTGCAAGTCATGCCAGGGTTCTCTTGGACAACCGGATGTGTCACCCTTATTACATTTGAGTACACCAAGTCAAGGCTTTCCCATTCAAAACCAGAAACTAGCAACTAAGAACTACCTAGGTAATCGCCCAGAATTTGAGAAGACAAACAAAGATTGAAGTACCATTTAATAAATTTAAAGGCAGTATTTTTTTCCACTGTCAAAGGTTATTCTTTGCTAAGAACTACTTAAGTATTCGCCACCAAAGTTACAATATATATACATATATTTAGAAAGGCAAGCGACATAAGAAAGAAAACATACCGTGAAAGTGGGATTGTGATAGTCACCTTTATGATCTGTTTGCAGCGTTCTAAACAACGGATGTTGAGGAGTATCATACCGGCCATCACACAGATCAAGTCCGCCCACAAACGCTACGATTTTCCTTCTGTTACCCCCACCATCAGCATCAACTATCAAGGTCTTTTGGTGGTGTGTATAGATGACTCCAACTTCCTGATGGACTAAAATATAAATAGAAGCCAGATACCTCAACAAAAAAACAACAACAAATGTTCATGTTATACCGTTTGTTTGACCCAACTATGTCGCTTTCCAGCATTTCGAGGGCATAGTAAGACTTGAACTGAGGAGTCCTTGAAAAAACGGCGTATCTCCTCGTCATGGGTTCCCATAAACCCATCCTGTTCAAGTGAACATATTGTGTTAATACCTAAAACATACAAACCTACATGAATCACCATAGATACAATAAACCATGTCATCTAAGATGCATGTCTCTAAATCGAGTTGTAGATTTCTTCATGGAGCAGGCTTTTCTCATACTTACTCGAATAATACTGAGAGACTAACCCCATCTAAAGACTTTTTGGTTTACAAGGAAAAGTAGACAAACTATAAATGGAATCAACCTCGATAAGACTTCAAGAAACTAAAGCTTAAAAGATGTTGTGATTCCTACCCTAGAGCGTAACTAACATATGTACTTGACAACAAATAAAGAAGGACGGACTTAAGGTTCCAGGAACTTACTGTCCTATATCCCAAGATGTTTTTTGAAGTTGGGTCGTCCCAAACCAAAAGCAGAACTCTCACACCTTCCTGGGACTTTGATCTTAGGAGCTCACCAAGTGTCAATTTTGAAGCAGGATCCTCTTCATCTCGAGCAAGCCTGACATTATGACACACTGACCAGCCAGTGATATAAATCAAACGTCTAGCTTGACAAATGGCATGAAACATATCATGCCAACAGTTTCCATGTTCGTAATACATTCCATTGCCGAGTCTTATTCCTGGGAGCATCCCTTCAGAGACATGTGCATCTTGGTAGAGTGTCACATTTCCACCTTGCCTAAGAGGGAAATATGTTCCCGGTACCCCCTGGTAAATTGGACCTGCACCAACTCCGCTGTGATAAACACTGAGGTGATCCATAGAAGTATATTGAATGGACAATGTTAATGTTGCCCCAGGTTTACTAGGCTTTCCATTGCTGTTAAGAATGGAGTAAGTCCCTTCAATTCTTGCACCAGAGTAAATTTGTTGAACAGGGATAGTAACAATCCCGATAAGCTTTGAACCCACAACATCACTGTCCTTAACAACAAAATGGACCTCAGCAGCGTGATGAGCAACAGGGACATAAAAATGCTGCTGCCAGACAGGATTTTCAGAGTTGGTAATGACATATGTTCTTCCTATGACAGCACCTGCAAGAGATATGGAAACGTAAGGATCACTAGTGATCTTCTTGCTCAACTGGCCTTCGATGATGTTGGTCATGCGTCCAAAGAAAAGACCCAATGTCTTATGGACGAGGTCCATGTTTGGGAGATTAAGTGCACGAGAAACCCAAATATCCAAATTCCCATGTAACAAGAGGACCTTCAAGGAGGCATTACCAGAGGGCAAAATCTGCATAAGAGGACTATGTAGCGATCCAGTAGATGTATAACTAGGAGTAGAAGAATCTAGCCTGGAAGAGTATGAGAAATGGGAATGAGTTGAAAAGGAGTTGTAAGGGTGTCCATGGAAGTTGCCCTGCCAAGAGGTAGAAGAATGGGAGGATAAATATGGAGCTGAGGGGGATAGTGGCGATGCAGGCTGATTGACAGAAACACTCAGATTACCGAGAAGGTCATCGAGAGGAGGGTAAAGAGATGGAGAAGAGGAAGGATTCACATGATGTTGCAGTTGAGCATCAGTGGTAACATTATTATCATGACTCATAATACCAACACAAGTCACATTATGGTGTGGTTGATATCGATGGGAAGCATAGGTGTCAAAGCTAGGATGTGGGTGAGGAGCAGGATAAGGGTAAGGAGGAGGATGTTGGTGACCATATGAACCATAATAAGTCGTTGGACCCGAATGAGACATTGATCCATGGTGATGAAGCGGAGGTGGTTGTTGGTATGTATCTGAATTGGGAGGCCTATAAGGAGGGTATGGAGCATTCCCCCAACGATGATTCTTCATCGTAATAAATTACACACACCTGAGATTTCAAAACGCGACTAAACAATTTAAGATGATTTATTCACTTGATTAATCAACACAATTACACGCCGCTCTCTTTTGATCAGAACAGAAACGTCGTAACTACCATACATTACCGATTAGACTAACCTAGAGGTGCCATGAAAATGGACCAACCTCGACGATCATCGCAATGAAGAAGACGAAACTGTCTTTCAATTTTTCACTTTTCTTTTTTTTTTTTTTGGTTTCGTTTGGGGTTTTGTGGACTTCCCCCTCAAAGTAAAAAAAAAAAAAAAAATATTGAAGTGGTAAACTATTTACTGTATCCGGTCACATCTTTCTGGTTGACCCAACTTCTTTGTATTTTTTTTAATATTTTTTGAATCATTTCTATATGCTACATGATTTTAAAAATGTCATACTACTATATGACTTTCAATTTAAAATGCAATTTTTTTTTTTATATTCAGATGCCTTAATTCGCTTTTTTATTTCGAACATAAAGTCAAAAAGAAAAAGGTGGTGGTCAAGTTCATGACTCATGGACTCACAGATTAAGCCTCGTACCTTCATAAAAAGCATATCTTCGTTTTCTCATGATCACCAATGTCTTGGGTTTTTGCTATACACAGACTCTAAACCCAATATGAATCTTTTCCAGTTAAATCCCCTAAAACAGTCATCATCATTTTCTGTAACTAACCAAAACACACAGATTCTTGGATTCATCTGCCAAAGTAGCTTCCCGATCAGCATTCCTTACTTACCTCTACCAAATGATCACTCAAAACGTAGAATTATCCCAGGTGGAACCCAACGATGCACCATGCTTCTTTATGATCTTAACCGACTCAAGAAGCACCTCTTGTTGTGTTGTGTATAGCTCATCTTTTCCCTGTCACAAGTGATCACCATTGTATGTGAAAATATGGCATTTATTTACTAATACTAGTACCAATTCATAAGAATGTTATATAGACTAAGGATACAAGAGATGGTACCATGTATTTCAGATTGCACCCAATGCTAAGTTCAGCAAATGATTTTTCCACTCGGGATAAGTAACAATAAGGAGCTTCTTTCCCTAAGAAAACTTTTGTGTTTGACCTCAACATTTCCTTTATTTCATTTGATATCTCAGGGATCTTATCCAAGTCATCGATCTGCAGCGGGATCTTGGATGCTATGGCTCGCCACTGAGCTCGTGACTTGTTCACAATCACCTGTATATGTTATTATACTTTAGGCTCATTCTCAATTCCGTCCATCAATTCAGTGTGGACGCTTTCGTGTGTGAAATTCTGAAAGCCAGAGCATAAGATTCTACACTATAAAGACCAATAGTGCGAAATACATAAACTAACCTGACTGGAAAACAGTGAATTAGGTACCAAAACCGGAAATTTTTCAGCGTTTAGCAAAGATGTTGTTGTAAGTCCCATCTCAACAACCTGACCTTCTACAGATCCAGCCTGAAATATGAGGACAAGGACAACATTAAATCTTAAATAAAAAATAGAATGGGAACCACCAAGAGATTTGCTTGCTCTGGAAAACTTAATAAAAGAAGAAAGCAAAGAGCATGTAACACAAAAGATTTCAAATTCAACTAACTAACTTTGATTGTATCTCCCATAGAGAAAGGTCTTGAGAATTGCATGGACAGACCACTCAGCACATTACCAAGAATATCTCTGGCAGCAAAAGCAGTGGCCACACCTGAACAACGCAGATCAGAATTGATGAGTTATGAGCAAATTCTATACAATCAACAAGACTTCTACAAAAAGTTAACAACCCCCTAGAAAAGATAAGACTACATGCTTGTGGTAGCCACTAGAGGCCTTCTTTTCTCTTGAATCCTAGCAATTATCATTATAGACTGAGCAAATTAAACAACTAATTTGAAATAGAGAACAGTACACACACCTCCAACTCCACCAACAGTCAAGATAGATTGAACAGCTACCCCACATGCTTCAGCCGAAGCCATTAAACCGAGAGCAAAAAGACCAACTGACGATACTTTGTCCAAAGTCAATATCTTCTCCCTATCTAGCCCACCAAAACTCTTAGCAGACAGCATTCGGGTAATCACATTGGTCTTCCACCGATGTAGGAACCACACAAGTGAGAGAATGACCGCTCCCTTCAATGCCGGGGAAAGGTATTGAGATGCTATTGTTGTTGGTGCCACCATCGCGGCACTGCAACAATCATCAGTAATTTTATTTTCTACAACATGATTATCAAATAGATCATTATTATTCAAATGCAGAAAGTTAAAAAGGGACTAACATTTGGGCAAAGGCAATGAATGTGAGTAAGTAACGCGCAGGATCCTCCAAAGCTCCCCAAAAGCTTTTATCATATGGAACATCTTCGTAAGAGAAGCCTCCAGGAAGCAAAGCAGCCGAACCTTGCATAGCATATTTGTGAAACCTCCTGAGAATCCTAGGCATCACTACCCAAGCAAACAAAGTACCAGTCATAGTGAGACTGACAGGAACAATCACATCTTTAAGATATGGGTTGGAGTCTAACAATTGCTGCACATGAGGTATCATCTCATCAGAGGCTTCTTTAGTCTTCCTTGTAACAACATCTACACTAGTCTGCAACACATCTTTGGCCTTGTCAACCCAGTCAATGCCATTCCCATCACCAGTGCCAGTAGCACCAGGTGGTACAACACTTCCGAAAGTATCAGATTTGGAGCTGAAAGCGCGTGCATAAGATGAATGACCAAATAAAGGGATGGAGTAATTGAAAGGCTTAGCACTATGCATGCGCAAACTCGACGAGAAGGAGACAACCGAAGGCCTCATAACTTTAGGTCGGTGAGACACTCCATCAAGAGTATATCCGCAACCAATGGCCCTGACGTGAGAGTTTAGGAGACTAAAAGAAGAGTAAGGCTGCTTCGTTGCTGGTTGAAGATCAGTGTACTCAGCTAGTCTTGAAAAAGGTCTGCGAACTTGAGGTTTAGAAGACGAGTTTATTGATCTGTTGTAAAGAGACTTGAGAAGAGATAACCTAACTCCAGCCATTGAACATTAACGAGGTCTCAATCTGCAGATCAACAAAGAACATTGTTCAAGTCAAATTAAATTAAACTCTCGTTCGTTAAAACAGATATTTATAGTTGATAAATAAAGAAGCTAATTCTCCAAATCGTATCTATTTTGCTCATCCAAAATCAATAAAAAGAAACAAAATACATTCCGACGATATGAAACATGTGAAGTAGTCTATTGAAAAACTGGAATACAAAGTCTTAATCTCATTCGATAAACTCTGCTGAATTGGAATATCTTTCGTTAATGGCAAACGAAATCAAATTGAAGTCAATGGATTTTATCTCTTACCTGAAGAGACTTATGATTTCTCTATGATTCACTCCAAAAAAGTTCGCTGGATATTAAGAATTGGGCAAAAAGAGAAATTCCCTCAAATAGCACCAAAACAAGTTTTTGTTCCAAAAATAGCTCACATTTTTATTTAGTACAAAAATAGCATTTTATGAAGTTCATAATTTAATTTTTTTGGTTTGGGTTGACTATATTAGAATTTAGGGTATAGTTTTTAGGGGGTAGGGGGTACAATTTAGGGTTTAGGGTTTAGGGTTTAGGGTTTTCTAAACCCTAAACCCTAAATCCTAAACCTTAAAAATATGAGGTTAGGATTACCCTTTAATAAAAATGCTAATTATGTCTTAAATAAAAATTTGAGCTAAAAATGTCACAAAAACTTCATTTTTGTAAGTTAGTATCAGGAAAGTTCCCACATCTTGTAGGTGCTATTTGAGGGAATTTCTCTTATTGGGCAATTCTCAAAAATAGCACAAAATGAAGTTTTTGTGACATTTTTAGCTCAAATTTTTATTTAAGACATAATTAGCATTTTTATTAAAGGGTAATCCTAACCTCATATTTTTAAGGTTTAGGATTTAGGGTTTAGGGTTTAGAAAACCCTAAACCCTAAGCCCTAAACCCTAAATTGTACCCCTTACCCCCTAAAAACTATACCCTAAATTCTAATATAGTCAACCCAAACAAAAAAAATTCCATATTTTGCTTGGCAAAGAGGGAAAAAAAAAAAAAAAAGGACAAAGCGGTGACAACACACAATTTCTTTATTGGGTCAACTTGGGCCTTAAGGCCTTGATCATTATAAATTGGTTCAAATTCAATTGTTGGATTTGAGCCATTTGGCTTTCACATGCCCCCACACACACACAACACAAGCTAATAAGGAAATTTATTTAACAAGGTACATAATCACGGTTTACAAGTACACTCTGGGAAATGCTTGTCTTGTGTCTATTCTAATATGGTCGCTATTTCAATATCTTATGATTCTTTTATCCTCTGTAATAATCCGTTTTAATTGCTGTGTAAATCATAAAAACAGACATGTAATATTGTACATTGTAATGGTTATTATGCTTAAAATATGTGGAGCAATATTCCCAAAAAATAAAAAACAACTTTGACTTTAGTAAAAAATGGAAATATTACAGTTAAATAGACAAATCATGTGTTATTAAAATTTGAATTTCAAAATATTTTTAAAAATCTATTGTTATTAGATTAATGATTTTAACATATACAATTAAATCCACTGTTATTGAAGAAAGTATAAGGATTTTATTTAAAATTTTCAAGTGAGATTTAAAGAGATTTCTTACTTAAAAATACAAAAACCAAAATCTCATGATTTTATATAAGATTTCAGAAAATTTAATAACAAAATTCTAAATTCACCAAAATTTAACTAAATCATCTAAAAACTCATTGAAACTCAAACCACAACCAATTGTTTGTTGTTATCAAAATTCAACATATAATCATGTAAAAATAGAAAACAATACGTACGTTTGATCAGATTCTGGGACAAAGCGTTCAATCTTTTTGGTGTTTGATAAATATAAAAAAAGTCAATATAATTAAAATAAATGAAAAATCCAAAATCGTAACATTTGTCCATTTCTTTAATAAAAAGCGTTTCAATCTCACTGCACAACAAGAACAACAAAAACGGGGAGTCTTGTTCAACCCTAGCTAATTTGGTTGTGATTAAATCTCAATCAGAAGCAATGGGAGAAAACAATCACAAAGAGCAAAAGCTATCTTCCTATGACAAATCTAATAAACCCTTTTCATCATCATCATCATCATCACCATGCTCTTTGACAGTCATCATCCTCCTCTTGATCTTCCTCTCATCTCTCTTATACTCATTCAGTTTCATCTCTTTTCTAAACCCGTATTCTCCTTCTAAAATCCCCAATTCTCTCCTCGTACCCGTTATCCGTCTCGGGTCGGGTCAAGTCCCGGAGGAGATAACTGATATCAAGCACATAGTATTCGGAATCGCCGCGTCCTCAGATCTCTGGACGCATCGGAGAGAATACGTTAAAACATGGTGGCAACCAAACGGAGATATGAACGGCGCCGTTTGGCTTGACAAACCCGTTAATGATTCCGTTTCTTCACCTTCCTCCTCCGCCTTGCCTCAGATCAAAATCTCCTCCGACACATCGAGTTTTAAGTATCGTTACCGTAACGGTCACAGATCAGCGATCAGGATCACCAGGATCGTATCGGAGACTGTGAGGATGTTAAACGGAACGGAGTCGGAGAGAAACGTGAGGTGGGTGGTGATGGGTGACGACGACACTGTGTTTTTCACGGAGAATTTAGTCAGGGTTTTGAGAAAATACGATCATAAGCAGTTTTATTACATCGGAGCTCCGTCGGAGAGTCACTTGCAAAATCTACATCAGTTCTCGTACGGAATGGCATACGGAGGAGGTGGCTTTGCGATAAGCTATCCGTTGGCTAAGGTTTTGGAGAAAATGCAAGATCGCTGTATTGAAAGATACTCCGATCTTTACGGCTCCGATGATCGGATTCATGCTTGTATGGCGGAGCTTGGTGTTCCTCTCACTCGTGAAGTTGGATTTCATCAGGTTTGTTTTTTTTTTTTTTTTTTTTTTTACTTTTACTTTTTTAACGTTTGGGTTTTACCTAGAAAAATCGGCCGAAAAATACAAAATGTGAAAAAGTAAAACTTAAATTCCGTGATTTGGTTCATTTGCCATTGACACTTATGAGTGAAATTAACCAGAATTTTCATACTAAATTTTTTTATTTTAGATATAATATTTATTATTTCTATCCTCGAACTCTTTAATTTCCCATATTCAGAATGCAAATATATTCGAACAAATGAAAAAGTGTTTTGTCTTAACTGCAATTGTAAATGTTATTTTGATTTTGATTATAGGTGAACGCGTTCTTGAACAAAAATTATAGGTGTTAGACTGTTTTAACACCCAAAAAAAAAAAAAAAAAAGATTGAGAAAATACTAATGTTTCTCATCATTTAGTTAAATATTTGGTAAATTAGACTAATATTTTTTTATATAATTTTGAACAGTATGATGTATATGGAAATCTAATGGGACTATTATCGGTGCATCCTCAAGTGCCAATAGTCTCAATCCATCACCTAGATGTAGTCGATCCTATATTCCCAAAAACAAACCGAGTCAAGGCCTTAAAGAGACTCATGAATGCAGCAAAACTCGATTCAGCCAGTCTCGTCCAACAATCGATATGCTATGATACGACACGCCAGTGGACAGTGTCCGTGTCATGGGGATATACAGTACAAATCACACGTACGTATATGCCAGCAAGAATGATGGAGGTGCCCACTCGCACCTTTAATGACTGGCACAAACGTCTCGACTATACTAATATTGCTTTCAACACACGTCCCATTACATACACTGATTGTCAGCGTCCACGTGTGTTTTACAACTCTTTTGCGCTCAAAAGTTCTTCTTCAGACACAACGATCAGCGAGTATTTGAGGTACGACGAATGGTATCCTAAATGTGATTGGGGAATCCCAGATCCTTCTGATATCAATAGGATCTTCGTCTACAAAAAGCCTAATCCGGATAGGTGGAATAAGGTAATTGATTTTTACTTTTGTTCATCTATTATATTACTTTTACTTTTGTTCACGAAGCACGACTCATGTCAATGTTTTTTTATCTAGGCTCGACGAAGAGATTGTTGTAGATTATTGCCTTCGACGAAGAAGGGAACGATGGTGATCAATGTGACAGCTTGTGCAATTGATGAAATTGTTGCTTATTCAGATAAATAGTGTGTGTTTTGTCACATGGCTTATAAAGAGAACTTTTTTTTTTTTTTTTTCCTTTAGTGACATTTATATACTTAGGGAATAATATAATATATATTGTTAAAAAGAAAAAATAATCATCATCTATTTAGTACAGTACTACTCAAAAATGTAATGGATATAATCATGATTGGTAGTAGTTAGACTTGGGCCTTAAGACAAGAAGTTTGAATTTATGGGCTGGGCTGTAGCCCATAGTCATATTAATGATTTAGAAAACAGAAAAGAAAAAAAAAGACAATGGAGACAGAAGAGCTGGAATGACGCGTTGACTTGGTCTCTCTCAACTCTCATTTTCATTACATTTTTCTTGTCTGATC
>OY763894.1:21421466-21753189 GCA_963667165.1 Barbarea vulgaris | reverse complement strand
GAATTTGATATCTGCAAAGCAAAATTCAAAAAGGTTATAGACAAAAAAGCAAAATACATTTTGATTGTGATTGAAGAAAACTTAAGATTACCATGTTGAAGATTGAAAGTAGATCAATGGCTTGAGATTTAAGGGAATGTTTTAGTAGTAAAGGATCTTCTTTGAGCTCAAAGAGACTAATGAAAAAGGAGAAAAAAGGAGAAAGGAGTAACAGAGCGCATTCGCCATTTTAGAGCTCCTAAAATCAAATTCTCCATTCTCTCTATCATCTGAGCATCAAAAAACTCACCTTCCACCTGAAATATTCAATGTTCATCAGACACACTTTAAAACACAGAATACATTGTAAAGATTCAATCTTTTTTTTTCTCGAGTTATAGTTTTTTTTTTAGTTACCGGAAGATCAGAAACAGATATATCTGGCTTCCTCATTTTGGCAGACAAAGAGACACAAGAAAGAGAGATAAGCTTGAGAATCCATGGCTTTGATTGCTATTGACAAAACCAATTTACAAAAAACAAAAAAAAACAAAATAATTTAGTCAACTCTCAGATGAAACAAACGAACAGATTCTGTCGAAAGATTCTGTTTTTTTTTTTTTTTTTACCGGCATATCTTCACTGGACAAGAACCTATCTAAATAATTCACCGCAAGGTACGTCAGAGATGGGTCGTCGAATTTTCTTGAATACTGCAATTTAGTAAAAAAAAAAAAAAAAAAAGTTAAGTTTTTTCGATGATGATTCAGTATTCATGATAAAGAACTAAAAAACCCAGAAATTTTTGAGGAAATTGGGAAAGTTATAAAAAAAAAAGACCTGAATGATTGAAGAAATGGCGTGGTTTCGATTAGAGAGGAGAAAAGGAGAGGACTTGAGGCTATGGAAGTAATGAGAAGAAGGCATGTGTTGAAACTCAACGAGGAAGAGAGAGTGTGGTAAAGTTTGATCATCTGTATCGTCATTGAAGTTATTGTGGAGAGAAGAATGTGAGAGAGGATGTTCAAGATGAAACTCCATTGATTTTTGATTGAGAGTCTCTCAAGCTTCCTTCTTTGGTGTTAGAAGATGATGAAGAAGAAAGAGGGAGAAAGACACAAAGACATTAAAAGAGAGGACTTGTCTTTATTGTAACTTGTAAGAGAGAGTGGGGGGTTTTGGTCTTTTGAGGTATCACTCATTTATCTATTATCTAATTAACTTAGTGTATATGATTTCTATAATTACTCGGTTATTTCTCATTTATAGAGTTATTAAGAGTTAATATTGTTAACCAAATTACGTACGTAGTCATTAATAAAGCTTATGTACTGTATTGTTGTTGTTTATATAGAAACCCATTATAAGATATTAAGATTCGTCACTTTGGAATCTCGTCCCTAACAGTTAAAAACATTAATTAGCTTTTGAAATCTTAAACTTGTTTTTTTTTTTGTAGTGATCATACATTGTTAATTAGGTTGTGACAGCTTGGTTTCCTTGTCCATAAGTCTTTGTACTCACCTTTTGTTAGGTTTTGAATTTCCCAATATATATATATATATATATATATATTCAGATAATTTTTAAGTTTTTAAGTCAATAAAGAAAAACTCAGAAGTCAATGAACAAACTGCCATGTGAATACGCCATTTGAACAAACTTTGTTTTGGTTTCTTTGATCTTTTACTGTCAAATACGCCATTTGAACAAACTTTGTTTTGGTTTCTTTGATCTTTTACTGTCAAAGCCTGACTGTTTTAGACGATAATTATGAAAAAAAAACAAATTCTCACAAAATATAGTTTTTATGACATATTTAGCACATATTTTCATTTATGACACAAATTGCATTTTTATTAAAGGATAATCATAACCTTACATTTTTAGAGTTTAGGATTTATGGTATAGGATTTAAAAAACCCTAAAACTCTAAGTCCTAAACCCTAAATCTTACTTCCTACCCCATAAAAACTAAACTCTAAATACTAATATAGTTAATTTAAACAAAAAAAAATTAAATTATAAATTTTATAAAATGCTATTTTTGTCCTTAATAAAAATGCGTGATAATTCACAAAAACATCATTTGATGCTATTTGAAGGAATTTCTGAAAAAACAATGAAAATCAATATATATATATATATGTGAAATACATTGACCTTTGAAATTCTAGATACGAACGAAATAAGAAAAACCATTGACTGACCATTGTTAGTGTTAGGAAAATATAAATTATGCCTGTAACGTAAGAAAAAAGCTTTTTATTTTTGGGGGTATTAGCTACTAACAACACAAAACGGTTATAGTAATTTGAGAAAAGACATTATATATATGTGTGTGTGTGATATATATATATATATATATGTGTATATATATATATATGTGTGTGTGTGAATTACATAAGAATAATGAAATTAATGGAAGTTAGTGAAGATTCAAAGTTTGTTGAGTGATGAATGTAACACCCAAATTCTCAAGGGGCCACCTACTTTGTTTGAACTTTAAAATTAACAGGATACTTCTTTGCTTTGCTTTTATTTTTTTACTTTCCTCCATACATTAACAGTAGTGCAAATTAAGTCGTTATTGTTACTTTGTAACTCCCTATAATTCTAAGTAAGTGCTCAGTAATTTACTACTCCTTCCGTTTCAAATTACTTGTCGTTTAAGGTTGTTTCACACATATTAAGAAAACATTTAAATTATCTATTTTAACCCTAATTAATGTTTATTTGGTTTTATTTGATTGGTCAAACATTAAAATAATAAGGATAAAATTGGATTTTTTACCAAACATTTGCATTGGAAACACAAAACTACAAGTATTATGAAACAAATTTTAACTTTTAAAATGACAATTAATATGAAATGGAAGGAGTAATTGTAAATTGTTGGTATATCCTAGATAAGAATGGATTTCACCAGATGCACTTTAATATTAAACCACCTCATTATTTAATAGGTGGTTGTCTATTTTTGTGATTAATTGGTTCGAACGATTCGGCTACTAAATAAAGAAAGAAAAAAAAAGATCTTGACAATATTTATTTATAAGCAACAAAAATAGAACACAAAAATCTATAGATTGACATTCCAGAGAATTAACAAAAACAAAACAGCCAAATATAATTAAAATTCCCTGCTAAAATGTATTTTTCTGCAGTTGCAGTGTGTGGAACAGAGTGAGATCCACGACCAAATTATGACATTGTATTACAAATTTTAAATCGCAGGACTAGTTAATATATGTTTTTTGTTGTTGATAAAGGTTAATATATGTTATTCAATTAATATGCTTATATTACATTCGAGTAACACGTACGTGTCAACAATAAGTTGATTATCATTGGAAACCTTTATATAGATCGGAGAGATTTGCATTGACCGGTCATCTAATAGCCACAAGGATTCATCATGATCAACGCATATATATATATACGAGAATTTAAATCAAGAAACCTTAATGAAATATATATGTTGCACGATTTTCTAATCCCTCTATATAGTTACCAAATGTATAAGCAAGACAGGTGATTTGTTTATATGTTTATTATAGTATGAATAATTGAATCCGATGAGTTTTGTAATTTTCCCGTGGAATCCAAAGCTTCGACATGCATATAGTAAAAATTAAATGTTGCTAACGGAGATTGCAAGTAATTGAAGTAATTAATTGTGAAATTGACTAATGGATGGTTTTGCTAAATTCAAGATAATTAGTTTATCTTCTGTCGTTAACAACTTTGATTATATCTATTATAGACATGAACTAATCCATTATCTTTCTTTCTTTTTTTCTAAAACTCGTATGTATGTTTTTAAGAACTTGCAATTTACATACATGACACATGTATGTGTATAGAGCATGGGAGATTGAGAGGTGCTTTTTTCTTTAAATTTACCCATTTAATAATATGAAGAAAAAAAAAAGTTAAAAAGGGGAGCAGACGAATATTTAGAAGAAGCCTCAGAACCTTTATGAGCTCACTTCTTTGCCTTGGGGTGCCTTGCTTCACCATTGCGCCATCTTTATATATATATATATATTTTTTTTTTTTTGTCATCCTTTATAATTTGTATACTTGTATTTGAATTACTATTTATCACTATATATGCATAGTAATCTAGCCTCCTAGGTAAAATAAATATAAGTTATAAATTGATATATAATTCTTTTTTCCAACTTTACACTTAAAAAAAAAAACTATGATTAGTTATCCAATCTGGATGATTAAAAAGAATGATATATAAACTTCAAATATTCAAAACTATCATATTTCAATGTAATCAGTCGCATGTTAAAGTCAACCGTTTTAACCCGGAACTAAATACTTTGAGATTTTAGGATATTTGATGATCCAATTAATATTTGTCTATTTTATATTGCGATTGCCATATTGGTTTTTGGAAAATATGAGCATCAAATTAAAAGTATTATTTTGAAAGTAAACGACAAAGTATAAGTTATCTATTAATTTTGACATATAAAAATAATCGACATGCTCTCTTTGATAACATATTTTAATATAATCCTAGTATTTGAAATTTTAATATTTTTTAAGGTGTGCTAATCCAAAAAAACAAAAAAAAAACCATGATTTGCAGCAGAAATAAAACTTGATGCAGTTTATAAGAAATATAATTAAAATTTACTAACTGGAATTCTTAGGACCATCGTGTTAACAGGTAAATAAAATCCAAATAAGAAGTTATGATATAATTTTATATCTTCTTCTTTATTTCTTTTTTTCTTTTAAAAAAATAAAATATAAAAATATAAAAACGGATACTACTCTTATCATCTTTTGATATAAATTTTACATTAAGTAAAGAATTTTGAAGGTTTGAGATATGATGCATTGTTAGAAAGAGGAAAACAAAGATATGATGCATTGGATAAAGGGAAAGCCTAAAAGCACTCCCACAATTAAATTTATTTTCATTTCTTTCAAAGTTTTACGTTTTTTTAACATTAATGTATTCGTTTCGCGAAAAAAATCTATTTAAAAGAACATTCGCATGTTCTGCTTTTTTAACCACTACTAAAATAGAGCCGACCAGAAATCCATTATAATACAATAGAATGAATGTTAAGAAACCAATTTAGTTGGTATAAAACGCATTTTCAATAGTTTTAATTTACAAGTTATTTTTTTTCATTGTTTGTTTTATCCCAATCATAATTGATCATTTAGAAGAAAAACTATAATCACGTAGATATTTAATGTTTGCATGTATTAAACGCACTAGCTCTATTGCAAGTTTTAAAGGTTGAAAACTCTTTAACATATGAATTCAAAAATTAACATTCTTTTAAGATATCCACAAAAGAATATACTTTTTACGATAAATAATCATGGAAATGAAACGGGTACTACGCTCTTATCAAAATTTATTATTATTGGGATGTATTTGGTATATTGGACCTAAACACAAGATTTTAAACAAGATATAATGGTCGAAAAGGTTATGAATGTTTTAATCCATAACATGTACATGTATCTCCATTCTCTTTATTTGAGAAATAAACGTGTATATATTATGTAAACATGATATATTTGTATGTAAGTACGAACTTGTAGAAATCAAAGACACTATAATCTTAATATATGATTAGATTATGACTTTGGACTTAATTAAACCAAAAAGAAAAGAAAAAAAAACGTTGGAGTTTGGACTTTCAAATAATAGTAGTGAAAACTATTCAAGGCAAGAATGGCACTGGATATGAGGAGATTTCTTAGTAGTATTTGCGAGCCTCGTTAATAATGTGAAACTGATTAGCTCTTTTGGAAATACAAATTTGTATACGGGATTATTCGATTTTTAATTGAATAAGAATAAACAAGAGGAAAAAAAAAAGAAAAAAAAAAAGAGAAAGCAAAGAGACACACATGCAAGCACGTGATGAGTGCATGTCTCTCAGAGTCTCACGCCATGCACATTTCATCATATCATCTTAATTTGCTTCGTTGACTCTTTCTTTCTCTTTGTTCCGCTGCACCATTTTCCTCTTTTTTTTTTTTTTTTATAATAATGCATATATTTTAAATGGTATAGCCGTATAGGCTCAAAATGATTTTTATCAACCCACTTAGGCCCATTTGTTAGCTAGATTTATTGTACAAAATTTACAAATTATAATTACTATCCCGCACTGCACATACGAAGTTGGATGTGTAGCATTAGTAGTTCATTACAACGACAGTAAAAAAAAAAAAAAAAAAAAAAATCGTACCACCAAATATATTACCAAACAACATTACAAGTTACATTTTTTATTCGAAATACGTTTGCAATTTAAATGGTACTCTCATCTTTTTCCACTACTGATTTATGTTACCATTCAATTGTCAAACGTACACGTCGAATGAGAAAAAGTAACTTTTCGTTATTTCAAATAAACTAGTGAGTAAAACTTAAAACCAAAAAAAGAAACTGGCGAGTAAATATACGTGTATTTCATTGAGAATATGGGCCTTAAAGCTAATAACCCATTAAGTTTATTAATTGGGCCGTGTTAAGCCCATGAAAGATTACGTCATCGAGAAATCCAAAATCTGAAATTATGTGGCTATGTGGAAGCAGAGGTTTATCTGCTTCTCTCTCTCTTCCAGTGGTCGTTAAAGCTCTCTGTGTAATCTCACTTGTCATCCTCCGCCATTTACTTAAAAAGTTCCACACCAAATCCTCTTCAAGCTTTCGATGACTACATCAATGGCGTCCTCTTCCCTTTCCCCTGCTACTCAGGTTCACTCTTTGATCATTACAATCGAAATCAAATTTCTTTCTTGGTAATGGGTTTTTGAAAGTTTGGTTTTTTATTGGGGGTGTAGTTGGGTTCGAGCAGAAGCACTATGTTGGCGATTTCGCGTGGGTTGTTTGTGAAGCCAACGAGGACGAATCATCATCAAATGGTGAGAAAGGAGAAGATTGGATTGAGAATTGCTTGTCAAGCGACAAGTATACCTGCAGACAGAGTTCCAGATATGGAAAAGAGGAAGCTTTTGAATCTTCTTCTTCTTGGGGCTCTTTCTCTCCCTACTGGCTACATGCTTGTTCCTTACGCTACCTTCTTTGTTCCTCCTGGGTTAGATTCCTTTTTACTCTGGTTCCCTATTTTGATTCCGAGTTCTGTTCTCAACGCTTTGTTAATTAGATTGATGGAAGTTGCTCTCTCTTCTTTATTGGAACATTGATTAATTACATTAGGAAGAAACTCTAGAGACTCTTTGTATTATGTTTTGTTATAGGTGAAGTTTGCATTTTTACTCTTTCTGTTGTTATAAATCCATGGAGGAGCTTGTGAACATTGATCTCTCCCTCGATTATGAGTTTTGCTTTCTTTTTCTTTAAACATTGATTTGCATTAGGTAGAAAATCTAGAGCTTCTTGCTATTGTGTTTTGTTTTGGTGAAGTATGAATTTGGTCTTTGTGTGTTGTTAGCGTTTAGTTTCGATTCAATCCAATATGTAGTAAACAGTTCTTTGTTGTACTGTGAGATCAATGAGACTTGGTTTCAATTTCAATGTTTCTTTGTAAAATGTAGGTCTGGAGGTGGAGGTGGTGGTACTCCAGCCAAAGATGCACTTGGAAACGATGTTATTGCAGCGGAGTGGCTTAAGACTCATGGTCCCGGTGACCGAACCCTCACCCAAGGATTAAAGGTAAGAAGATGAACAACTTATTTACTTCTCCTTGAAACATTAGTTTAAGATCTCAATAAAATGTTCTTGCATCTCAATGGGTGTGGATTTTAATGTTATAGGGAGATCCGACTTACCTAGTTGTGGAGAACGACAAGACTCTAGCTACATACGGTATCAACGCAGTGTGCACTCATCTTGGATGTGTTGTGCCATGGAACAAAGCTGAGAACAAGTTTCTATGTCCTTGCCATGGATCCCAATACAACGCCCAAGGCAGAGTTGTTAGAGGTCCAGCACCATTGGTAAGTCAAATACATTACACTCTTTCTTTCTGCATAACTCGAAGGTGAACGTTCTAAAGTAAACTTAATTACCATGGAACAGTCACTAGCGTTGGCTCACGCGGATATAGATGAAGGCGGGAAGGTTATTTTTGTTCCATGGGTTGAAACTGACTTCAGGACTGGTGATGCTCCATGGTGGTCTTAAAATTCTACAACAACTCTTTTGTGAGAAAGGAAACAAAAGGAAGAAGAAAGACTTGAGTCTATTTTGTTGTTAAACTTGTTTGAATGTTCTTATAATGTAAAAGCTTTGTGTAATCATACATTTCCTGGCATTACTCTGTGAATTCTTGCCTCTTATATGAATAATATTATCTTCATTCACTTCCCAAGTTGCTCGTCTAATTTGAGGTTTTCACAAGTAAGAGTGTATAATTGAATTTGGTTTGTTGCCAAGGATACAACTATAGGAGTCTTGTGTTTGAAATTTTAAGTCTACTTAAATGTGTTACTGTAACAAACTAACAAAAGGCCCGTATAGCTCAGTGGTAGAGCGTCAGTCTTGTAAACTGAAGGTCCGTAGTTCGATCCTGCGTGTGGGCACTTTTTATCCATTGCTCTGTTTATTATTCATTTTTGTAGCACCCTTTTATTCACTTTCTCATGGATGTTATAATTTTATTTACCATTTTTCTTTTTCTTCACAACACAAGCAATCTCCTAAAGTTCTGGAGTTTCGTTTTTTTTAATTCTCCTAAATGCGAATGTGACCTTATATATTATTAAACCAAGGTAATAATAAAAAAATTGTTATTTTTTGTTGACATATTTTCTTTACTAAAAAATATTATTTGTGTTGACCTATATTCTTTATTGTTTTCTGTAAAATGCATTTAAAGACTCCACATATATAGTGGTTCACCACTCCAAAAGATTTGGTCTTTTGCCGACTTATTAGGTAGTTTTAATTTGAATTGATGCTTTAAAGGATCTTTTTTGTTCGGCTGTAAAGTAAAAAATTCAATTAATTCGGACTGGTTTTAAATAAATGAAACTTCATTCGATCATTAATAAACTTTTGATAAACATGAATGCACTAAAAATAAAATAAGTTTTTCTTGGGTTGAAATTTTAAAAAACCAAACAACTTTAATAAGACTTGGGTGGTAGAATGCCACAAGTCTCTCCTATAAAAGGCCCAATATTTCCTCTCCACCAACGATAAGACAAATCTCCTATTTTTATCCGTATTTACATGTTATTACCTCGAGTTTTTGGCTAAGATTTTCCAACAAATCTCTTTGTCATTCTTCGTAGTTCCTGAAACTACCCTTATCGGGTCTCCAAGAGGCCAAGAAAGTCTATCTTTCTCGGCTTCTAGGAGTCTCATCATCATCCTCTTTGTTTTTTCTTCTTCCACACGCAACCTTCTAAAAACCCCTAAATCTTTTAAAACAAAATGGATACCACTGAGCTAAAACGTGTGTTCCAAATGTTCGACAAGGACGGAGACGGACGAATCACTACCAAGGAGCTGAGCCAGTCATTAAAAAACCTCGGGATCATTATACCTGAAAACGAGCTAACCCTAATTATCCAAAAGATCGATGTTAATGGTGACGGTTGTGTTGACATTGAAGAGTTTGGAGAGCTTTACAAAACGATAATGGTCGAAGATGAGGAAGAGGTAGGAGAAGAAGATATGAAGGAAGCGTTCAACGTTTTTGATCAGAACGGAGATGGGTTTATCACGGTGGAAGAACTGAAAGCGGTTTTATCTTCCTTGGGACTCAAGCAAGGTAAAACATTAGAGGAATGTAGGAAGATGATAACACAAGTGGATGTTGATGGTGATGGTAGGGTTAATTACATGGAGTTTAGACAAATGATGAAAAAGGGTCGGTTTTTTTAGCTCTTTGAGCTGATGATTATAATCTCATTTCCATTTTCGGTAACTTATAACCAATTTCTCTCAAGAGTCTAGAAAGGAAAAACGTGATCGTAGACGAATGATCTCATTGTCCAGACTTGCGAGAGCACATTGTAAAAAATTGTAGAAGAGACTGTTTATAATGTGATTTGCAATCCCTCTTGTTTACTCATCTGAATTACTTATAATGCGCTTATAATTAGCAATGTCGAAATTATTTTTGATAAAATAGAATTGTCGTAGTTGTCTAATGATAAACATCTTTTCATATTGAATAATATTATGAGCTCAAATCTTATCTTTGTGAGTTGTGACTTCATGAGCTCAATATTCAGGGTTTGTGCCAAATCTTTTAAGTGGGATTGAAATTCCAATTCAAAGATATCATAAATGTAAATTGTATTAACCAAATTTAAACGAAGGATTCAAGAAACTCGTAAATATTAAGTGTAACTCAGACATTGAATTTCTTAATTGTGTTTAAAATATAAGTCAAAGGTCGAAACAATGGACGAATCAGAAGTCAACAAATCTGATTTACAAGTTACTGAGATGACATATATAATTATGCTAAAAAGATTCTCTACTGTAAGTCTGTAATTATAGTAGTTCCGACCTATTGGACTGTTAAGAAGACAACATAGTCAACCGAAACACAAACAAAAAACTAGAATTTTAAAAACAAATCAAAGCCTCAGTAAAATCCATTAGCTTCATAGAAATTGCAGTTTCTGCCAAGGGGTTCTCCCTGAAAACAGGGTCTCAGCTCCACTGCACCTCGAAATTGGATTATATCCTCATAGGCAACAAAAACAATATTACCAAAAAAAAACAAAACAAATGAAAAACAAGGGCTCAGATATATATACAGCTTCTTCAATCAAGAATTTTCTGAAGCAGAACTGGCGTAAAGCTGTTAGATTTAATCATCAATGCCAAAAACATATAACTAATAATAAATAATAATAAAAAAGAAAAGAGGCTCATATTAAGAAATTCAACCATTGTTTTCCGTATATACTTCATAGACCAAAATCTCAGAAGCGCGGATAATTTTGTAATCATAGCCAAAATCTTCGATTAATAAAAACAGGAACCAAATAACAAAATCTAGACATTACTTTGACACAGTTAAGCCGGATTATAAAAATAGAGACAGAACTGCAACACGAATGGCAACTCAATCTAGCAGGAGCTTTGGGGCTTAATTCCTCATATAATCATTTAATATCAGATTAGCCCGGGAGGCTCCTGCGAAAATTAGACATATATCAATAACCCTAAATCTTAAGAAGAAAAAAAAACTGAAGAACCCTAATTTTACAACCAATCGGCGAGGTAGATGATGATGATTGATAAAGTTTAACGCGGCTCTTGTTATATAGATAGAGAGCATGAGTTGATTAAAAAGCCCTAGCACTAAAACACCGTCTTCAAATTGTCCAAACTACCCCCGTTACTTGATTTTTTTCCGTTTTCGTTGTCGGTTTAGTTGTAGTATTTGGGCTTTCTATACAAAGCCCAAATTCAAATTCAAAAAGCCGAAAGCTTCCTAAAGCCTAATTAATTTAATCGAATAAGAAAACCCAATATGGTGGAAGACTCTACTCTAGTACCGAAAGATAAAGAGTGTAATATTTCATCTGCGTTGCCAAAAAAAAAAAAAAAAAAAAAAATCGATAATGCTATAAAGCCATATCGTCTCAAAGTTACTTGCATCTTGCACGTAAAGATACGAAACCTAAAGACGAAATTATGCTGGGTTCAGCGGCTATCACGGACCGTGCCTCTCTTACCTATCTAGCTTTCTGGTGTTTCTTTTTTTTTTTTTTTTTTTTCCCTTGGACATAATTTTCTTTCTCTGCTACTATAGGTTTCAAATGATTATGGGAATGCTTCTAGAAGTAGCAATGCAGATCATATGGTTCACAAGTGCATTCTTGCCATTGATTAACGTCAATGGAAGGTTGGGGAATGGGGATGCATTATCATATGGTGGTGATGAGTTTTAGCTTCATTTGTCTGCTTCTTGAGTGCTTACGGTGTGCAATGGCTCGAACCTATCCTCAGATTCCTTTCATCAGCGACGCTGCTTACATTCACACTGGTACACTTTGGCCCAAGGCTTTGAGATTTCTCAAGCCTAAACCAAGTCGCTCTAGTACTACTTTTTAGTCTGTTTTTTTTTAAAAGGTTTTATATATGGATATTTTTACTAATTCGAGGCAGAATTGATTATTTTAAACCTGAATTGTTATTTGATATGCAATTTTAAAGAAATGCTCGTAAAGCAGTTTTGCTCCTCTATGCTAAATGATTTCAGATTTAATTCCATTGCTAAAGAAACCAGCTCTTTTGTTCTTTATAATCAAATATTCAAGCTGACGACAACAACAACAAACAAAAAAAGTCAAATATTCAAGCTTGAGGAGCAAAAAAGAGTATCTATTTTTTTTATATAAAATGTTAAATTATATTGTGAGAGCGGTTACACAAAAACATAAAAAAACAGAAAGACCAAAAATCTACAGAAACAAAAACACGAAGAGCAAAAAAGTAATAACAAGATGCAAGAAACAGAAAAGACCAAAAAGCAGAAGACCGGCGCAAGCACTCGAAGAAAACTTGATGAAGAAACAACCACCCTCAAGCTATAGCAACTTGGATATTTGCGTCCCGCAGTTCCGAAGAACCCAAGCCTCGATCCTTAAAGCCACAAACACCCTACACAAAAAAAAAGTATCTATTTTTTTTTTTTTTTTGTTAACCAAGAGTATCTATTTCACTATACTAAAGTATACATTGTGTTATATATTTTTTATCCAACACTACAAGAAAAATGGGTATTGATAGCACATTATTATAGCACAGTTTTCACAACTGCTATTAAAAATGGATTCATGATTTTGATTACTATATAATAGCGTTTAAAAATGCTATTATTATAATAGCGTTTGAAAAATGGTAAAATATAAAATCAGTAACCAAAAAATAAAAAAAATCACTTGATGGAGTATAATTCTTCGGATAGAACCATTGTACTTAGGGGGGCTTATTCAATTATGAGTTATATAGAGTTTTAATGACTATAAAAATTTGAGAATTTTGTTAACTCATGCATACTCTAGAATATATGTAAATATTTTATCAAAGATTTTTCAATATTCTCAAAGATTTTAAAATTATATTATAATAGAGTTTTGGTAACTTTGTAATTAAAAATACACACAGAGGCAAACAGAGGAACGGCTACAAAAAGCTCTTGCAAGAGTGAAATTTGTTCTTCCGCGTGTAGAGTCTCTTTGGAACTGAAGTTTCTCAAACAGCTAGTTATCAAACTGTTTTGTTCAATATCAAGGCTCAGATCTAGAAAAGTTTTGTCTCTTGCTAACACTGTCTCACACCAGAGACACCTTGTCTCGTTGGTAAGGATACCCTTTTATAATATGTGATGTTCACTTTTGTGATTGGGTTCGTTGTGGGGACTAGAAAATGGAGAAAGTTATATTTTATCTGGAATGTCATTTCTTACTTCATTTATTTTTTTCCTCACAATGATGCACCATTGGTAAGGAATGCTGAATTTCCGGAGAAGCAGGTGAGCCATTAGAAGAATCAAGATTAGAAACAACGACTAAATATCTGATGAAAGAGACTTTCCGGTGGTGCTACGACATGAAGCGACAAAGATCTCGTAAGCAATGAAACAAAGATTGGAAAGCTCAATAGCTCTGAAAGTTGAGAGGATCTGTAATTTCAAGAGAATGGAAAATCTTGTAGGCATGAATGACCTTAAGAACAAGAAACTGAAACAATAACTAAAAAAGAAAAACAATTGAATTATTCTTAAAAAGAAAATAACTTTGAAATCTGAGGGTAACCCCTACTATTTTGAAAGACTCTTGATATGAACAAAAATCATCCAACTCAATTAACCAATAACACTAAACTTTAATCTAATCATAAAGTCACTTAAATTCATTTTGTTTAAATAACACATGACTTTGAATGAAAATTTTAAATCTTCAATCGAATAACTCATGACTTTCAATGATTTTAAACAAAGTTTTTAAATTACCAAAACCAATAACACAATATTTTAAAAGAGTTTTGGAAACTCAAGATTTAATAACAGTCAAGTTTTAAAGAGTTTAAACTCTTTAAAAGTATTAGAACCAATAAACCCCCCTTAGCAAAATAATTGAAAATCAATTTTGAAACGACACCGTTTATTTCCCATCTCTAACCATTACACTTGATCTATTTATCTTTTGCCCAAAAAAGATTAAAAAAAAAAAGAAATCTATTTTCTCTCCTCTTTATCTAACCCTAAAATTAACGAAGAAAAAAAACTGAAAAGGATTTGAGAGGAGAAAGACAGTTGGCAGAGGAGAAGGAGGATTCGAATCAAAAGGCTAAGTGGATGTCTTCACTTATTTGTCTCAATCTCAATCTCAATCTCAATCTCAATCTCACTTATTCGTATTCCTCTCGAACTGGTAAATTCCTCTCTTCCTCTCCTCTCTTTCATCTCCAACCTCTGGGTTACAGATATTCAAACACCTCACCTCTTTCTCCACCTCTCCGATTCCAAAGAGCTCATTAGGGTTTCTCGATTCGAAATTGTGCATGCTCGATTCGGTTGATTTTGGAAATTTCTCCTGGAGAAGCATAATCTCTCCAGCAAAACTCAAATTAGCAGATATGGAGAAGTAGAATGACGGATTCAGAAATTCTGATTATGCCTGCAGAAATAGTCTTAAGGACGGTGATTACGAGTAGGTGGGATTATGTTAACGAGTCAGCTCAGTGGCAAGATGACTATAATTACAGATTTTTCATGGCCAAAAGCATTGAAGAGATCAAAGAGCTAGTTCCACTTATAGTTCGTTTCAGGACTAAACTGTTTGTGACATCTTCATGTTTGTATTCATTTTAAAGTACATGGCTGATTCTTGCAGGTCGTCTTCGTGGAGTTGTGTACAAGTTCCTTATCTTAGTAGTATCTGATTTAAATAACAAATATTTAAAAGATTATTCTGGTTTCTAAATGTTGAAGATGGTTTTGGATGAAGGCTTATGGTGTGTATATGAGTTTCAAGCTTGTGATGTTAATATTTTCGCTCTTAGTTTTGATAGACTGATTCACTTTTTTTTTTTTTTTACTGATCTTTTGCAGGAGCATCATGTTAAAACTTGTCATGGTTCAGTTTCAGTTGTAGTTTATGGAGATCAAGAGAAACCAGCAGTGATCATTTATCCAGATGTTGCACTTAATTGTAAGAGTTGGGAATATGTATTTGTTACATAATTTGTTTTCATTTGATAGTCTGATTTTCTATTTGTTGTGTTTCGAAGGATTGTTTCTCTGCCTGAAGATGTGTCCTTACAACTCCATAATTTCTGCATTTACCATATTAGTTCTCCAGGACATGAGGTTTGCAAAATTGGTTGTCTTGAAACAATTCATTATTTAAATTGTATTTACTTTGCTGTTTGCTCACGTTGTGTCTGTTTCATCAATTTAGAGCTGCTCCACTTTTATTTTTTTATTTCTCAGTTTGGATTTGTGATTTGTGATTTTGTACAATCATGGCGAGGAAGATGCTAGTTTATGGAGAGGTTGATAAGTCAACCGTTGAGGAATTTATGGCTAAATCAATGTATTTTTGATTTTGCAGGTGTAAGTAAGTAGTCTTTGAAACAATAAAAATAATTGGGGTATGCACATGGAGTTACCAAAAAATTTCGTTAAGCCAGATCGAACATTCTACAAAACTCGCTGCAAGATCTTAAGGTAATTGATTTCATTCATTGAGTGTTTTGTTTATAGCAAATAATAGTACCACGTTAACAGACTCCAAATCCTATCCTCAAAATATGATATCAACTATGTGTTACTGTTTCTCTCTGTCTCTAGATTGAGGGCTGAAGAATATCGGTTTTCTGTTTTTGCTATAATATAAGACTAACACAGATAATTAGATGCATGTTGGATGGAAATGATGAACCTTGAATTGTTACTTCTTGTAACATTTTAAACCAGTTCAAGTAAAACATGTCCATTGTCAAGTATTGAAAGTGAAAGTTTTATCTTAATCGTACTTGGGAGATTCCTTAACATTCTGTTTCTTTTGCAGAGATCTGGATATGAAGCTTATATATTGGGAGCAATATTTGTGCTCTTTGAAGCAGAGAAGAAGAAGATTAGACAAGAGTATAAGAGTTTGTATGATGTTTTGTAATACTTGTTTTGTTTAAAATAATATTAGTGTTATACATGTCTTGAATGATTTATGAAATATACAAGTTATATATATATCTAATAAAGTAGTTTTTGCAAAATAGAATTCAAATAAAATGAAATAAATAGCAGATAACAAGAGATCATAACATAGACCAAAAGCTATTAAGTATATTTAATATAACAAAAAAAAATGCTACAACACAATATAATACATCATTTAACATGAGCTATAAGAAAATAGATTATAGCATTTTAGTAACGCTATTATAGACGACTTTTTAATAGCATACGAAAAAATGCTATCGTATGGGGTGACCCTTTTATAACTGCGGCAAACATAGCGTTTATGAAAACGCTATCATATCCCTATGATAACAGTATTCGTGTGCTATCAATGCTCATATTTGTTGTAGTGAACGAAAAAGGTATACATTGTGTGTATGTATGTACCTGTATTTGTGGTAGCAGACGGATATCCAAATGTATATATAATCTCTAGTTACGTACTTACGTTATAGTATCCAAATGTATATATAATCTCTAGTTACGTACTTACGTTATAGTATGACAAAAATCTGTTTGACTCTTCTTCATCAATCTCTACTACCGTTAGATGCTCCAAACTTTCAGTCCTATTATTTAATGTAATTTATAATGCTTAAAGTTCGAACCCCTAATATATAATTGTTTAGTTTAAGAAACTTGTAGTGCTGATAAACTTTTGATACATAATATATTTAATTTGAATGTCGACAAATCTCTTTGTTTTTTCATCATATATATGCAAACATACAACATGTAATCTTGAGGTTCAAGTTCAAAGTTCGAATCCCATTTTAGGCAAAATTATTGCTTACTCGAACGTGAGACAACTTTAGGAAAACATTTTCCTTCGCCGACCTTACCGGAACAAAATCAGTAACCGTTTTTATCCGTTTTGTTTGATAATGGTTGGCCATGTAATGTTTCCGAACGCCAAAAAAAAGGCTCAAGTCACTTTCAAGTTCCAACTGCTTCGAGAAATCTAAAACCAAAATTACTGTTTGATGCAATTTTAAAGAACTAATATTCGTGATTAACCGGTTTTGCTACTCTTTGCTAAATGATTTAGATTCTGTTCGATTGCTAAAAAAATCAGCTCTTTTTGTTGTTAATAATCAAATAATTAAGCTTTTAAGCGTATCTATTCCACTATAGTACTATTACTATACATTATGTGTATGTATTTGTGTTAGCACACTGATCACAGATAAACAAATAGGTATGTAGGTGCATGCGCTTACTACTATCCAAATGTGTGGAAATAGGAATATGTTAGGTTTTACTATTATTTTGTTTAACTGTAATCTCTAATTTCGTTATATGACAAAAATAAGTATGTCCACCTCTTTTTGACTCTTCGTTATCAATCTCAGTCAGTTTCCAATCCGCCTACCTTAAGATATATATATATATATATATATAATAAAATTTACGGCAATTCTTAAAAATAGCACAAAATATATTTTTTTGTGACATATTTAGCATATATTTTTATTTAGGACATAAATAGCATTTTTAGTAAAGGATAATTCTAACCTCACATTTTTAAGATTTAGGATTAAAGGTTTAGGGTTTAGAAAACCCTAAACTCTAAGCCCTAAATTTTACCCCTTACCCCCTAAAAACTATACCCTAAATATTAATATAATCAACCCAAATAAAAAATATTAAATTATAAATTTTATAAAATGCTATTTTGTCCTAAATAAAAATATGTGCTATTTATGGAACAAAACATCATTTTATGCTACTTGAGAGAATTTCTCTAAGAGTTATGATGTTTAACCAGAATTACTTTTTTTATATAATATATTACATTTTATTAAGATTTATGATGTGTAACCTGTCTCTCTATTCTTGACCGCGCTAAAAGTTATATTACATCACAATACTTTAATTTTGGATTGCTTCCACTAAAATCCAAAATACCAGCTTGCAAATCCCATTCTCCCTCTTTCTAATAAAAAGTAAAAAAGTTTAAGGAAAGACACCTTTTTTGCGGGTGAGGGGTGATAATTTTCTTATTTTCTTTTATAGTTTGGTAGAGAGATTTATATTCAAATAATTTAGGAACTGATCATATGTTTAAAAGTCGAAACGAAAGTAGGTTTTTATTGTCATTATGTAATTTCTGAGTCCCACGTCTTGATCTAAAAAAAAAAAAATTGTGTTTATCAAAACAAACTATCATGGAGAAAGACGAATTGGGATAATGGAGAAAGCTATATAAATCCCATATAGAGAAAGATATTCTTATATTTTCTTTTCTTTTTCGTTTTTGATCTGAAACTTTGATCAATGGACAAATCCGTACATCTATGATCTACCTGGCTCAAAACTAATTAATTTGGTTGATAATATTTTTTTATAATATATGTATATATATATATTTTTTTTTGATAATATTAATATCTCGATATAATGTTAGATATCTCTGTTAGATATCTCTGCCAAATTAAATAGATTGAATCTAGGCATATACAATAAAATCGTTATAAATTAATAATATTGGAATTCATATATTTTACGAAATTTTAATAATATATTGTGTTTATCAATTTATAGAAATGATATTTAATTTGAAATTAGAAATAATTATTAATTTAGTGAAGTATTAATTTATTAAATATTTATTTATAGAGGTTTCACTGTATAATAGAATTAACTATTTACACTAACCACTACAGCATCAGATATTTGGTAACCAATTATAGAAAAGTCAATGACGTTAAATGGATAAAGTTTGAAATTTGGTGAATCCAGCGGTATGGAGAAAAGACCACGCAAAATTCGATTTTCCTTGGCCGACTTTAACCAAAAAAATAAGAGGCGCTTTCGGTTTTTATCAATAAAAAAAAGAGATTACATTTAAATACATGTGACTGGGCAACGTGGAACCATAAAATTGCATCGCACTTCTTTTGCTTTTCGACAAAGGCTGAAGACACTTTCAACGGCTCTCAGAAATCTAAAACCAAAATGGCTGTTTCATGCCATTTTTAGAGTATTAATATTCGTGAAGCGGTTTTGCTACAATGAGAAACCTAAAACTGTATATTAAATTTATCTTAAATCTGTTGTAATCCGTCGAAAAAATATAGGCGACTCCATTGATGAATATGCATAGTCATTTTATAGTTATTTATTGCATGATATCTTCAGAAGTTTTTTTTTTTTTTTTTTTTTTTTTTTTTTTTTGATAAAGGTCTTCTTAATTGAACCTAACAAAAAGAGATAAATCTATTGATGATGCGAGAAAGAAAGAGAATCAAATAAACCTTTTTATTCTATATTCAAGTTTAATTACAAGTTGTATCGAACGTATTCTTCTTTTCATCTTAAAATCAGACATTCTTTGCTTTGGCTTTTTTCCCCTTCTAATTGCATTCCTCAAAATATGGATATGTTTTGCCAAAAAAATTAAGGTTATTTTAAAACTATCCCAGCAAATGGCTAATTACTGCTTGGATTTCTCTTCCTAATTACTGTATAAAATATAATATAATACATACGCCTCGCAACGATGAATGACGTAGTTTATTGTAATTAAATTTATTGTAAGATCTTCGTAACGTAGTTTTTGTTTATTTTGCTGACGTCAGATGGGATGACGTATTAAATAAAACGTATTGAAGGGGAAACATCTAATTAATAATTTAATATGGCAAAAAAACGGCAGCAGCCAACAATGCACTTACTTTTTGTTTTGTTTCTTTAATCGGCAACCCAATTACTTAATCCTCTTTTTTTTAAAAGCCAATCAAATATAATATATTAGTAGTATTTTAATATAACGGTTAATACATTAAAATAAAATTAAAACAATTTCGATAAAAAGTAAAGATTTCTGCTAACCACACGGAAGCCTTACATGTTAATAAATAAAATATATTATTTCCTCTTTTCATATATTCTTTATTGGTTATTATTTTTACGATGAAATTTCAAAATAACATTATATTAATATATAAAATTAATTCAAATATTGTTGGTGATGAATCTGAATATTGTCTTCTTCCTAAAATCAAAATATTTGATGGCTTGGGCAAAAACTCTGTGTCGAAAATGGTATAAGGACACGATCGACATATTGGACCTTTTAGTGAATTTGTAATGAATGCATCTTCAGACATCTTCGCTTTACTTAGTAATATTTTCCTTTAATAAAATGATTATATTATTATATTCCTATTTTATTATGTATAAAAGTAAAATAAAATGATTTAAAAATATCTGTCTACCTCCAAAAAAAAGAAAAGAAAAAACACTAAAGAAGAGAAATTCTAATTGTATGATCATGTGACCACAAGATAGGGTTGGTTGGTATGTTACCCAAAAAAAAAAAAAAAACTAGGGTGGTTGGTGTTTAAGAAATTCGATCTGTCAAAATCCGTAGAAAAGGATTGATCCGCTATGACATTCATAATTAAGAGGTAAATAGAGAATTCACGTTTGTTACTTCAAAATGATTTTAGATTTAGTTCGATTGCTAAAGAAATCAGCTCTTAATTCTATTCTTGATAATCAAATAATTAAAGCTTCTGGATAAGAGTATCTATTTCACTATACTATATGTATACATTGTGTATCGAATGCAAATTTAATAAAGGTTTGAGAAGGATTCAGTGTGCTAACACAAATATTTCTTTACATATACACCTATTTATTTATCAGTGATTCAGTGAGCTAACACAAATACATACAAATATAATTCTATACTTTTCCAAAAATCTGTTTTGCTTGAATTTGGTTCATCCTAGTTTAGAGTATTACTGTAGACTCATATACAATATCCAAAGAAACACCAAAACTGTGAAAATAAAATATTTTTAAAAATAGATAAATCTAGTTGCATAAAAAAATAAAAATCTAATGGTGCCTTCTCTTCCATATGTTGTAATCTGGTGTTAATGTAAAATATCCACTTGATGTACTGTACTCTGTTTTATCATTTGTTATTAAATGAAGGTGAAGTTACGTTGGCCGTAAGATATAAAAAAAATCAAATGACGCCTTCTACGAAGCTTCCATAAATAAATATTTAGATACTTTTTGTTATCGTGTCTATGTTTTTGTTTCGGCATAAATAATGGACCATCGGCGTGAAACTATAATCAGATGACACACGCAATATTTACAAAATGGGCCAACAGATATGATAAAGGGAAACATCAAACATCTTAAAGAAATAAGATGAAGAAAATAGACGTCACTATACATCAATCTTTGATTAAAATTATGCAAAACTACAACTCGCAAATCCCCATTTCCCCTCCTTTTTTCTGATTAGAAATTAAAAAAAAAAGTTACTATTTTCTTACTCATGAATTAAAGATTGGTATGGACAATAAAGCAATATATAAAACAAAGTAAGAAACGTGCCACGTATATACCATTTCAATATTTGAAAGTTTTTAACTCGTAAAAGGCTATAATAACCCTTTGATTGTTTTTAGCGTATTGAAAACGTCTGCCATCGTTTTTTTTTTTTGTTTTTTATAACTTTTGAATTTTTCAGAATTTTGTCGCATATATAAACAAACCCCGTTCGTCTTTCTCCAAAGCAGAAGAGTGACAATAGACAAAGCTTTCTACTACATACTCTTCTGATCTCTTTTTCTTTAATTTGTTCTCTCTCGAGAAATGGAGTGTCCGATAGGTTTACGATTCCGTCCGACCGAAGAAGAGATCTTCGATGTTTACCTCCGTGCAAAAAATCACGATACTGACACGAGTCATGTCGATCGAGTCATTAGCACAGTCCCTATCTATAAGTTCAAACATCCTCGGGAGTTACCTTGTAAGTCTTTTTATGTTTTATCATCGAATCGAATCGAATCGAATCATCGGCTAATTTCTGATTTAAGGATTTTACATTTGTTAGCTCAGTCGATGATCAAGTTGAAAGATCACGTTTGGTATTTCTACTGTTGTAAGGAGAACAAATATGAGACAGGTGAGCGACATGCGAGAACAACGGAATCTGGGTATTGGAAGATAACTGGACAACCAAAACCTATCATTAGAAATGGTGAAAAGATTGGTCATAAAAGGATTTTGATGTTTTACTTAGGCAAAACTCCTAACGGAACTAAATCAGATTGGGTTATGCATGAGTATCACCTTCTGTCTCCTAATCAGGTACTCTGTTTTTTTTTTTTTTTTTTGTCCTTTAGTTGTTCCTCATCCTATATTCTCATTTTATTTATTTCCCACATCATATATGATTTTGTACAGATTACAACTTACACAGTCTGTGAAGTAATGTTTAAGGGTAACAAGAGTGAACTTGACCTAATTCTCTCAAACAATCTTGGGGAATTTATGAGTAGAGGAACTGAGGTTGGTTCATGTCTAAACTCATCATGTTTTCTCTTCAAAATCATATTGAATACATATAATCTGATGCAGGCCTGATCTGATGTTAAAAATCGTCATTTTTGTTCTTCCTTTTCTCAGGGACCACCTCAGTTTTCTGACTTTCCTGATGTGGATGCACTAGACAGGCTTTTCGAAGATATCCTAAGTGACGATTTCAATGGGTTGTTGGATGATGATGATGATGATGATGAGGAGGAGAGTATGATTGTTTCTATGGACGAGGATCGCAGCAACCACATACCTAAAAAGGCACTCACCGGTGTCTTCAGTGGTTATAGCAGTGATGATAGTGATTCTGATCCCATCTCTCAATCTCCAACAACAGTACGCACAATTTTTACTCTGTTCCGATCCTTAGTGTAGAAACCTCTGTTTTCAGATTTCATCTCACAAAGCTAAGTTTTTTTTCTTTTTTCATTCGATAGACTTCCATTCAAACTTCGAGCACTTGTGATAGTTTTGGTAGCTCAAATCATTGCATAGACCACATCACAGACCTGAAAGATTCTCCCAACTCCACAATCAAGTTTGTGTCGATGACTCAAGAGGTGAGCTTTATTATCTCTTTTTCTCCTTACTTCTTCTAATCATACTACTTTGTGCCACCACTCACAACGTTTTGGGTTCTTCGATATGATTCAAGGTGAGCAAAACTCTGGACAAGAAGGAGGATCTTTATGATGATGTCCAAGAGACTGAGTTCGGAGAGCATAAAACGGGTCAAGATATGATCAAGAACAAAAGAGTTGGTTTCTTTTACAGGATAATACAAAGATTGAAGAAAACCAAACTGTGTTCTTCTATCTAAAGAAAATGATATCACTAAATGAGATAATAAAATCTTTTTGTAGTTTCCAGATTTGTACAAGTATAAGTTATGTTTTATCTTATTTTGTAACTTTTCCACATTATATACTCTCCTTATATATACAAATGTGATAACTGTATCATTTCAATTAATACAATATCCTATCAAAATGGTCAAAGGCAGATGGTCAAATTCACTTGGAATAAACCTCTACTTAAACCTAACCCCACAAAAAAAAAATTCGGATTCAACAAAAGAAAACAAGAATATATATCAAAATCAAGATAATTAATTTTAGTAATGTCAAGAGTCTCTCTTTTGGACTTTTAGTCTACATCATTAATTTGTGTACCACGTGCATGTTGTCGTCATGTTGATGTTTAATCTTAAACCTTATTTTAGACTTATGCTAAGTTTTACTTTTTCTTCCTCTTTTCTTTTGATAAGTTTTTTTTTTCTTCGTCCTCCTTTACGATTATTTTTACAGTCAAATATTTGAAGCAGAGTTCTTTTAGTACATACATAACTCACGCGACGCCGCGAGTGTGTTGCATAATTTTAGTCGAACAAATATATCATCCTCTTGTTCAAGTATTGATGAAAAGTGAAACCAAATCATATGTTTGAATGATACAATGACTTTTATGTTGACTCCATATATATATACACACATATGCAGCTGCTTTCAATGCGACTTCATCACACCCACACAGAGTTATTGGACATGTTCTTTACGTCTTTGGAGAATTCCATTTTATCAACAAATCCTTTGTGTAATTTTGAATGAGATTTTAAGTTGTTTCACGATTTCTTGACTAGTACGTTTATGACAATCCGAGGTTTTTTTTTTTTTTTTTTTTGGTTAAAATTTTGATTTATGGTTCTTTTATACTATCCCAGATTCAAAAATATGGCAACAATCCCATTTCCCACTAATTGACAAGGCCACATTCGTTGTCGGTATTATGTAAACCGGCCTAATTTGTGAGATTTGGGCTTTTAATAAAAGCCCAATATTGTGGAGTACTACTTCATTTCCACACTAAAACCGACCTAAAATTATATAGCCACCTCGTCAAAATCAGGTAGCTTCATATTTCTTGCACGTAAAGATACTTGTCACCGATTTTTTTAATTTTTGATTTTTTTTTTTTTAAAATCGAAACCTAAATAGCCTAGAAGGTTCTCGCCGGAGACGAAATCATGCAGGGTTTGGCGGCGACCACCAACCGTGGCTCTCTTACCTTCCTCGCTACCAGGTGACATACAAATTCAACTCATGATTTCATATTTCTCCTTTTTTGGATCTCGCTGCGTTTTTCGTTCTCCTTCTCCGATTTTGGAGTTCCTCATTCTATTGATGCTTTGTGTTGCATCGATTGATTTTTTTTTATTTTTTGGTTTTAATGGACTTACTATTCGATTTGCTATGATCTTATATGTTAATTGTCGCCCTTAAAAAAAAAGCACTGTTCGAAACTTTGAATCTTCAATTTCAAAAAAAGAAAGAAATTCGAATCAATTTGCCTACAAAATTCTTGAGATTTCGATTAATTTTTCGTGAAAAAATTGGACTTGGGGGTTTATAATGTTACTTTGAGATTTGAGTGATAAGGTTAGAATTTCTCTTGCAGCCCAAATAATGTTATTGTCCTCTCCAGTTTCTTGAGTCTTTGATGTTCAGTTCTTGCATATGCCCTTGTTTAGATGCTTTATCGTAGATTGATGTTGTGTTTACCTTTTATTGATCATCATGATTTGTAAACAGGAACCATAGTCCAGTTTCAAAGAAACTTGTGAATCCAAAGGTGTGCTTCCCCAACGCTGATCCATCCTCAAAATTAAGATTTTTAGCAAGCTCAAATTCACTGAGATGTTCCCGAGAGATTACTCCTCTTTCAGGTATTATTTGGATCCAAAAGTTTACTCCTTTGAACCAAATCTTATCATTAAACAGAGGACCTTTTTAAACCGTTATATAAGCTTGTCCTGTACCATGGGTTTGAGACTTGAAAGCTAATTCCTGTGCTCTTGATTTATTCAACTGATCTCAAATGTTGAATTCTGCAGCAACTGCATCTGTGGACTTTGGAGCAACCACAGCCTCATCCAACAAGCTCTTTGCTCATGGTTTGCCACCATTAGCTCCCGGTTTGAGAACACACCGGAGACCATTAGAGCCTGCGAGAGCGTTTAAAGATGACTTCTTCAAAATCAAACTACCTAAAATTGCAGAGAGACCTGAATGGTGGTGGAGGACATTGGCTTGTGTTCCTTATTTGATATCCCTCCAAATATCTGATGTTGGGTTCTACGTCCAACCGTTTCTAGAAAAGCATGACGCGATTGGAGACATGATTTATTTCATCCCGGGAGCCATAAACAGATGGCCGACCTGGTTCTTCATGGTCTACTGCTACTTGGGTTACATGTGGGTGGTGAAAAACAAAGACCTGCCTCATTACTTGAGGTTTCACATGATGATGGGTATGCTTCTTGAAACAGCTCTTCAGATCATATGGTGCACGAGCAATTTCTTCCCGCTGATTCATTTCAAAGGACGGTTTGGAATGTATTATTGGATGGCAATCGGATTCACTTACATCTGTCTGCTTCTTGAATGCATACGGTGCGCTCTTGGTGGAGTCTATGCGCAGATTCCTTTCATGACCGATGCTGCTTCCATTCACACTCTTTTCAACTTGGGAGGTTTTCAGAGACCACTGAGATGAAAGGTTAAAGCCCTGGTCTTTTTGGTCTTACATACCTGAAATAGGAACAAGTCTTAGGCTTTTGTTTCCGGAAGAGGTTTGTTGTGTCTTATCAAGTCTACTCTTATGTGAATTCAGTCTTTTAGCTTAGTGTCAGTGTCTCATTAATGTGTAAAACAGAACTCTCTTTGAGAGTAGCTTAAATCAATGTTTTAAAAGTCAAATAATCCGGTATGTCTTGTCCGTGGTTTAGTCTAGAGATTTACGGAAAAAGCTGTAAAACGCCGTGATTAAGGAGTGTTTAATTCGGGTTGAAGTATGCAGATCAATTCAGCTCTATACTAAACGTCTTTCAAAGACCGTTTCAATGAATTCTCAAGTTAGATATGTTTTTGGTCTGTATCCTAATTTTTAAACCTATTAGACTTGTACATAACACATAAAAGCCTCAAGGTCCACCGGTTTAATAACATAGAAAACTTTGGGTTATGTGGGCTCCATGTTTCCACCAAAACTTAAAAAAAGTGGTCGTTAATGGAGATCACGTCTCTGCAACATGGTACCAACCAAATCACAATATCGTAATTACATTCCATCTTCTTAACAAAGTCTTCCTTGGTCTTTAAACCCTTGACTGATTCTAAACACAGCTCATAATTAGTATTTAGTATGTGCACATTGGTTTCAGACAGCTCTTAAAGGTTTCTTTAGCTTCATGTCAACCATCTAATAAATCACCAATAATGTTCCTCTGCCCTTTTTCAAGAAATTAAAACCCTTTTTTTTTTTTCTCTAATTTCTTGATCGTCGCCATGAACGATCTAATCTCAAGCTCATTCAAGAAATACACAGACTTAAACCACCAAGTCGAACTCGATGACATCGAATCTCAAAATGTTTCTCTCGATTCAGGCAACCTCGATGAGTTCTTCGGCTATGTCGAGAGTGTTAAAGAAGACATGAAAGCTGTCGAAGAGATTCATAAGCGTCTTCAAGATGCTAATGAAGAGTCTAAGACCGTACATGATTCTAAGGCCGTGAAAAAGCTTCGTGCTCGTATGGATGCAAGTGTTACAGAGGTCTTGAAACGTGTCAAGATGATAAAGACGAAGCTTGTGGCATTGGAGAAATCAAATGCTGCGCAGAGGAGAGTCTCTGGTTGTGGTCCTGGCTCGTCTACTGATCGGACCAGAACATCGGTCGTTAGTGGTTTGGGGAAGAAGCTTAAAGACATGATGGATGATTTTCAGAGACTACGAACCAAAATGGCTACTGAATACAAAGAAACTGTCGAGAGACGGTAAATTTTATATCATCTCATGTTTATATTTTCATTTGGTTTACTACAGACTGATTTGGATCCTCTGTTACCTAAAAAAAGTTTTAATCTTTCGGGTTTTGAGGAACAAGAGATGGTAAAGTTTTGTGTTTTTGGTTGAATATTTGAAGGTACTTCACTGTAACGGGGCAAAAAGCAGATGAAGAGACGATCGAGAAGCTGATATCCAGCGGAGAGAGTGAACGCTTCATCCAGAAAGCGATACAGGAGCAAGGCCGCGGACAGATCATGGACACATTATCAGAAATTCAAGAACGACATGACGCGGTTAAAGAGATAGAAAGGAGTCTATTGGAGCTGCACCAAATCTTCCTCGACATGGCTGCTCTTGTTGAAGCTCAAGGGAATATGCTCAACGACATTGAATCAAATGTTTCAAAGGCGAGCTCTTTTGTCATGAGAGGGTCTGCTCAATTGCATATAGCTAAAGAACACCAAAAGAGCTCGAGGAGATGCACTTGTATCGCCATTATACTCGCAATTGTTCTTGTTATAGTGATTCTTTTCCCAATCCTCTTTACAAGTGTACTTAAACCTTGATTTTTTTTGTTTTCTTGAAACTCTTTTTGTTAGAGACCTTTCAATTTCTTGTAATGAATCCAGAGCTGAAACAAGGGTTTAATTTGAAGCTCTCTCTCTCTACCTGTTCTTGCTACTGTAATTGCTTTAGATCAAAAAATTTGGGCGACATTGATCGTTTTGTATAACTTTATATGGGAACCTATGAACCTATGAGCAAATCATAAACAATGTACAATTTTGAAGCTTGAATCCATACCTCTCATGAACATTGTTTTCTTCTGAATTCATCAGATAAAAGTGTCTGAACAAGCTCCTTTAGTCTTTCAGCGCCAGGGCCTGGTTTCAAAACTGAGTCATCACCCCGAACAGAGCACGGATCAGCCCCGTTATCCGAGCTACCAATGCACCAAGCTCCTGGGGAAAACCGGTGAGTGCGGCCTAAGAGCTCTCTATCGATCTTGTCTAATACAGGATCGTTCTTGTGGAACTTTCGAGCAAAGGGGGCTTTGCTTTCGACCGTCTTGTCGAAATCCTTCATGGATAGAGAGTTTGGGTGTTGCTTTGGAGGATAGTCCCAAGAAATGTAGTGCAGGTCATGCCCAACTGCGGTGCTCTTGAACTCTTCGTTGTTGCATATGAGTGTATGGAAATATCCCTCTGGAGAGGAAACAAAGTTGGTGTAGTACATCAACATCGTCCTTGGGAAATTATCCCATCCCAAGATTGAGTATTCAAGAAAAGACCGAGTCAGAACTACCCACGCTGAGCCTGCAAATTTAAAAACAAGACAGATAAACCATCTTTCTCTCTACCGTAACACCGGTTTATGTAAAGTCAAGTTGAAGATGCTAGGTAACCTGTGAACAGCTTGAAAGATGTGGGAATTGATCGGTGTTGAGTAGTCCAAGCAATTTCGGTTTTCTTCGACAGGTAAAGACCGGGATCAACAATGATTGATTTGGCCCTCTGGTTCCTGCAAAAGACCATGATAAGCATATCTTATTCACTATTTCTGAGATACTCAGTTATTACTTTAGCAGTTTCTACTTACAGTTTCCACCCGGTGAGCTTCATATGTTCAATAAAATTGACATTCCGAGACAAATTTGCAAAGACATACAACAAATCTGCAGAGTCAGAAAGACGAATTAAAAAAGCCACTACTATGTATTAAAGACCAAAACATACAAGTTCAAAACAAAGTCACTAATGCAGGACAAGGGCACATTTGAGTTAAACTAACCATCTTGTGTCACGAGAGGATAATCCGAGGCACTAAGGTTAAGGAACCAATCCCAATCCAAGCTTTCTTTAAGCAAAATTGCTACAGCCTGAAGCGTACACGCAATCATTGTAGGGCCTTTATAAGTAACCAGATTAGACTGAGACATAACACGAACATTCTCAACTTCACGGAAAGTCAAATCACTCTTCACAGACATTGCAAGCTCAAGCCTTTCCTTAGGAGGAGCTTCAAGATCCAAATGCAGAATATACTGATTTCTTGGATGATACACAGCTTGCAAAGTCCTCATCATCCTAAGACTATCACCTTTCGTCCCTGAGATTAGATAAGCTAACCTAGGAACCTCTGAAGAATTCGAATTCTTCGTTGCGTTCAAAGACTTTCTCAAATGTGATTCAACAAAGTATTCATTTGATTCTTCTGAGACATTATCAAAAGGCAATGGTTCTTCCTCATAAGAACTGTTGAATTGGAGATAAATGACAGACACTAACAGAGTAACCGACAAGACTAAGCTTGCTAGAAACGGGATCATCCATTTTCTATCTCTGAAAACCCTAAACCCTAAATGTGAACTAAGGTGTCTCTTCACCCTCGCTAATGGGTCTCTGATCCAAATCAGCTTCCTATACACTTTCCTCATTCCCACAAAAACACAGAAGCTCAAAACTTTCTCTTGAACACCTAACCAGCAAATCAAAGTCTTGATCTTTTGTACAAATAAAGACAAAGGTTGCTAGAAATTACCAGAACTTCAGAAACCCAATAGAGATTTTGCAGCAGAGTTTTGGTGAGTTATGTCCAGAAATGGGGAAAGTTAAGTGAAAAACTGAAAATGACAAAGCCTCGACCAAAAGCTAACTAATAGAAGACGAAAGTTGATAAGAATACTAACAACCAATGCACCAACCGAACATAAAGAAAAGGTTTTTCACTGTTTATTGCTTTTGGCATGGCAGCGAAAAAGCTTGTTTAGTCCTAAGCTTAGTCAGATCTAATAACTTAATCGGAGTTTAGAGAACCGAACAATCAACAATGCTTAAAGTTAAAGTCTTGCATCCTTATAAAAAAGACATAACAAGACAAGTCCTTGGATAAAGACAGATGAAATTAGGGCAGACGCAGTAGATGAACGCAGTATAAGGGTTTTTGCAGGTTTGCAGACAAAATCTAGGTAACGAGGGAGACAGAAAGAAAGAGAAAGATTTCAGTTTCTGCTTAAAACGAAGAGATGAGTTCGTGGTTAGATTCGGAGCGGTCTGAAGAGAGAAATGGAGAATCAAAAAGTGATTTAATTTAAAAATTCAGGGTTTTTCGTAGAGGGATAGCTTAAATTGCTGGCAAAATCAATCTGATTTTATTTTTTAATTATGGGATTAGCTTAATGTTTACTCTTACTGAAAAAACGTTGAAAATGAAGCTCTCTAACACGCAAGAAGGCGCGTGACCGATGTTGAATCGACAGTAGGTCACGCGCGCTTTGACAAGTGGGTAATATTCAAAGTGAACTTTATTGAAATTGAATCCATTTAACTACGAGTTACTAGGAGAACTTTTGTCAACAGTGAAGAAAACTTTTTATTTATTTGATAACGCTTTTTTTGAAGAAAATTTCCTTCCTCCAGACTTTTGAATGGATCTGATTAGAAACGGTCATCAACTATATTAAAGTCGTAAGAATTTGCTAAAGAAAAAAAAAGAAAGTAATGTCAAGACTAAAACGGTAATAAACATTTACAACTATATTCAAGTTGTAAAAATTAGCTTAAAAACTTGAAAAATCATGCCAAGAGTTGGAACCACTAGGCTTCTGCTGTTGACCTCGACTTCTCCATGTACAAGTCCAAGAAAGCTACAAAATCCAGTCATCCACAACGGTAATGCAGCTGGCCCCCTTCCTCGGTTAGAAGAAGGTGGTCCATCCTTCAACCTCTTAGACAGTGTTGGCTGCGTTTGCAGACATGAATGGATTCAGACCACATCACTGGATTCGGCATAGGCAATACTTTGAATTAGGAATCATTAAGCCCATCTGGTCAGCCACTGAATGTTGTTGATATGTGTGTTCTGATGATTAGTCGCAGGTCTCCATGGCAACGGTTGAAACTTGAAACTGAGAAACCAGACCACCTGTTCCAGGAATGGCTTGAGGCCTCACAGGAGACATTTAAGATTCAGAACGATTAGGAGACAGTACTGTTCCTGCAATGGCTTGAGGCATCACATGAGAAGAGTTTGGAGACACTAAGGTTTGTTCTACTCCCAGGTTTCTAGACCTTCCCAAACTCAAAACCTTCTTCTTGTTTCCAGAGTTACCCTTTTTTTTTTTGGTTCACTAGTCAGCCCCCTTTTTGCCCTTTTCTTCTGCAATTTTTTGTACTCAGCTTCTTTTTCGTCACATGAAACTCAATCTAATCTCCAGATGATGCATCAGCATTGCAACCTTTCCTAGCTATATGGAACGTAATCTTCAACTTTTATGATTTGAGTCTCACACTGCAGCAAGGTTTCTTTACAGTCGCAAAGATCTCTCATCCACATAACCCAATGGAAGTCTTGTTTCAGATATCCACAGGAAAGAACCTTTACACGAGAGCTTATTAAGCTTCTCTTTGCCTTCAACTATCACTTGTTTGCCTTTCATCTGAGAGATTAAACCACAAAGCCATTCATCAATTTAATGTATAAATATTGTAGTTTTTACAATTCAATGCAATGTATAACTATTGCGAAGTAGTCATTTGATTCTTCTGAGCCTAAACCTAACACATTATCTACCGGCAATTGATACACACCACATAAGAAACATCCAGTAAAATTTGAGATAAACTATTGACATGATTGAATAACTAAAAAACTTTCTAAAAACAGTGAACATCAATTGAAATTCCTAAACTTGTCTGTGCATCCTCCCTCTTGTGTCTCTGATCCAAACCAGATTCATATGCAAAATTCCTCAAATCCTAAAACCCTTTTCCTATCCAATGAATGAAATTGATTCAGACAGGAGCAGAAATATTCAGACATGAGATCCAACCAAAACTTTCTCTTCAACACATAACAAGCAGCAAGCTCTTAATCCTTTGTACACATAGAAACATGACAATGTTAAGAGATTGAGAAAAATCAATTCAAGGGTTGATATGATTACCAGAAATTTCAGGAATAATAATCTAGAGACTTTGCTGCATAACTGGGGAAAGCTCCAACGAAAATTACAAAATTCTAATTACTAAGTAACTAAATTATAAGGAGATAAAAAAAAAAAAAAAAAAAAAAAAAAAAAAAAAAAAAAAAAAAAAAAAAAAAAAAAATTATAAGGTGATATTACTGTAATGACTTAATTGAGTTGAAGGAACTGAGAACAAAACGATGAAAACTATAGATGCTGCAACAACGAAGATCAGAACTTTACCGGACCTGGAGACAAAATCCATTTGACAACAAACATCAGAGCTGCAATAACACAAAAGAAAACAAAATTTGGGGAAATCTACTAGGGTTTGAGAAGATTGGGATCGATTTGGAAAAAAAATTGCAAAAAAATTTGGACCATTTCTCGATTTGTGCGTGTCATCCTTGCGCAGGGGCCATGCTAATCTTCTCTGTATCGTTCCAATTTTATCGGATGTCCCCGAAGGGACAAGCTAAGCTATGGCTCCATTGATATATAAATAAAGCTTTTTCTTTTCACCAGAGCGATGTGGGACTTATGGCATCGTGAACAGCTTAAATGGGCTCGTTTATTAAAAGGCCTCTTTATATTTCTTCATCGGCCCATTTAACATTATTGACCACAACTTCTTAAGACGAGGCCTCTTTCTGATTATTCGTAGAGAATGAACAAACGACGCCTTCTTGTTTGGGTGTTTTTTTAATTAAATTAAATACAACGTGGATCACACATCACATGAACCATGAGTAACGATTGGTAAGCCTACATGCATCACATGGTTAGCATAATAATTAATGGAATAAACAAACATCATGCCATATTTTAGTGTTTTCTGACTGTAGTCGCTTCGTTGGATCTATGTTTTGCAAAATAAAATAAAAAACAAAAAAAAAACGAAGTTCTGAAAAGCTGCAGATTTCATTATAACTTATTTTGTTTCCCATAAAAAGATATACAAAGTGTAGCTTTGGTCAAACAAGAACAGAAATGGCAATGAATTTGCCTGTGAAGTACTTCGTGGTGAGTGTATCATTCTTTCTTTGCTCTGATAATGTGATAACTGTGTCTTCCTCTCAATGAATGTTTGCTTAAAACACAGGTTGATGCATTCACTGAGTCAGCCTTCAAGGGGAACCAAGCATCAGTGTGCTTTCTTCGAAGAGGATCATGAGAGAGACGACGTGTGGCTTCAGTCTCTCGCTGCTGAGTTCAACCTTCCCATGACTTGTTTTCTTATTCGGATCACCGACTCTGATCCACCACGTTTCCTTCGAGGTCCGTCTTGGTGCAAGTATTTTTTGATTTCATTACTCCCTCAGTTCCTTTATTTTTTAATTTGATTATTTTGCAGATTGGTATATGTGGTCATGCAACATTAGCATCTGCTCACAGTATCTTCTCAAACGGTTTGGTTGGTTCTTGTGACACGGTCGAGTTCTCCACCAACTCGGGGATTCTAACTGCTAAAAGATTTTCCGACTAACAACACGCAAAGATATCTTTCTTGATCGAAATGAACTTCCCTGTGATTACAACTTGTGAGTACAGATCCAATGATGTCTCCATCTTCTCTAAAGCCTTGAACGGAGCTACCATTTTGGATGTTCGAGAAGCTACAACTGATAAACTCGTATTAATTTAAACCCTTGAAAGGAGCTTCAAAAGTAACTTCAACAGATCGAATCATTGTATGCATTTCAGATTTTGTCAAAACTTTCTCTGTTTGTTCTTTTGTTCTTATCTCATTTGAATTGCAGGTTGTGCTTTCATCTTGGGAATCTGTCATCAAGTTGCAGCCAAGAATGGATGATATCATGAAATGCCCCGGAAAAGTGATGATTGTTACCGCTGCTGCTCCTCATGGATCTGATTTTGACTTCTGCAGTCGACTCTTTGCTCCTAAATTAGGGCTCAACGAGGTTAAGAAACTAACCTGCATTTTCCATGGGATCAACACTCCTCTGCTTACTTCTTGTGCTTGGTGCTTTTGATCCTTCAGGACTCTGTATGTGGAAGTGCACATTGTTCATTAGCTCATTACTGGAGCCTCAAGATTAACAAGTTTGATTTCGTCGCTTACGCGGTTAGTGATTCATCTTTCTCTGTAACTAACTAACTAACATTTTTGAATCAACACACATTTTACAGAATCAACAAATTTGTTTTCAGGCTTCGCGTAGGAGTGGAATACTCAAGGTTCATTATGATAAGGAGAAGCAGAGAGTCTTGATCACTGGCAAAACGGTGACTGTCATGAAAGGCTCTATCTTAGTTTAATCTTTAACTTTTCCCAAGAATTTGAGTAAAGGGTCAACATTTGATTCCTCGAACCCTTCAAGTTTGATCAGATTATGTAATAAAGTGATGAAATCAATAATAAAACTACAATGAGTGCTGTAAGTTTGGCAATAACGTATGAAAACTGAAAGATAACAAGAGTTTTGTCTTCATGACATCAAATATCACGACAAGATAGATCTTTTACAATCCTGCTGTTACAGAAAAAGAGGACCAAACTTTGGATCACTTGAAAATGCTTAACCACCTCGGGATTCACTCTTCAAGGTCAACCTCTTTATTCCAATGAAATTATACCAAGTGTATTAATACATTTAAATAGAAATAAAATTAAACAAATAAAATTTTTTTGTTAACGTCGTTGATTAAGAAGTTACATATGACTACTGTCTTGAGACGTTTTACTTAGGCGTCTACTAGTCGTGACCTCTCCAACGTCCTCTGGCTCTACCGGTCTCTTCACACCTGGAAAGAAGATGGTACAGCGTTAAACACCTGGTACGTACTGCATAGTGTGGTGCGTTTGGGGATTAAATTTCATCTCCGTCCGTGGTTCAGGCAAGCCAAAATGTTGTTGGTTGGAATAGTTAAGATGTACACCAAATCTCTGCTGCTGGTTGTACATCATTGGAGCTTGGTATTGGACTAGATTTGGGATCGTGCCCATTTGGTTCTGCTGGTTCGTCTCATGTCTCATGAATTGGTTGTACATCATTGGAGCTCGAGAAAGTTGTTGTTGCATACCAAAAGGCTGGTTGAAATAGCTTTGACCTGAAAACAATGTTGATCCTTGTGCTCCAAGGTTTGGTTCTATAATCTGACTGCTCCTGAAATTAGGCCATAAAATCTGGTTCTGTTGATAGAACTCATAAGGTCTCATGAATGGCTGCTCTGGCTGGTACATCATTGGAGCTTGACTGTGGAGTAGATTAGGAACAATACCCATTTGGTTGTGGTGATTAGTCTCAGGTATATGGTACATCATTGGTTGATAATGCGTATAAAAATGTTGGTCTGGTTCTGTACTCTGAGTGCTCTTGTAATGCTGATAATGAAGCTGAGAAACCTCAGGATCAAATAAGTCAAATTCATTTTTTATTGGATCATGAAATCTCTTGTACAGATCCTCTTCATCAATATGTTGTGGAGAGTCCTCGACGGACGTGACACTTGTACCGTAATGAAAAAGCATACCTGAATCCAAACTCACAACATAGTGAGGTTTCGTTACAGATCCAAAGTAGTACCCAATCACACGACCGAATGGAATTTTTGTTTTATCGACACACAGCATAGTACCAACATTGAAAGGTTTATGATCTCCCCTCCTAGATATTACTGTATATGGTTCTAATACCTGTGATCATAAATTGCGCTTAAACTCAAAGCACCAAATTGCTAAGAAACATAAACATAAACAAAAAGTGTAAAAATATTTACCATATTCACAACTCCAACAGGAACAGTGGCGTGATGCGCTTCAACTTACGTTTTCATTTTAGGTCGGTGGCTGCATATTTTATTATATACTTAACGATTATTTGTTACTGTATATCTCTTAGTATATATCCTCCTAGATCTTCTTACTTTGGTCTTATCTCATGTGTATACCAAATCCTCTTGTAACTACTAACAATGACCGATTCGGTTATTTTTGTAAAGTCCGGTTTACTTAAAAGATTGATTATGACAGGAACAAAACTTGTAAAGCAGAGGCAGAGCAATGGATAATAAAACTAATAATGGCTAATTACCTTTGAATTTGTTTGGTTCTTTAATATCATCTACACACTTTGACTAGAGTGGATCGATTTGATTAGGAGTTTGTAATGTGTCTTTTGTCAACTGTGAAGACAATTTTGGTATGTTGAAATTGCTAAACTCAAACTATTGTGAAGAGAACTTTTCCTTGTAAAGGATTGAATTTGACTCCCCTGTTTTATTATTTTTAATCTGGAGACAATAAAAGATTTGCTAAACTACACCATTGAGAAGAGAAGCTGAGAAAATCTTTCTTCTTGAATAGATCTTGACTAAGCAGTTATAACTTATAACCAACGTTTCAGAATCTTCAAGAATGTAAACCAATTCGGCATTATTAAACAAGAGAATCTATCAGTCTTTATGTGAAACATATTGAAATTGAGTGAGTTTGATTAGGAGTTAATAAAGAAGAAAACTTTAGTATTCAAAACAGAATAGAACTCTTCCTTGTTCCACACGTTTAATAGATTTTTGACTAAACACTGTTTAGTAACGCAGTCATCATCAACAATGCATTTACAGTTATAGTCATCATCAACAGCGCATTTACAGTTATCAAAACCAATCCAAGTGCTAAGAGAGTTTTAGTAAAAGAAAATAAAAACTTGAAAAATCATGTCAAGAATTGTTTCACCTAAGGCTGTTGTTGATCTTGACCTTGGTCAGAAGATGCTCCAACAACATCAAATCCCTGAGACTGTGCTGGCTGTTGCATTTGAGGCTGAAGTTGCTGCAATGGTCTTGGCTGTCCTCTTGGTGGTATCATCCTAGACATCTGATCACTTCTGGACTGCGGCATCATCATCCTGTTACCCCTTGGAGACTGCGTTGGCTGTTGCATTTGAGGCTGAAGTTGCTGCAATGGTCTTGGCTGTCCTCTTGGTGGTATCATCCTAGACATCTGATCACTTCTGGACTGTGGCATCATCGTGTTATCCATTGGAGGTGGATATGGATTTTGCAGGTAAGTCATTGAATATGGATATGTGTTCTGCATGTAAGCGACTGGAGGTGAATATGTGTTCTGCAAGTAAGGAGGATATGTGTTCTGCAAGTAAGGAGGATATGTGTTCTGCAAGTAAGGAGGATATGTGTTCTGCATGTAAGCGATTGGAGGAGGATATGTGTTCTGCAAGTAAGGAGGATATGTGTTCTGCATGTAAGCCATTGGAAGCTGCTGATCTGTGTTGTGAGGACTCCATGGTGCATAGTTGGGAATCTGGTTAGCCACTGCAAGCTGCTGATCTGTGTTGTGAGGTCTCCATGGTGCATAGTTGGGAATCTGGTTAGCCACTGCAAGCTGCTGATCTGTGTTGTGAGGTCTCCATGGTGCATAGTTGGGAATCTGGTTAGTCACAGGAAGGTTCTGAGATGTCGTCTGAGGTCTCCATGGTGGTGCAATGGGAGAGAGTCGGCGCTGCTGGTCAAATGGATCCACAGGAAGCTGCTGAGCAGGGTTTAGAGGAGTCGATGGTGCTGCAGTGCGATTGAGTTGCTGCTGGATACTTAGAGCGTTAACCGTTTGATCACTCGTAGGAGTTGCAGTAAACACTGCATCCAGATGAGTGAAAAGATCTTTTATTCCACGAGATGCTTCTCCGCTCTGCAATAGCCAAAATTAAGAAACCATTGGAAAATAAAGATTTCACATTTAAGCATCTTAGAAATTAAAAACTGATAACAGTATTTTTACCTCTGTCTTAGGTTTATCACCACCATCATTGTGATCGTCATCTTTAGCTACGCTATGTATGTTGCCAGTTTCAGTAATGATCTGAACGATATAAAGAACTTTTCAAAACCCTCTTCTATGTGCAAAGCTCAAAATCTTGTTGTGGTAAAAACAGAGTTTAAAGTTATGAGTTTACCGAAGATACATCTCCAGCATGATGTTCTGCTGTGACATTAACAGATGGAATAGGAGAAAGAAACTGCCAAAGATTTCGCAAAGAAACAATATTAATTACATTCCATATTAAGCGTGCAAATCAAAGCATGATATTGCTGTCAAAATAAAAACTGTAATTGTATATACCTCTGTCTCAGGTTCATCATTGTGATCGTCTTCTTCAGATACGCTATGTGTGTTGCTAGTTTCATTAGTTATCTGAACGATATCAAGAACTTTTCAAAATCTGAGAGCTCAAAATCTTGTTGTGGTAAAAACAGAGTTTAAAGTTATGAGTTTACCGAAGATACATCTCCAGCATGATGTTCTGCTGTGACATTAACAGATGTAACAGTGGCAAGAAACTGCCAAAGATTTCGCAAAGAAACAATATTAATTACATTCCATATTAAGCGTTCAAATCAAAGCATGGTACCTGCTCTGTCTCAGGTTCATCACCACCATCATTGTGATCGTCTTCTTCGACTTCAACTACGCTATGTATGTTGGTAGTTTCAGTACTTATCTGAACGATATCAAGATTTTTTCAAAATCTGAGAACTCAAATTCTTGTTGTGATGCGATCGTTAAAAAAGAACCAAGAAAACGAAATGGAGTTAGAGAAGTTATGTACCTCGGGGTTATTTTCAGCATCATGAACATCTGCGTTTTCCTCGTTTGGTTCCATTTCTTGTTTGTGAAAGTGTTTGAAATCGTAAAGATCAGAGACACAGAGAGAAGAATCAGCGAAGAAGAGAAAGCGTCGCCAAGAAGAGAAAGCGAAGAAGAAGTTTTTGAAATGTCGCGCGAGGTTTTAATAGATGATTCTACATGAGATTAGTGGGCCTAGGTGGGCTTCATCTTAAGATTATACTTGAAGCCCAAGTTGTATCTGTAACTCCGAATCCAGATGGTAAACTGGAATCTGATGAATCTTCGTTTGGGAATTTCGTCGAGCAGGTGGTGAGCAGTACAACGCCGACTTCCACATTGAATGTGATTCCTCGGGGAGGTCGATCTGGTTTCCCCAGAAATGCGTGTTTGAAAGGGTTCGAGCAATGAAACCATAGAAGCGTCGAAGAATTAAATATAACAAGGTCAGCTATGGCGTGAGGACTACACGATCTTCAGGTTTATCATCCGGTTAAGGATGTTGCAACGGGTGTCTAATGTTGGTATAGAAACGTGGATACAAAATAAGTTCAGAAGCTAAAACACATTGTTATCATGGAATAGAGATGAAACTGGTGTTGAAGCAAAAAACTGGTATGCTGTTATGGGAAGGAGAGATTGATAGCATTGGCAAGAGCAGCATGGATACATCTTTAATAAACTCATTGTGGTATTATTGTTTTCAAGTTAATACAAAAGCTTTAATGCTCTGCCACATAGACTTATTACAGTGAGGAGATGGAATAAACATCAAAGATGGCACCCATGGATCTTAAGGACATGAGGTAGAGCTGTTGTGTTGATTTCTCACTTATCAAGTGACTTTTGTGTTGGTTATGAAAAAGGTATTAAAAGAGAATGTGTTGATTAGAGTGGTTAAGATGTTCACTATAATGAGAAACAGAGCTACGAGACGGTTTTGAAATCTTCTATTGGAGAATTTAGCTAGCCTTCCTCTGCATCAGGTTTTGAATACTGGATTACGAATATCCCCAATGCTACTCTGAGTTGTTCTTGTTGATTTATCCACCTTGAGGACTAAGGTGGAATTTTCAGAGGCCAGTAATAGTAAGTATGGAGGACTGTTTTGTGTAATAGACAATAAGAAGTTAAGAAATGCTGAAGATAATGCAAAGGAGGGTAAGAACAGTTTTTTCAGAAGATGTGAGCCTCATGTTTAAACGTCCTTATTAAAGTGTTTGATCAGTGTTTTCTTTGAGGAAGCAAAAGGCATTGAGGATATCTCAAAAGAGGAGACAAATAAGATTAAGCTCGAGTGTTTCTTTAATGCTCTGCCACATGACTTATTACAGTGAGGAGATGGAATAAACATCAAAGATGGCACCCATGGATCTTAAGGACATGAGGTAGAGCTGTTGTGTTCCATTTGCCAAGGCCACCAAAACTGCTTGCAGAGTGGAGTGTTGGGCTTTAGAATCCCACGAAAGTGCCATATTAAAGGTGCTTGCAGTTACCTTTTCTTGGAGCTAAATTTAATTAGTAATTACAATTGTTATTAATCATGTGAAAATGTTATTACAAGCACAAATCTACAGCATTAAAGTATACAAACACAGAGAAATTTCTATGAGTACAAACCAGTTCAAATAAACACCCAATTTACAGTAGAAAATCACATTGATCTTCTTCTCTTTGAGAGCCAATTCACAAACCACCAAAACACACACAAAGTATGGTCTTGGCTGAAAAATCAGCTTTTAGGTTTCGACTCTTTTGATATACTTGGTCCCCTTTGTTGCTGTTTCTCAGAGTCTAACATCTATTGTCTTCGTGATTCACACAGTTAAAAAACTTGCTTCTTTACAATTCACTCCGCTATGCATTGAATTTTACCTTGCGCTTATCACCATCATAGCCACCCTCTTCTTCGTCTAGCTTCTTTAACTCACCAGTTTAGTTTCAAGAAGATTTTTTTCTTGTTGGCTTCAGTAATTGCAGAACAAGCAGCAGGCAAAGCAGAGACAATTGGCCTTGGCTCTATCACTTGTCCTAATAACAGATTATTATAACAAAAAAGGAGTTAGTTTTTTTTTTGGGATACTGAAGAGTGAAAAGGGGAAACAAAAAGAATAAAGCTCTTTGGGTTTTAGGAATTCACCTGACTCACAAGGCATTACCACAATCTTAGACTCATAAGAGGCTACTAGTTTTCCTCAAAAGAATTATAGTTTTTTTTTTTTTTTTTTAAATCTTGGTTTACCTGAATCACAGGGCTTAACTACAATCTGAGACAAGTAAGCTCAGATCATCGTCAAGTATACTATTGCTTAACTTCTTGGATGGTACACATCAGCAGCAGCATGCAAAGTCTTCAATCCTAGTCGATTCAAAGATCTTATGGAATGAGATTTCTGCAAAGTAATCATTTGATTCTTCGGAGCTTAAAGCTGAAACCTTTTCTTAATGACAATTGATCCCACACCACATAAGAAACTATCCAGTAAAATCGGATATAAACAATAATTGACATGATAGAGTGACCAAAACTTTCTAGAAACGGTGACAATCACAGTTGTCTTTGAAAATCCTCAACCTTAAATTTTTTCTGTGATCCAAAACTGATTCCTATGCAAAATTCCTCAAATCCTAAAACCCTTTTCCTATCCAATGAATGAAATTTGATTCAGGCAGGAGCAGATATATTCAGACATGAGATCCAACCAAAACTCTCTTCAAGCATCAAACTTTTAACCCTTTGTACACAGAAACAGGACAATGTAAAGAGATTGACCACAACTTCTTAAGAGGCCTATTTCTGATAATTCGTTGAGGACAGTAAAACGCGTAGAGACAGAAGAACAAAGGTCTACGTCCGATGACGTACACGTGGTGGCTTTATCAACGAAGTAGAATTATTTGAAATTTCTCGGAAGTGAGTGAAATAACGTTTCTAATATACAGTTTCATAAAAGAAAATTGAAAACATTTGCTAGAATTGCCTTTAAAACTTGTAAAAATAATGTCCAGAATCGTTAACAAGAAGCAATTGGCAATTAAGGCTGCTCCTTTCGATCTCTACTCTACCACCAAGGTGTTATTGCGTCTGAGAAGCAATGAGATTGAGGTGTAGACGTACGTGTTGTTACATTAGTAAGAAAAAATTGTTGCTGAATAACTTGGGGAATTTCACTGAGACCAATCCAGTAGCTTGGTTTTGACCTACTACAAATGTAACTAAAAGGCTCCGTTAATCCTAGAATGGTTTACATCTGATTCGACCTTTTGGATGACGATGATATGGGTATGGAAGAGACAGCAATGTTTCTGCTTCTCCATCATTCTGTTTTTGTTCTTCTTGTTACTTGTGCTACACGTTTTTGTTTCTGAAGTTGTATCTAATAGATGTTAGTCCAAGCAGATACTAATTGTTAGGAAATCAAACACAAAATAAAGTAAATTAGTACACAAATATATGTAGTATTGTCTTTTAAGATACCCAAGAAACAAGATTCATAGATGGAACTGGATGAAGCTCAAACTTGTGAAACAAGAGCAACTGGTGATAAATTAGTAATGGCCCTAATGACCTTTTGCCATTGTGCCGTTTTATTTTTGGCCATCTCATCATTTTGTTTTGTTGTTTGTCATTTCTCTTCTTTATCTCTGTTTCATTGAAATACAGGCAAATCATACACGAATGGCTCAGAAATAACCGATTCTGACTCTTCCACTGATGGATCAGCCACAACAAGAAGATGTAAGGAGATCACTCTAATTTCCTTACGATTTGAAATACTACACAACCAGCCGATGTGATCAAAATCAGCAGACGAATCTTGCATCGCTACAGAACTGGAAAATTTGATAAAACAACATTAACAAACCAAATCATCTGCTGATCTTGGCGCAAAAATCATGTCTGAAGCAGTTTTACTAGGATTTTAAGATGTCTTAAATTGGACTAGATTAATAGTAGTGGGTTGAGCCAGGCCCGTGCAGTAGTGCAACACATGGGCGACTCGTGAAAGCCTAGATAGCAAGCTACCTTAATGGACTTTTCTCCCATAAAAAATAGAGTTAATATCGTGTGGGCCGATGGCCACATATCAGATATTAAACTGATAAGAACAGATACTACACTTGATCTTAGCCAAAAGGCCGAGAAAGGTATGATTTGAAAGTGAGATCCAGATTCTCTTTTTATACACAAATTGGTAGAGAGTCTAATTCTTTGTTCAGCGATGTGGGATATGTAACCAAACCCTTTTTTCAACTCGGACAAAATTGGAAATATTAATTATAATTAGTTCGGTCTCTTGAAGACTTGAACACCTAACCAACATCAAAGTCTTGATCTTTTCCGACAGATGACATTGCTAACAGATTGACCACAACCAAATTCAAGGGTTAACTGCATTACCAGAATTTAAGTAAGTTTTATGAGCTTTATGTAACAAACAAGTTAAAATAATATAGTATACACAACATTTTACAGTAGATGATGAGGTTGTCTTCTCACCAATCGAATCATGGCCAAGCACATTGATCTCTTCACCCTCGCTAATGGATGTCTGATTTCAAACCAGATTCTTATACACTTCACTCATTCCCTGAAACCTTTTTTTCAGAACCAAATTGTCTCTTCAAAACCTGATCAGCATCCAAGTTTTTTATACACATAAACACAAGACATTGCTAAAAGATTAACCAAAGCTAATGCAATAAAATGACCCAACAGAGATTTTTGCTACAGAGTTAAACCGAAACTGACGAATAAATCAAAGATGATTTAAAAGTTGATAAAGAACATTAGCAAACCAAATCTTGACTAAACAGTCATGAACGTTTTAAGAGTATAAGACTACTTTGTGAGACTAAATAGTCAAAATCATGTCTATAGACGTTTTTCTTAGGCTTCTACTAGTAGTCTTGACCTCTCCAACGTCTTCTGGCTCTACCGGTCTCTTCACACCTGGTAAGAAGATGGTTCAGCGTTAAACACCTGGTACGTACTGCATAGTATGCTGCGTTTGGGGATTAAATTTCATCTCCGTCCGTGGTTCAGGCAAGCCAAAATGTTGTTGGTTGGAATAGTTAAGATGTACACCAAATCTCTGCTGCTGGTTGTACATCATTGGAGCTTGGTATTGGACTAGAGTTGGGATCGTGCCCATTTGGTTCTGCTGGTTCGTCTCATATCTCATGAATTGGTTGTACATCATTGGAGCTCGAGAAAGCTGTTGTTGCATACCAAAATGCTGGTTGAAATAGCTTTGACCTGAAAACAATGTTGATCCTTGTGCTCCAAGGTTTGGTTCTATAATCTGACTGCTCCTGAAATTAGGCCATAATATCTGGTTATGTTGATAGAACTCATAAGGTCTCATGAATGGCTGCTCTGGCTGGTACATCATTGGAGCTTGACTGTGGAGTAGATTAGGAACAATACCCATTTGGTTGTGGTGATTAGTCTCAGGTATATGGTACATCATTGGTTGATAATGCGTATAAAAATGTTGGTCTGGTTCTGTACTCTGAGTGCTCTTGTAATGCTGATAATGAAGCTGAGAAACCTCAGGATCAAATAAGTCAAATTCATTTTTGATTGGATCATGAAATCTCTTGTACAGATCCTCTTCATCAATATGTTGTGGAGAGTCCTTGACGGACGTGGCATTTGTACCGTTATGGAAAATCATACCTGAATCCAAACTCACAACATAGCCAGGTTTCGTTACAGATCCAAAGTAGTACCCAACCACACGTCCGAATGGAATTTTTGTTTTATCGACACACAGCATAGTACCAACATTGAAAGGTTTATGATCTCGCCTCCTAGATACTACTGTATATGGTTGTAATACCTGTGATCATAAACTGCGCTTAAACTCAAGCACCAAATTGCTAAGAAACATAAACAAAATCAAAAAGTGTGAGATTTTTACCATATTCACAACTCCAACAGGAACAGTGGCGTGATGTGCTTCAAGTTACGTTTTCATTTTAGGTCGGTGGCTGCATATCTTATTATATACTTAACGATTATTTGTTACTGTATATCTCTTAGTATATATCCTCCTAGATCTTCTTACTTTGGTCTTATCTCATGTGTATACCAAATCCTCTTGTAACTACTAACAATGACCGATTCGGTTATTTTTGCAAAGTCCGGTTTACTTAAAAGATTGATTATGACAGGAACAAAACTTGTAAAGCAGAGGCAGAGCAATGGATAATAAAACTAATAATGGCTAATTACCTTTGAATTTGTTTGGTTCTTTAATATCATCTACACACTTTGACTAGAGTGGATCGATTTGATTAGGAGTTTGTAATGTGTCTTTTGTCAACTGTGAAGACAATTTTGGTATGTTGAAATTGCTAAACTAAAACTATTGTGAAGAGAACTTTTCCTTGTAAAGGATGGAATTTGACTCCCCTGTTTTATTATTTTTAATCTGGAGACAATAAAAGATTTGCTAAACTACACCATTGAGAAGAGAAGCTGAGAAAATATTTCTTCTTGAATAGATCTTGACTAAGCAGTTATAACTTATAACCAACGTTTCAGAATCTTCAAGAATGTACACAAAGTCGGCATTATTAAACAAGAGAATCTATCAGTCTTTCTGTGAAACATATTGAAATTGAATGAGTTTGATTAGGAGTTAATAAAGAAGAAAACTTTAGTATTCAAAACAGACGAGAACTCTTCCTTGTTCCACACTTTTTTAATAGATTTTTGACTAAACTCTGTTATAGTCATCATCAACAACGCATTTACAGTTATCAAAACCAATCCAAGTGCTAAGAGAGTTTTAGTAAAAGAAATTAAAAACTTGAAAAATCATGTCAAGAATTGTTTCACCTAAGGCTGTTGTTGATCTTGACCTTGGTCAGAAGATGCTCCAACAACATCAAACCCCTGAGACTGTGCTGGCTGTTGCATTTGAGGCTGAAGTTGCTGCAATGGTCTTGGCTGTCCTCTTGGTGGTGTCATCCTAGACATCTGATCACTTCTGGACTGCGGCATCATCATCCTGTTACCCCTTGGAGACTGCGTTGGCTGTTGCATTTGAGGCTGAAGTTGCTGCAATGGTCTTGGCTGTCCTCTTGGTGGTATCATCCTAGACATCTGATCACTTCTGGACTGCGGCATCATCGTGTCATCCATTGGAGGTGGATATGGATACTGCAGGTAAGCCATTGAATATGGATATGTGTTCTGCATGTAGGCGACTAGAGGTGGATATGTGAAGTAAGGAGGATATGTGTTCTGCAAGTAAGGAGGATATGTGTTCTGCATGTAAGCCATTGGAAGCTGCTGATATGTGTTGTGAGGACTCCATGGTGCATAGTTGGGAATCTGGTTATCCACTGGAAGCTGCTGATCTGTGTTGTAAGGTCTCCATGGTGCATAGTTGGGAATCTGGTTAGTCACAGGACGGTGTTGTGAGGTCTCCATTGGAGGTGGATATGGGTTCTGCAGGTTATCCAATAGGTATGGAGGAAGAAGCTGATCTGTGTTGTGAGGACTCCATGGTGCATAGTTGGGAATCTGGTTAGTCACAGGAAGGTTCTGAGATGTCGTCTGAGGTCTCCATGGTGGTGCAATGGGAGAGAGTCGGCGCTGCTGGTCAAATGGATCCACAGGAAGCTGCTGAGCAGGGTTTAGAGGAGTCGATGGTGCTGCAGTGCGATTGAGTTGCTGCTGGATACTGATAGCGTTACCCGTTTGATCACTCGTAGGAGTTGCAGTAAACACTGCATCCAGATGAGTAGCAAGATCTTGTATTACAGAAGATGCTTCTCCGCTCTGCAATAGCCAAAATTAAGAAACCATTGGAAAATAAAGGTTTCACATTTAAGCATCTTAGAAATTAAAAACTGATAACAGTATTTTTACCTCTGTCTTAGGTTTATCACCACCATCATTGTGATCGTCTTCTTTAGCTACGCTATGTATGTTGCCAGTTTCAGTAATGATCTGAACACGATATAAAGAACTTTTCAAAACCCTCTTCTATGTGCAAAGCTCAAAATCTTGTTGTGGTAAAAACAGAGTTTAAAGTTATGAGTTTACCGAAGATACATCTCCAGCATTATGTTCTGCTGTGACATTAACAGATGGAATAGGAGCAAGAAACTGCCAAAGATTTCGCAAAGAAACAATATTAATTACATTCCATATTAAGCGTTCAAATCAAAGCATGATATTGCTGTCAAATTAAAAACTGTAATTGTATATACCTCTGTCTCAGGTTCATCATTGTGATCGTCTTCTTCAGATACGCTATGTATGTTGATAGTTTCAGTACTTATCTGAACGATATCAAGAAATTTTCAAAATCTGAGAACTCAAATTCTTGTTGTGATGCGATCGTTAAAAAAGAACCAAGAAAACGAAATGGAGTTAGAGAAGTTATGTACCTCGGGGTTATTTTCAGCATCATGAACATCTGCGTTTTCCTCGTTTGGTTCCATTTCTTGTTTGTGAAAGTGTTTGAAATCGTAAAGATCAGAGACACAGAGAGAAGAATCAGCGAAGAAGAGAAAGTGTCGCCAAGAAGAGAAAGCGAAGAAGAAGAAGAAGAAGTTTTTGAAATGTCGCGCGAGGTTTTAATAGATGATTCTAAATGAGATTAGTGGGCCTAGGTGGGCTTCATCGTAAGATTATACTTGAAGCCCAAGTTGTATCTGTAACTCCGAATCCAGATGGTAAACTGGAATCTGATGAATCTTCGTTTGGGAATTTCGTCGAGCAGGTGGTGAGCAGTACAACTCATTGTGATGTTATTGTTTTCGAGTTGATACAAAAGCTTCATAAGATGGAAATTTGAAAGACTTTTGTGCTGGTTATGAAAAGACAAATGTGTTGATTGGAAAAAAGCTGATAGAGTGGTTAGATAGATGTTCACTGTTGTGAGAAACAGAGCTAAGAGACGGTTTTGAAAATCATCTATTGGAGAATTTAGGCTTCCTCTGGAGTTTTTCTTGTTGATTAATCCACCTTGAGGACTAAGGTGGAATTTTCAGATGCGAGTAATTGTAAGTATGGAGGATTGGTTTGTGTAATAATAGACAATAAGAAGTTAAGAAATGTTGAAGATAATGCAGAGAAGGGTAAAAACAAGTTTTTCAGAAGATGTGAGCGATATACTAATTATAAACCTACTTCTTTTAGTTCGAGAAAAGGGTGGAAGAGCTCGATGATATAACACATTTTTGATTTGGGGAATATTTAGTGAAGAGTTTTCTGCATCAACCACAGCTGGAGAATTTTTGGGGAATTTTTGTTTCTTCTAATCAGCATCAAAAACTTTATATCAAAAACTACAGAATTGCGGTAAATAAATCAAAATGAAAGTTTGAATAAGAGTATAAGACTGTTTTGTGAAAAATAAATCCGAGATGACTTCATAAGTTGATAAAGAACATCCTTGACTAAACAGTGATGAAAGTTTGAATAAGAGTAAGACTATTTTGTGAGAGAATGCAAGTAAAAAAAAAAGAGGTTCAAAATCATGTCTAGAGTCGGTTTACTTAGGCTTTCCGCTAGTCTTGACGTCTCCAATTTCCTCTGGCTCTACCGCTCTCTTCACGACTTCCATGGTAAGAAGATGGTCCAGCGTTAAACACCTGCGGCTGCATTGTTTGCTGCGTTTGAGGATTGAAATTCATCTCCGGCCGTGGCTCAGGCAAGCCAAACTGTTGTTGGTTGGAATAGTTGACATCTGCACCAAATGATCCTGACACTGACAGACCACTCAAATACTGCTGCAGGTACATCACTAGATCTGATATTATCATTGTCAGATCTTGATTTGGGATCATCCCCATTTGGTTCTTCTGGTTAGTCTCAGGTCTTATGAATTGGTGGTGCTGGTTGTATGGAGCTTGGTTCTGCTGGTTCGTCTCCTGTCTCATGAATTGGTGGTGGTAATGGTTGTACATCATTGGAGGTTCTGCATTGAGAGAAGGTTGTTGCTGCATTCCAAAAGGCTGGTTCAAATAGCTTTGACCTGAAAACAATGTTGATCCTTGTGCTCCACGGTTTGGTTCTGTAAAGTGATTGCTCCTGAAATTGTGATGCTGGTTGTACATCATTGGCATCTGGTTCTGCTGATAGGTCTCATCAGGTCTCATGAATGGCTGCTCTGGCTGGTACATCATCATGAGATTCTGGTGGTGGTTGTGCATCATTGGATCTGCTGCATTGGGATAAGGCTGCTATATTCTGACTACTCTGGAAATGCTGATGGTGAAGCTGAGGAACATCATGAGCCATTTGAGAGTCAGAATTATCTCCCAAAACTCTCTTCTTTCTTGAGTTTTCGGTTTCTTCATCACTACTCATCCTTCTCTTTGCCGTCTTGTTGTCAATATGGCCAAAGAAGACAAAACTGTTTTTTATTTGGATCATGAAACCTCTTGTACAGATCCTCTTCATCAATATGCTGTGCAAATTCCGTGAGGAACGAGACACGTGTACCAGCAGGGACTTGGATATCTGAATCCAGTTTCACAATATAGTCAGGTTTCGTTACAGATCCCAAGTACCCATCCACACGACCAAGTGGAGCTCTTGTTTCAGCGATCAACAACATAGAACCTATATTCAAAGGTTTATGCTCTCCCTTCCTCTTAACTATCGCATGTGTGCGTAATTCTCTTGGGAGTTCCATATTCACAGCTCCACAACAGTGCTGTGATGCGCCTCTAGTTACGTTTTCATTCTAGGTTGGTGGCTGCATATATAAAGTTACGATTCATTTTTTATTGTATATCTCTTAGTACTTATCCTCCTAGATCTTCTTAGTTTGTTTTTATCTCGTGTAAACTAAACAATAAAACAATGATAGATTCGTTAATTTTGGTTAACTCCGGTTTGGTATGGTTTATTGGACCTCCGCTCATTAGTAAGATAGAATGTTTCGGATATATATATGTTACAGGCACAAATGCACACATAGTTAAAAAAAGAATACACCACAGAGCAACTTCTATGAGCTTTAAATAGAAACAAGTTCAAAGAATTGAGTAAACACACCATTTTACAGTAGAGGTCTTCAATGAACAAAGATTCACAAAAATAAACTTCCCACCAATCGAATCATTGCCGAATGGAAGCAAGCACATTGATCTTTTTCCTTGAGCCAATTCATATTCATATGATATAAGCCTCTTCTTGGCTACAGAATCAGCTTAAGCCTCCTCCTGAGGCTTTTTGAGTCCTTTTGTGTCTCTGGTTTAGTCCCTTATGTTGTTGTTTCTCAGAACTGAACATCTCTTGTTTCCACGGATTCACAGAGATGATCTGATAAAAAAAATGCTTCTTTACAATTCACTAGTCTGCGCTAGACTCGCCCGAACCATGACGCTCTCTTCTGATCATATCTAGTAGATCTTGAACAACTTCAGACATCAATGGTCTGAATTCTGGTTCAGACTAGAAAACATAAAAAAATAAAACACTTTTGGTCAAGCAAACACAATCACAAACATCTCATCACAGTTCTTAAATGTCAGATATGTGCTTTACCTGAACACACCGAGAAATTATATCAGCAAAGTGTGACAATGACTTTGCAGGGTATTTTCCATTAAGAGATGGATCAACCATTTTTCCCAATGCATCGATATCGTGTAGCTGAGGGATTGCCCACCTCACCAAGAACTGCTCTCCTCTACTCCGGTCCCTATAATCGACTCATTGATATGATGAATACACGCTTAAGCGGAAACAAAACAAAAACTCAAGAGAATTAAACAATGACGTGCATACCTATCGTAGGACATTCTACCGGTCAAGAGTTCTAACATAACAACACCAAAACTATATACATCACTCTGCCATGTATAGATTCCAGAGTCGAACTCTGGAGCTCCATATCCGTAAGCAGCTAGCAATTGTCCTGACAGCTGATTATGATTACAAGAAATCGTTTAGTTTTACATCTTGAAAATTGTCAAAGCCATCAGAATCGAGCTCATTGTGTTTTTTAAGTACTTTACCTGACTCACAGAGCCTGATGATATTAGTGGAGCTAAACCACAATCTGAGACAAGAACACTAAGGTCGTCGTCGAGTAGAACATTGGCTGATTTGAAGTTTCTGTGTATGATAGGTGGTTCACACATCTCATGCAAGTACCTTGAAAACATTAAAAAGAAAAATCAGAAATCGGGTAGAATTCACGGGTTGGAAACTTCCATTTTGAAGTAAAACAACAACTTACTCAAGGGCTCTCGCAGCTCCAAGAGCCATACTGACACGGGTATTCCACGAAAGTTTCCTTTTGAATTCATCGTCTGAATGTAACCCGTCTTGTAGCGTACCGTTACTGCAATATTCGTAGACCAATAGTCTTTGATCATGCTCAGCACAGTAACCCACAAGTTCAACAATATTGGCGTGGCGAATCTTGTCAATATTGTTCACTAGTTCGATAAATTCATAATCCTGTTGTTGTTCAGAAGCCCTCTTGTCCAACTTCTTGACAGCCAACAGCTGTAAAGACAGAATTTAAAAAAAAAAAGATTCAGAAACAAAGCAAATTTTCTGAGCCATAAATGTTTGAATTTGGTGCATCATACCTTTCCATTGGGAAGCCGTGCCCTATAAACACTCCCGAGCATGCCTGAGCCAAGGATATTTTCCTGAGAGAAGCTCTCTGTGTATTGTTGAAGAGATGCAATTGAATAGTGCTTCACAGAAGTCAAGGGTAAGCGAGTTTTCGGAGAAGGCCTCTTAAAGGGTCTTTCAGGAGACACAATTGGCATAACGGTGACCTTCTCAGCCAGAGGAGGAGGCATAACAGTGACCTTCTCAGCCAGAGGAGGAGGAGGTGGTGGTGGTGGTGGCGGTGGAGGAGGCGGCATCAACATTGAAAAGTCAATATCTTGACTTTCTTGTCTTAATATAGGCGCAGGTCTCCGCAACCTCTCAAGGTCATGTAAAACCTTTGGTTCCTCCCCAGCTTTCTTGAGGGGTTCCCTTTGAGCTGTTGAAAAGCACAATCCCAGAATTTACATAATGAAGAACAGTAGGAACCAATAGACAAACTTACAAATTTCAATCTTACCTTTTTCAGATGGAGCAGGTGGTAGCAGTACCGGAGGCCCGCTTTCCAAAGCATTTTCTCTGTTTCCTCTATCTGCACCAACTTGATGCCGTTTGAAGACTCGACTAGCATGTTCTCTTCGTCTTCTTGCACATTTTGGCAAGAGCAAGAGTACTGCCAAAACAAGGATAACGAAGGAGAGGACGCCAGCAAATGCTATGAGGACTATCCGTTTAGTATGTGAAGAGTTTTGTCCTTCGGAATTCTTGGAGCTCGATCCTTCTGAAGCAGAAGGTCCATCAGCAGCTTTCCCTCGATTCCTCTCAGTTGGAGAAGGTGGAGCTTTAGAAAATGGTTGTGTTGGAGCTGGTTTTGTTGGAGATAGAGACGGAGACAATGATGGTGCAGTCGTCGTGGAATTAACCGTGGTGGAATTGAACTGGTTCCCTTCATGCCTGCATCACCATTTTAAGCATACACAAGCGCAACTGTAAGAACCTGAAATGTCTCTATAGGATTAGTAAAAAGTAAACTAGAGAGCACTTACAGGAATTTCGGAATGCTTAGCAGGCTTTCAGGTATGGGTCCAGAGAAGAGGTTATTCTCTATGTTTCTGTTTCAAGAAGACAACAAAATCTAAGACTCTTGAAAAATTATCATTTCTTAAGAATGTAACAATTTGTGAGAGAAAGAAACATACAAGTCTTGAAGAGGAAGGCCTTGAAGAACGTCCAGAGTTCCTGAGAGCTGATTGTTCTGAACACGTCTGCAACACTCAAGATTATCAGCTAAGTGAGAAAGAAACCAAAAGAGATTCAACACTTCTTTTTTCAAAGCTTACAATGTTGTAAGAGTTGCTAAATTCTCCATCGAAGGAGGCAATGTGCCGCTTAGATTGTTAGACGATATATCACTGCGCAAAGATATCAGATCACAAAACGATCCATAGAAACAGTAACTATGCACCAAACTATAAAACAGGAAGAAGCATACAAATTAATCAGCCCGACAAGATTTTGAAACACGTCGGGTAGCTCCCCTGAGAGAAGGTTATCGTTCAAAGACCTGAAAACAAGTGGTATGACATTCATCAGCACGAAGCAATGGAAAATATAATTTGGGAGTAATCAGAACTTACATGTCATTCAGAAAAATCAATGTTCCTAGAGATTCCGGGATGCTTCCGGTGAACTGATTAGCTGAAAGAAAACTGCCAAAAGGTAAAGACCATTATCATACAAACTGTTCAAAGAAACAAACTCTATTAAAAATTATACATTTGTTAAGGTGTGTATACATACAAATGCTGCAATGTAACAGGTAAATTAGAAGGTATGTTTCCTCCAATGAGATTGTTGCTGAAATCTCTGTAGATAAAACAAAGTAAACAAAAAGCAATTACAAAAGGTTACAAGAAACATCCAAATTTACTTGTCAAAATTGTCATGTTTTGTGTCTATATAACTTACATTCCCCTGATAGAAGTGAACTTAGCTAAGTTGTCACCAAGCTCTCCTTGCAAATTTGCGGCATTTACAGTTCTGCAACCATTCAAAACAGAATTAACAGAAAGAAATAAAAGACAGATAAAGATAAGTCAGAGTTGTTATCTCAGAAAGAACTTACATGCTTATTATGTCTGAAACATTGCAGATAATGCCTTGCCAAGCTTCACCACATGGGTCTCCACCAGAAGCAATCCAACCAGGAAGAGTAGGTGCGCCAAGGGCAGCGAATAATCCATTAATTGCAGCAACTGATTCAATAACAACAATGCTGATTAATTCTCAGAAAAACTGTGGAAACAAAATCTAAAAATCCTCAAGCAATATACACAGATCTCACTTCTCAATTCAGTGAGACAAAATGTAAATCTAGAACCCAAAATTGAAAAGGTTTTCTTGTGGGAAAAGTACTTACCATCATCAGGGTTAGTAGCAGCTAAGGAGATCGAAGGAATCCAGATCAGTAAAGACAAAAGCAAAGGTAGAAGAAGACAGTAGATCTTACAACACCCCAACTGTGTAATAGATCTCTTAGCAGCCATTGTTCCAACTCAGAATGGACTAAAACCAAAACATTAATCGAACAAAACCATGTCTACGAATCTGTAAACAACCCAGCAATAAAAAATCATGAAAGCGACAAGATCCATAACAAGTAGCAATCTTAAGAAGAGAAGAAAAAAAAAAAACTTACTGGAAAAGTAGAGGAATCGTCATCAATGAGCTTAATGGTTGGTGAATTAAACGAAAAAAAAGGGTAAAGTCTTTTCCTTTAAATTCCAAAAGAACCCAATCTTGAATAAAAATGCAAACTTTCCTTTTCTTTTTTTTCTTATTATGTGGGTGAGAATGAGATTTAAGACGCAACGTAAGAGTTAAGGTTCAATGAACTTTTTGTCAATGAAGTAAGTTTTACCCTCAATAATTTGACACTACTTATCAGAGAATCTGCAGCACTCTATAAGCTCGACACTCGAGGAAACTAAAATCAAAAGGAAAAAATAAACAAAACCCAGAACGGAAAATAAAAGGAAGCTTTTTTTCTAATTTCAGGGAAAACACACCGAAAGAAAATTGTGGGACCAAAACCTGCGAATTAAGAAGAAAAAACTGGAGAAAATTTCAGAAAATTGGAAATTTGGGTTTAAAGAAAGAGTTACTGAAACAGCCAGGAAACTTTGTGTTCATGAGTCTTAATTTTTTTATTAATTAATTTTAGAAATAATCTTTGACCAGTGCTACTACTACTATTGCTTCGGATCATTACTACTATAACTCATGATTAACTAATTAAAAAAAAAAAAGACTATTAATTAATCAATGATTTAACTCCATGATGTGTACAACTGTATTCCTATGGGGAGCGCAAGTTGCGTCTTGGTCTTGTTCAAGATTCTCAAATCCGACCAGAGAGACTTATTTCAAAAGTTGTCAAATTTTTAAGGACAATAACGAGAATTAATTGGATGTTAGTTATACCGGACGATGTATCAGTTTTGGTTAAATCGGTTATAAGTACGAGTATATAAAACCACTGGTTTATGACCAAAAACGTTGGAGAACACGCGCTTGGAAGAGCGAGTGAAGGAGATAAGTAGCGACGGTGAAAAGACGTTGAACGGAGTAGTAACGGTAAAAGACAAAATTAGCCGCAAGGAGTAAGAAATAAAAAGTTCAACTGGAATTGGATTCCCACTACTGTTTTCTTGCTGGCGACTGTCACGTGTACTTCACTGTCAGATGACGTCACTCTTTTCCCACGCTTCCACATCAGCTCCTCATCCACTCTCTAGTCTCTTTATGCTAATCAAGTATATATGAGTTTATTTATATGAGAGCATCGGTTAAAATAAGTATCATCAAATAAAACAATGCATTTCAGCCTTTGGTATCTACATTTGAAAAAAGAACTATTGTTTATATCATTTTATTCAACATATCGTCTCGGTAATTTAATATTTTTTGGTATATCATTATCAGTTCAAAATGGAATCTCTATTTCTTTTTTGTGTTTTGTGTTTTGGGTTTGAATATGTTTGGTACCATTGCTGCATTGGGATCTTCGGCTAATATGGGATTGTTTTAATCTTGATAAAGTCATTAATTAGTGCATGTTTACATTGTTGATTTAAAAGAATAAAAAAAGGTTATATTATTATCCACATGAAGAGTTGGATCATGATGGGCCAACCAACAAATACTCTGATATTTTTTTGCCTGGTTGATTATGGCCGTTGGAATGTGATGTGTGTGCATGTGTGGAGCTCTTCTTTTTTTTTTTTTGTGGAGCTCTTCTTTCTTTTTTTCTTTTTTTTTGTGGAGCTCTTCTTTAAAGTAAAAATTAGTAGTCTTGGAGTTTTGTGGAGAAAAAATAAAAAATAATATTCAGATTCAGCGATTAATGAGATGGTAGATTTCCTCCTTTTGATCGTTGAAGCAATGATATGTTAACATCTTTATATATCTGGATGTTTTCGACAAATTTGTTTGGCTATCTAATGCATATTATTTTCAGAACGTTAAAAATAAGATTTTAACTAACAAATCTAAACATCATTTATATCAGATTCCAATTTTTTTTTTCTAACGGATCTATATAGTCAGGAGACTCAGGACTGGCTCAATAGTTTAATGGGTCCTAGAGCAGATAAATTTTTTGAATCCGTAAAATTTATTTTTAAAAAGATTTTACTAAATTTTTCCTTTTTAGTTTTGTGAGTAGTATTTTGTAATTAAAAATATACATATAAAAAGTTTGGGGCCCCCTGTAATCTACATATATTCACAAATAATAAAAAGAATGTAGAAATAATTGAATAAGAAAGAATCTGAGTAAATGAAACAGAAAAGATATGTGACCTATGTCTGAATATATTCACAAATCACAAATAATAAAAGAGTTTAGGAACTTTTTTCTGGGTCAAGAAAGTTTTGTAATTTGAAAAGCCATGACGACGAATCAGTTCGAAGGAAAAATCTCACTGGATTATAAAGGTTGGGCTATTTTTTAAGGCCTAGTCTCAACATATACAAACCTACGTTGGAGAAAGTCAAAGCCCAAACAGAGCCTTTTCTGCAATTAGACAAGTCACCTTATATATATTTATGTGTGTATCAGTGTATGTATCGGTCGGATACTTTCTGGTTCGTTGAGTTGTTTTTCCTTTTTTTGATAAAAGATTAAAAGCGAAATTCCGACTGGTTAGTTGAGTTGAGTATAATGTAAACGCAAGAAATGTCAAATGTGCCACACTTTGGTTATAGGGACATAACAGTGTCATCATCAAATTTATTACTAAGATATCACTAACTGTTGTCTTCTTCACTTCCCAATTCAACATCTAATAAATGCTTTTTTTTTGGTATTTTATTTTTGTGAAGTCACTTAGGCCACTTGTCTTTGCCTTTGCCTTTTAAAATAGTGTTGTGACATCTAAATATTGTACATTTTTTTTTTTTGTTTAGTGTTTTATTTAGTTTGATAGTACTATTACTTTTACCAAACTAGACCACTTTGACAATTTCATTTTCTTCATCCTTTTTGTAGTGTGCTTTTTTTAGATTTTTATGTCAAAATTTTTATTTCCTTGATAAGAAGATATCAGAAAAAGCTTCTTAACAAAACAAAAAAAGTTATCAGAAAAAGCGCCAATGAAAGAAAAGAAAAAGTGTTCTTTTTTTGGGGGGTAAAATAATTGTTTTTTATTTGTTTGGTAAATGAACATTAAGGTTTTTATTCTACCTCGTAAATCGTTAAATCTGAGGTACACTAACATAACCGCCATGGAATCACAGAGACAACAAAAAAAAACACCAAATTAAATTTATAATCAGGTTTCTCTAGTCATAAGCCGAACTGCGAAAGCTCTTGATAGTAGAATCATCAAGTATGTTAAGCATAACGGAATTGGTCGTACACCTCGGAGTCTTAAACTGATTCAAACCACCACATTTCCCAACGCACCGTTCAGCCACTTTCCCAAACGTGCCTCGTTCCACGACTCGTAGCTCGAGCGGTCCGATTGAGTTCATGCGCCTCGACACAACATAACCATGATCCACAAAAGCAGCATCCATCTCTCTGCAACATTCTATAAGCGCCTTATCCTCTGCTTCTCCTCTGATTTCCCAATAGATTATGTAGTGACCGGGTTGAGCTGTTATGTCTGCGTGGCTCGTAAAGTCAACTACTTCAGCTGGTGTGGTTCGGCTCAGAAGCTGAGACGCTTTGTCGACCACTTTCTGAAGATCCTTCTCTGTGTTCTTGTCAATATTGATTGTTAAAATGAGTTTTCTTCTGTATATGAAACTTAGCTTTGGTGTGCCTTTGTGAAAACCAGTTACTTCAACGATGTCTCCTAATCTGTACCTATAAAGACCTGAAACAGAACACAGAGTAAGAGTAGAAGGAAATAATAAAACAGAGGAAACTACAAAACAGAGGAAGCTTGATGATTCTGAAATGGTTGCTTGTTAAGATTTACTATTGAAAATGCATTGGTTTACCTGTAAAAGTGGTAAGAACAACCTCGTACTCCTGTCCGAGTTTGACTTGAGAGAGCGGCACAGGTTTATCTTCGACAACTTCACCATCACTACACATGTCTTGTTGATTCTGCCGCCTGTGAAGTGGTATAAACTCGAAGTAACTAAACGTGGGAACCACAGCAAAGCTCACGTCTTCTGGAGGAAGATGAGGATCAACGTTCACGCCGATCCAGCTCTCGGTTGACCCATAATCTGCGCTCACCAGAGGCAAATCACCAGCGTAATGCCTCAGCTTTTTCAGGTACGGAAGCATGGAACCTGTCATGATTGAGGAGATGTATTTTGCATTTGGCCATAGCTTTGGAATCAAACCAAACCATCCAAGATTTGATTCCAGCTCTAAGCAGATCTCTTCAATATGAGAAGCAAGAGACGGGTTTGGTCTAATCAGAGTCAATACAGCTTTTCTCAACTTGGGCAGAGTGATTCTTGAGCTAAGATTGCCTTCCTTGATGTCAGCACATATCTCTCTCCAGAGTTCTTCAAAAATGGAGAAAGCTTGGACAACAGTGAAGGAGAAAGCAGATGCAACAAACTCTACTTGGCTGGAGAAATGAAGACCAATTAGGAGATGACAATACGTGCACTGCCCGAAATCACCTCCTGAGATGACCTCGTATGGGCTACAAGTGAAGGACTTTGTTGTCTCTTGCTTAGTTTTAAACTCTTTGCTCGCATAGTAATGTGTTGTGGCCGTTCCTACAGTTAATCCTCCTAGCGTCTTAAATCCTTTCCCGGCGTATATAAACTCAAGAATCCTCCCTCCTTCCCTTATTGGATAAAACCTTTTAAGATAAAGCATAATAGAAATTGATTAGCGAATAAAGAACTTTTTAATGGAAAAGAAAGGATAAGACATGAAAAGAAACCTTGATCTATAAGCCGCTGACAATCTGAAAATCTGAAGAGTAGTTTGCGCGCTATGGCGAGTAAACGGAACATACTTTTGTCTCCCTTCCGTTGTTCCAGAGCTGTGTGATAAAAAGAGTAAATAACGATCATAGAAAGATGGATATATATATATATATATACTCTTATGTATATAGAAATATACCTGAGGGACAGAACAGTGATGGGTTCTTGTGTAAGTAAAGGAGAAGTCTCTCCATCTGCAATTCTTTGAATATAAGGATCTAAATCAGCATGTGAAACAATAGGTACCAAGGAAGTATATAAAGTTTCCAAGGTATAATCATCCATCGCATCTACATCAACCGTCCCAAGCCATTTCTTCAGATACTCAACTCCAGAGTTGAGCTCAAGAATCCGGCGCAGTGTCTGGCTTTGCACCTTGCAGGCTTTCTCGGACACATGCTCAAACCAAGCAATAACATCATCATGCTCAGCTTCTGCAGTTTCCATCCAAGACTAGCCTTTTAAGGCACTATTGAATCTCAGCAGCGATGCAAAATGACTACAAGTCTTAACCCAACATATAGGGGAGTATTGGTCATTGACCACTTCTCTGTCTATCTCCAGACAAGAAAAGTAATGATAATTTTTTCTTTCTGTGTATTGTTGTTCTCACCTTTTTTTTGGGTCTCCATATTTGTCTTTTAAATATGAAAATACATCTCATATACCTCCATAAATGTCACGGGAATTACCGTCCACAAGTTCTATCTTCATTTATTTTTATTTGGCTATTAATATTAATGCCTTTTATACAGACTTCTAAGAGTATACCAGTCTCAACATGTGCTTTAAGAGCAAACCTTAACCACAATGTATTTTGCAATATTATCCAATATGGTCCCATGAAAGACTCTCTGCCTCCTAAAAAATCAAAATCATGTCACATCTCTTTCAACTATTTCCCTGTAAATAATTCAATGAATATAGTCAGTAAAATGGCAGAAATGATTAAATGATGAGAGCTCATAAACACCTATTTGAGCAATCCAGCATTAGAAAATCTCACATCTTCCTAAAATGTTGCTAACCCATTGATGTATCTTTCTCAGCATATATATCTGGATAAGCACGTAGGACCATTCTACTACTCATCACATGTTGCACAAGATATTTTTCTTTTTTTCTTTTTTAAGCAGCCTGGCCTCTTCTCTCAACCTCAACGTTCACAGGCCCACCATCACTTTCAATGGGTCTAACATTAAAGTTCCCCTTCCGTATATACACAAAAATTTCCATCATGGCTTACAAGTCAATGAATCTTTTTATACTTTTCTCCTTTATTATCTTCTTTGATGGCTATTTAATTCCCTAAACATTCTTATCAAGCTCTGTAAAGGAAAGGACTAGTTGCACGTTAATCCAAATCTTAAAGCCAAAAAGCAGAATGTCTTCAGCTCATCTCATCTCCAAAATACCATACAAAAAAACGTGGGCATAATCAGTGTCTGAAACATTCAAAGTGTTTCTAGAAACTAGTATAACCTAACCAGTCGTGTTTGGTGAACTCAGATTCCGGGTACACACACAAAAGTCTAGGTTGTCCCCTTGTAGGTGCATCTATAAGCGTGATGTATTGCCCAAAACCATATAAACCTTAATGTAATTTTCCCTCATTGCAGAAGTCTCCAATCACTAAACTATATGCATGAGGCAGAAACTGAACGCTCCTTCTCATCCATATATTGATACACAGGAATCAAAACCTGAATCATTGTCATATATGCAATCTTATCAGTGTCCATAGACCTAAGTTTCACCATAGCTTTCAAAGTATATCTACCTTACCTTACAATGAAACTGTCCATAGCCTCAAATACATGTTTTGTCGAATTAATGACACATAAATCTCACCAGAGAACTTTATGTATGCAGATTGGATTCGATCCTATGTTCTCTAATGTTATGCCAAAATCTCATCAGCTTCTCTACCATCCCAAGCTTTTTAAAAACCTTAAACCAAACTGGCAAAAAAATCAGGAAAATCCCCAAATTTTCTAATTTTCACCACAAACCTAATCCTATTTACATTGTTAACCAAAGTCAATACATTCACCAGAACTCGTCTAGATTAGATTCTGTGCGACCTGAGCTCGATCGCTCTTTCTTTCTCTCTCAATGAACTGGAACTCACGAAACTAAACAAGCAAAGAACACAGCGAAGTTTAACGAGTTCGGATCCCGATGTGGGAACCTACGTCTCGCCGGAGATCATCTCCGGAATCCACTAGAATGATTAAGTTTCTTCCTCTGTTACAAGAACTCTCAACAACCTCTCTCTCTCTAGATTACAGACTCGAATCAAGAAGAAAAAAAAAATAGAAGAAGAAGAACAGTAGAAAATTGTCTCAGAGATCGTAAGCTTATAAGCTTCTATCTCGAAGCTTCTAAAGATGATCGTGTGAACATACACTTGCCACGTGTCGCAATCTCTGATATCCTTCCTGAGACCCTCTACCCCATTTGGAGTCTTTCGTATACTTAGGATATACTAACATAAAGGTCACTATTCTTCAAATCTCCACCTTGACCTTTATGCACCATTCTAGCTTAAACTTGGATTCCATCTCCGGATGTGAACAAACCTGATCACACTTCTGAATAAACTCATTCAGCTTTAAATCTCCTGAGTAACACCTCACTCAGCTTCTTATCTCCTGAGTAAACCCACTCAGCCTTTTTCATTTGGAGCCAAAGCTCCTCAATGACCTTTTGTAACCCTGAGTAAACTCAAGGCTTCTTGAAACTTGCCTTCTGGGAGGACTTTTGTAAAAATGTCTGCTGGATTATAAGCAGTAGCTATCTTCATAACCTGAACATAACCATCACTTATCAAATCTCTGATAAAGTGATACTTCAATGCTACATGCTTTGTCCTTTCATGAAAAACAGCATTCTTAGCCAAAGCTATGGCACTTTGTGAATCACAATGGATTTCAACTGCTTCCTGCTTAAAGCCTAACTCATTCATGAAACTCTGAATCCACACAGCTTCCTTAGAAGCTTCTGTCAAAGAAATATACTCAGCTTCAGTTGTGGATAAAGCCACAACTTTCTGTAGATTCGACTTCCAACTCACTGCATTACCTCCAACTGTAAAGACCATGCCAGAAATAGATCTTCTCTTATCTAAATCAGCTCCATGATCAGAATCACAGTAACCTCTAACTATGAACTCTCCTTTATTGCTGTAACAAAGCTTTTTATCCAATGAACCCTTAACATACCTCAGAATCCATTTCAAAGCTTGCCAATGTTCCTTAAGCGGTTTGCTCATAAACCTGCAAACCAACCCTACTGCATACGCCAAGTCTGGACGAGTTCCTATCATAGCATACATAAGACTTCCTGCAGCACTCTGATAAGGAACACCTCTCATAGACTCACTCTGTATTCTTACTTCCTCATCAGTAGCTGCCTTAAGCTTGAAATGTATACCCATAGGCGTAGCTACTGATTTACACTGATCCATCTGAAAATTCCCTAGAACTTTTAATAGGTAACCCTCTTGAGAAATAGTGAGTATACCTCTAGTTCTGTCTCTTGTAATCTCCATACCAAGAATCTTCTTGGCTTCTCCAAGATCCTTCATATCAAACTCTGAATTTAACAGTATCTTCAGTTCACATACCTGCTCCTTGTTCTTAGAAGCAATCAAAATATCATCCACATACAGAAGTAGATAGATGTAATCTCCAATGTGTGTTTTCCTGAAATACACACAACTGTCCAGTTGGCTTCTCTCATAACCATTTGTCTCCATGAACTCATTAAACCGATTATTCCACTGTCTAGGAGACTGCTTCAAACCATACAACGACCTCTTCAATAAACAAACCTTATTTGGATGATCTTTATCAATATACCCTTCTGGTTGATCCATGTAGATAGTCTCTTCTAAATAGCCGTGAAGAAAAGCTGTCTTCACATCCATTTGCTGCAACTCCATGTCAAAATGAACCACTGCACTCAAAAGAATCCTGATCGACACATGTTTTACCACAGGTGAAAATATCTCTTGATAGTCTATCCCTTCCTTTTGTGAGTAACCCTTTGCAACAAGTCTAGCTTTGAACCTTGGAGCTTCTACCCCTGAAATCCCAGGCTTCCTCTTGAACACCCACTTGCATCCTATAGGCTTTTGAGTGTCAACCCTATCAACCAAAATCCATGTCCTGTTCTTCATTAATGACTCCATTTCTTCATCTGAGGCCAATAACCATTGATCACTGTCTGGATCCTCTAGAGCTTCTTGATAACTTGAAGGCTCTGGCTTGCCACCATCTTCAGTAATCAGATAAGCATAGCCAGCTATTTCTTCTACCTCTTCCTCATCTGTTATAAACTCTTGAAGCTTAGCCGGTAAAACAATCTTCCTCCTTGGACGATCTCTAGCAATCTGATACTCTGGTGAACTCTGCTCATTCGGTTCTGATGAGTCTCCTGCCACCTCATTGCATGAACTATTGAATCCCCCATAGCTCCACCTTGATCATCAGCTTCTTTTACCTTGTTATTACCTGTAATCTCAAAACTAAAATTTTTATTAGTAGAAATTAATTCACTAGAGTTAGGTGTACCTTCTGAAGACTGAAGCTTGATGTTCTTGTACATGACATCTTCTCGAAACACCACATTCCTACTGATGATACACCTCTTGTCCTCCAGTAACCAAACTCGAAATCCTTTTACTCCTTCAGGGTATCCCGTGAAAACTCCTTGTTTTGCTCTCGGATTAAGCTTTCCTTCACTTGAATGCACATAAGCCACACACCCAAATCTCCTTAAGCCTGCTAAGTTTGGAACTGCAGACGTCCATCTTTCTTCTGGGATATCAAATTCAATAGCCGATGAAGGAGACCTATTGATTAGATACACAGAAGTCGAGGCTGCTTCTGCCCAGAATCTTTGGCCAAGACCACTCTCACTGAGCATGCTTCGAACCTTGTTCATTATGGTTCTATTCAACCTTTCAGCCACCCCATTCTGTTGAGGAGTATAGGTACAAGTCTTGTGCCTAACTACACCCTCATGTTTACAGAAATCATCAAACCTCTTGTTACAGAATTCCAACCCATTATCAGTTCTTAGCTTCTTCAACTTCCTCTCACTTTGAGTTTCAACCATTTTCTTCCACTCAACAAATGCATCAAAGGCTTCATCCTTTGTTCTCAGAAAATAGATCCAAACTTTCCTGGACCAATCATCTGTAAAAGAAATGAAGTATTGGCACCTTCCTAAGCTTAGAGGAACATTCGATGAACCCCATAAATCTGAGTGAACATAGTCGAGCTTGTCTTTAGTGACGTGTTGAGCTGTGCCAAAACTGACCTTGTGAGACTTTCCTATAACACAATCTTCACAAAACTTTACCTCTGTGACTTGATCATTCCCAAAACAGCCTTTCTTTGATAAAACTTCCAAACCTTTCTGACCAATATGGCCAAGCCTACTATGCCAAGTCAACGTCTGATCCTTGCCTTGAGAGACCTTCTGACTCGTAACGCTGAGAGCCTCTTGTATCTTTGCCTCAGCCTGCAGAACATACAGTGATGCTCTCCTTATACCTTTCATATAGACAGTGCATCCTTTTACTACCTTTAGGACTCCATCACCACCTTTAAACTCACAGCCTTTTGACTCAAGAGTACCCATAGAGATCAAATTCCTTGAAAGCCCTGGCATGTATCTGACATCCTTTAACAAGAATGTTGTGCCATCTGGATTAGCAAATCTGACACTACCAATCCCTCTAACCTCTGAGAATGAATTGTTTGCCATCCTCACTTTTCCTGTATTGATCTCCTTGAACTCCAGAAAACAGTCTTTTCTTGGTGTCATATGAAACGAACATCCCGTATCCATAATCCACTCGTTCTTATCATAGTTGTCCTCTGTTAGATTAACTTCAGCAGCAATGAGTCCAAAGAGATCTTGTGCATCATCCTTGACCATAGCTGCTTCACCTTTCTCTTGAGACTGAATCTTGTGTTTGTTCTTCTCAAGCCATTTGTAACACTGCTTCTTATAGTGTCCTTCTTTTCCACATATCCAACAAATCTTCTTCACATCTTTGGACTTTGATCTGGCTTTGTTCTTTCCTTTACCAGACTGATTCCCTCTTGTCTCTGATCTGCCTCTAACAAACAAACCTTCTCCATTTGACTTGTTTCCTGAGCTATCTCTGAAATCCAATTCTTTGGACCTTGCGGCACTCGCAACCTCATCGAACTTAATCTTTTCTCTACTGTACTTCAGTGTTTCTTTCAGCATCTCATACCTCGGTGGTAAAGCACTAAGCAATAATACCGCTTGTACCTCATCTGGAACCTCAATGCTGAGATTACTCAAATCCGCAATCAACTTCAAGAACTCATCAATGTTTTCATCAATAGACTTAGAGTCTTGCATACGGAAATTGTAAACTTTGAGCTGTAGATAAACCCTGTTAGGTAGAGTCTTTACCATAAACAATCTCTCCAGCGTATCCCAAGCTTCTGCGGCAGTTGAGCTATGATTTATCTTTCTCAATACTGGATCTGCAACATTGAGATAAATCATCATCTTCGCTTTCTCACATCGATCTTCTCTTGCTGAATCTTCTTGAAGCCGCTTCTTCATAAGATCTTGATCTTCTTCCTCCTCCTTCGTCAACGGCGGAGCTGCCGTCTTTTCCACCAATACATCTTTAAGACCTTGTATACTTAAGTAAGCATACATCCTCGTCTTCCATAAAGAGAAATCTCCCGATCCGTCGAACAGAGCCACCTTGTGCTTTGACCCTGTCATCTCGAAGATCGGAGCTGAACCTTAACAGCTCTGATACCAATTTGTGCGACCTGAGCTCGATCGCTCTTTCTTTCTCTCTCAATGAACTGGAACTCACGAAACTAAACAAGCAAAGAACACAGCGAAGTTTAACGAGTTCGGATCCCGATGTGGGAACCTACGTCTCGCCGGAGATCATCTCCGGAATCCACTAGAATGATTAAGTTTCTTCCTCTGTTACAAGAACTCTCAACAACCTCTCTCTCTCTAGATTACAGACTCGAATCAAGAAGAAAAAAAAAATAGAAGAAGAAGAACAGTAGAAAATTGTCTCAGAGATCGTAAGCTTATAAGCTTCTATCTCGAAGCTTCTAAAGATGATCGTGTGAACATACACTTGCCACGTGTCGCAATCTCTGATATCCTTCCTGAGACCCTCTACCCCATTTGGAGTCTTTCGTATACTTAGGATATACTAACATAAAGGTCACTATTCTTCAGATTCCTTGGGAGCCGACAAGATCAGAATCATCCGACGAAACCTCGTCCTCTTTATTACGGACAAAAACATTGTAAGGATCTACGCCTCCAATTTTTTTGTGAATTTTAGCTTCCGTCTAAATTCTTTTGTCCGAGAAATCGGAATCTTTCCCAAACTACCGTAACGGCAGCGACGACCACGGTGAATGAGTCTAGGCCTTAAACCTTCAGAACTGACAGCAACAGGTCCTATGGTCTAGTGGTCAGGACATTGGACTCTGAATCCAGTAACCCGAGTTCAAATCTCGGTAGGACCTTTTTTTTCGGCTGAGTGCAATCCGGTTTTTAACCAAATCGAAACCATTTGAATTCAACCGAAACTCGGTTCATCTCGGTTCTTACCGTTTGGTTTGGTCACCAAAGTCCGTTTTTGTTTTGTCTTCTTAAAAACTTCACCTTTGGCGGTGAGAAGTCAGTCCATTGAGAAGAAAAAAAAGTATCTTCCTTCGAGAAAACGTGTAAGCCAATGGCAGCTCTCTGTTGTCCGACCATCACCATCGTCTCCGGGAAGCTTTCTCCACGGATTAAAACCCTCAAACAGTTCCCTAAACTCAACTATTTTAAGAATCAGAAACGATTGATTGCAAAGAGAAGAAGTTTGATCGTTGGATCGATCACTGAAGACAGAGAAGCAATCGATGTGAAAACTGATAATTTAGAGCCAAAAGAAGAAGAAGAAGAAGATAAGGATTCTGGTCGGCTGATGAGTCGAGGAATCAACGCAGTCATAGTTCTTGCCGCCGGTACTGTTGCGGTGACGAAGTTATTATCTATAGATCATGATTATTGGCATGTAAGCTTTAAGGGACTTTTCTCTCTTGTGATTGAAATTGATTCTCTTTGTTGGATTACAGAAAATTCCTATAACGGTTGGGTTTGCTTTACTTGTTAGGGTTGGACTCTCTATGAGATACTTAGGTATGCACCTGAACACAATTGGGTTGCGTATGAACAAATTCTCAAAACAAACCCAGTTTTGGCGAAAATGGCCATCAGTGGAATTGTGTATTCTCTAGGAGATTGGATTGCACAAGTAAATATAGCTAAAAAGCTTCTCAATTTTGAGTTCTTTCTGACCATTTTGGGTGTAAATTACTAATTACTAAATTTATGCAGTGTTATGAAGGAAAACCGCTGTTTGAGTTTGATCGAACTCGTGTTCTTAGATCAGGTCTTGTTGGATTCACCCTCCATGGTTCACTCTCTCATTATTATTACCAATTCTGTGAGGTAAAAATTCATTTTTGTTTCTGTCAATATCTGTTGTAGTAACATTTCGTTGATACTATAGGCTGAAAGCTAAATACTTTTTCATTTTATAAGGCTCTGTTTCCTTATCAAGAATGGTGGGTAGTCCCTGCAAAAGTCGCCTTTGATCAAACAATATGGTCAGCAATTTGGAACACTATCTACTTTACAGTTTTAGGGCTTTTGCGTTTCCAATCTCCAGCTGAAGTTTTCGGCGAAATCAAGACCACATTTTGGCCAATGATCACTGTAATGAAGTGTCCTTGCCTTTGTCTTCATACCATGATATATAAGCTTAAAGTTAGTCTCGCTTTATGTGTTTTTTTCTTTTTTTAAATGTTTTTGTCATGATTTTGTTTCTGCAGGCAGGCTGGAAACTCTGGCCATTGGCTCACTTGGTTACATATGGTGTCATTCCTGTAGACCAAAGGCTTCTTTGGGTGGACTGTATTGAACTCATTTGGGTCACTATATTGTCTACGTGAGTCTTCCTATCTTTAATCTCTTTTAAAAAATACTACACATACTAGTTTGGTGACTATCATGAAGAGAAGTTGTGTTACTAATATTGGTTGCCTGGTCTTTCATTTTGAATTCTTGAAGTTACTCAAATGGAAAAGCAGAGGCGCAAGCATTAGAGGAAACAAACTCCAGTTCTCACTCGAGCGAGGTTTATAAACTCTTCCTTTCTTATGAGAATCTCTCTTCAAAATTCAAATCTTTAAGCGTTTGAATGTTTGTTCTAAGTGTTCTTCTATGCTAATTTACCTCTGAAAATACTTGACAGGATTAGGCAATATTGCCATGTAGTAGATTCAAGATTCTATAGACTGGAAGCACAGGTGATAAAGAATATCAAGCACATATTTTTTTTTAATAGAGAAACCTAAAACATGTATATATACATTTGATTTATGGATTCCAAGAGAGAGAATCACTGTAGCAAATCTATTGTGCAATACAGATACATCAACACGAAACACCAGCAAAAGAAAAACAAATCGAGGTACAGATAATGCTCAAGCTAAACAAATAAAACATTGTTTCAAGATCAGTTCTCATAAATAACATTAAAAGCTAATCTCAAGTCTTGGACTTCTCTTCAGAGAATCTCGGTAGCTGAACGAGTGAGTTCACGCGTGTGACGCCTTCTAGACCTAACCAGTTTTGATCTCCTACCGTTTTCTCATCCTCTGCATCAGTCTCTGTATTCACATTACTATAAGTCTCATTTTCTTGATCTGATGATGATCTAACTGTGAAGTTTCTTTGGAGACATGGTTCTGATCTTTGCCCATCATCTGATTCTACTGCATTTGTGGCTGAAGAGAATCCCTGCTCATCATAATCCGACTCAGAATCCATTTTCCCATCCAGAAACAAACACACAACTGCACAATCATCCATTTTCGAAGTCGGGTACTTCAGTTTCCATTCACGTGCAGCCGAGTTCACTAAGATCCTAGCCGCCGATGCCCGGTTAGAAGCTGAAGCTACAATGTTCACAACTTCGTCGTTGCTTAATACATCCCAGACCTGTTCAATAAAGCTCACAAATCAGTAAAGCCTTTGTATTGAGGCTCATAGGCTGATAAGATCACTCTGCTTACTTACTCCGTCTGAGGCAAGAACAATGAACTGATCTTTGTCTGTAAGAACACGGTGGGTAAACTCAGGTATTGAAATGACTCCATACTCTTTTAGACAGAAATCACCAAACGCCCTAGCCATGGCCAATCCAGGTGCATCATCAAAAGGTAGCCAGACTCGTGGCACTTCTGGCTCGTCTTGCAGCGCAAAGACTCGACCTTTACAACGTTTGATCCTCTCAGCTTCCCCTATCAAACCCACAGAATAAATAAAACCACATATGTTCAAGAAAATATTGCAAAAAGGTGTCAAGCATACTCGGTAAATCCGGCTTCAGATCAACTGTTAGTTGAGTTGCCACCATAGAATCGTTACAGTCTTTCGATCCAAGGATGGCACGAGAGTCGCCAATGTTTCCCATGAAGAGATTAGACCCCTGGACAATCAAAAGACATCATCTTAGATCAGAGATGCTTGAAACTGAAAGGAGAGCTCTTTTAAATTTACCTGTTTAAGAATGGTAACAGCAGTGCTGCCACTACAGAAACTGTCCAAATTAGGATGAGAACGCAGTTCCTTATCCATGGCTTTAAACGATTTCAAGAAAGCTTCTCCCCACAAGCCTTTTACTCTATCCTCGTCAGATCCTTCTTTAACAGCTTCTTGGACAGCCGATTTGCTTGAGTTTCTTCTGAATCGAGTTCCTTTAGGAACGTTTTGCTTCGACTGAAGCGTCTGAAAGAAAGACTGCAACTTCACAGGCAAAGTATCTCTCACTTTACGAGCAACAAGATGACCATAAGGACCATGACCATCAAATACACCACAAAAGGTCACATCTTCAGACATAAAATCCTACAAAGCAACACCAAGTCCTTCTTTAAACCTATCCATATTGTTAGAAATACAAAAAAAAAGAGACAGAAAAACTCACTTCCCACACAATCATGGCGTCCTGATTAATACCCTTGCGTCCTTGTTGAGTGAAAATGCAAGAGCTCCTGCTCTTGCTGCTGGAGATGATCCGATTTGGTATAGAAGACAAGTTCTGCAACGTGACAATGTGGTCTGAAAACGTTCTCTTCGCCCTTTTGCTCACACAACAACCGATCCCAAGATATGGTCGAGGCACAGGCTTCTCTCCATTGCTCCAGCTGCTGCAAGTACTCTTACTACTTGTCGATACACAACCCCCCATTGTTCAATCCCAGTGTAGACAAAAAAAAACTCCTTGTGTACCAGAACAGATCTTCAAAGTTATGTTTAAGTAGAAAATTTGGTCAAACAAAGAGTTGTTACATGAGTGTTTTTTTAAGTAGTATATACTCTCTGAGAAAGCCTTGGATTCAAATCTTGGTCAACGATAATCCATAGAATGTGACCTGAAAGCAATACAGAAAATGATTGATTGAATAGTTTAACAACAGTTTCAATAAGATCACAGAGAAAAACAAGCCTCAACAACTTGTAAAGACCAAAATCCTGCATGTGATCTAAGCAATATAATAGAGTATACTGACATATAACCAGCAATAAGGCTCTTATTAATCTATGTTCTGCGTCTTGTTTAGTAATAATCCCTGTGATTAAATTAATCTAAGTAGGACCTACAAGAATCAACTTTTTTTTTTTTTTTTTTTTGATCAACAAGACCTACAAGAATCACAAAACAAGAAAATAAGAAACATACTGAAAAGATCATAAAGATCAAGAACAGAGTTTACCCATATTTTACAGATCATAAATATCTCTTTGTATTGTTCATTACATCTTTGACATAACCATTCCATATCTACTGGCGTAAAATCATCGATTTCTTCAATATTTTCTAAGGAGAGACCAAACCAATGAGGTAGTTTCTTCAATGTTATAAGGAAAATGTCACTATTTAAATACTGAGAGCTGAAAACATCCTGAAACAGATCAAACTCAAGCAAATCTAGTGTTATTTGAAGATACTTACAAACATATGTCTATCTCTAACAAGAAATTGAGAAAACCTAAATCCTCTAGAGAGTTTGCACTCACTTTCTTTGTTGCTACAACATATCAGGAAACTATACACGTTAATGCAAATTTTGAAGAACAGAGAGATCCCAAAGCAACCAAAAAAAAAAAAAAGAACTTGTCGTTTTTGTGTAAAGCAATTCACTTTAGGAATCCAATGTAGTAAAGTGAATCGAAGAAAATTACCCGGAAACCAAACTAGTGCAGAGTGATGATGATGAAGAGGAAAACACAGAAAAAAAAAAAAAAAAAAAAAAAACTACTAAATATTTGAGCAGATCACAAGAACCGGACCAAGCAGAGGCCTTAAACATAGTAACAAAGGGAAACCCATCAAGGAAAACAAACGATTTGAGATCAAATGTGAGAAATAGAAGCGATTTAAAAGCAAAAGAACGAACCTTTGTGTGGTTTCTGGAAACCAAGAACAGTTGACTGATTCAGACAACGAAACAGAGAGTGAGAGTGAGAGAAAGAGAGGAAGTTACTAAAATTTCTAACTTTAGATAATGGGAGAGATAAGAGAGAAAACAAAAGGGTTTATTTTCCCCCAAAGAATCGATCTTTTTATCTTTAAAATTTCACGAAAGAGATTAATATCAAAGCTGCTTTTGTCCTTTTGCTATTCACTTTCTAAATTTCGTGTATGAAATGAAAATTTGAATAGTTTTCGCAAACTAATCAAAGTCCGGACACTCTCTCCATCACATAATTTTATTACTTTCTATTAGGAAATTAAAAAAAAAAAAAAAAAAAAAACTCAGTCATAGTTATCTAATGTTTGATGTTTAAAATGGTAAAAAATAATATAAATAATTGTACTCTACAAACATCGAAGACAGTTTGAACAGAGTGGATGGATTCGTAAAAAGAGTTTTTAAATAAAGATATATATATATATATATATATTTTTTTTTTAATTGGATTAGCGCGTAATCGGTTCAGCTGAGTCTCGCTTTCTTTCAAATTTCATACAAATTTTTTTTGTTAAAGTAATTTCATACAAATTCGCATTTTTATTTTAACAAAACATCACTGTCAATCTCATAAAATGTGACCATATTGGTGTCTTGTCAATTTAATTGGATTTGTTTTTTGTAGGCTCATTCTTGTAACCCGCCAAAGTCACTCTTCAACTCGTAAGATAGCGATTCAACCATTATAGACTAAACTCCAACCATAGCGACTGAGATTTTTATTCTAATAATGATTGCCTTTGTTTCTGGTGGACTTAAATGTGAGTTCGAACACCACTAAGTATTAGTCAGAAATATTCTAGTAGCCAAAAAATAATCGACATTTTAAAACTAAAATCTAAAATATAGTATATAACAAAAAGTTATTATTAGATTGCTAATTGTAAAATTTTCTTGAACCCCTTGATTCTTCAATTCTTGTATTTTAAGATAAATTAAAAATTAGTAGTTGGAAACTAATATATGATATATTTCTTTGTGTTACTTAAGATTTGCACAAGTTCCTCTAAATCAGAGTATTGTTCGATGCAAATTAAAATAAAAGAAATATTTGGATCAAGTTCTTTTCTTTATTGTCGCATGCTAATGATGATGAGGATGGGCCTGAATCTAGCTTTGATAGCATCACCAACAGTAATACCTGTTTCCCGTCATCTACATGATTCATCCTAAATTTTCCAACTATTTTTGTTTAATTTCATGATGTTACTTGTCCAATCATTTTACGCATTTACACAAGTTCTGACTTTTTGAGTTTTCTTTTTTAAGTGTAGTGTATATATAAATATATGCAAAATGCAAGTGATAATTCATCCACTTGGCTTCAATCTTTAAACTTTTCTAGTTGTGTTGAAATACGTATGTAAATGTGTATTACTCCTTCATGTGTTCATACTTTCAGAGTTCATATATCAATATCAAATAACTTTTATTTTCTTAATATACCTTTTTCCGTAAGCTTTTTCTTTTTAATATATATATTTTTATATAGTTTCCCTCCTTTGTGTTTCCTAATTAAAGCGACACGATAATCTAGATGAGATTTTTATGGGCACTAAAGACTACAAAGCCAAGATGTTGTTCTTTTTTCTCCACATCCTAATCCATTTATCCTTTTTTCTTTATATGTTTTTTTGTTAGACTCTTTTCTCTGTTGTTATTTTGAAATAAAGCTTACAAACTATTTCAGATAGAGATTCAAATGTGTCCTCGATATTCATTTGCAAAGTCTTGTTATCTACTGTAAGGTTCCTATTAGATGATCCATATGAAGCCCACTATAGTGTTCAAAAGTTCATGTAATGGCCCATGTAGATTAGGGTTTCATATCAAGTTTAACTTAATATAAATATCTCTTATATGAGAACAATGAAGGTAACCTAGAGAGTTGCCATTTAGAGCAACTCTCATCTTTCCCCTTTTATGAAATAAAATCCAAAATCATTATATTCTTGAAGACAATCTAAAGTTATTTATTTTCTCTTTAATTGCACTTAATAAAGCTCTATGAGCTATTTCAATTTTAGTTTTATATTTCTATCTCTTTAAGCTCATTTGAGCTACAATAATACTTGTTTGGAAATCTCTTCATGGTATCAGAGCCAGGTTCATGGTTCTATTCTCACAACCTTTTATAGCTTCCGCTCATTATATTACGAAGAAAGTTTCATTAGAGTTTCAGCAAAATCAGTATTGGATCCAGCGGCAGATCTACTAGTTTCACAAGTCTCACTTCCTAATCTACTCTCGCCTTCCAGACCCATGTTCTGCTCCAAAACGTCAAGCCCATTCTCAGATATTTCAGATTGTGTTAGACAAGCATCTCAAAGTTCCCAATCTGTTTGCTTTAAAGAAGGGAAATGGCGTCAATTTCGACCAGATGTTTTTCAAGGTACTTCTGGATTCCTTAATCTGTTTGGGTTGGTTCTATCTGGCGCTATTAGTTTCTAGATTACATGGAGGAATTAGGAGACTGCTTAAAGGATAGCTTAGAGGATTCTGCTCTTATTGCTATGGTGAAAAAAAAAAAAAAAAAAAAACTGGGTTTTGCTCTGTCCGCTGTTGTAATCATAGTGACTCTGGTGATTCTTATTTTTTGTGAGTTTTGTTCATGGAATTGTTGATGTTATGAGCTCTTGGAAGGTCTACGAAAAGCTGGTTTTGGGTTTTTAATTAGTATGCGTTAAAAGGGATCAGATTTATGTTGGTTTCTAAGGACATGACGAACGCACATAAGGTGTTTGTTAAATTGCCAAAGAGAAAAACAGAACGACTAGAATGCAGATTTGTGGTTGGCTAATGGATGAGATAGTAAGTAGGATCTAAGTAGTTGTGGGAAGAAAATTCTTCTTCTTCATGAGACAGCTTAGGGGAGTTAAACGGGCAAGAAAACCCGGACTCTTCGTGAGACAAATAGATCAATAGAATCTGAAAGTTCTCACACTAATGTCTGATTTTATGGTGAAGATATGTTGCCATCTACATCACAATGATCTTGCCTTGTCTAACTCATGCTCTTGCCAAGTCATCTCCATTTTTTATTTCAAACTGATCTTTGCAAGACTCAAGCTCCTATCAAGTCAACAAGTTTGCGGTTTCAAACTTCGCGTATATGTTCCATCCACGCCAAGTTTGCGGGGGAGTATTAGATGATCCATATGAAGCCCACTATAGTGTTCAAAAGTTCATGTAATGGCCCATGTAGATTAGGGTTTCATATCAAGTTTAGCTTAATATAAATATCTCTTATATGAGAACAATGAAGGTAACCTAGAGAGTTGCCATTTAGAGCAACTCTCATCTTTCCCCTTTTATGAAATAAAATCCAAAATCATTATATTCTTGAAGACAATCTAAAGTTATTTATTTTCTCTTTAATTGCACTTAATAAAGCTCTATGAGCTATTTCAATTTTAGTTTTATATTTCTATCTCTTTAAGCTCATTTGAGCTACAATAATACTTGTTTGGAAATCTCTTCAGTTCCTTTCCCCCCCCCCTACAATTAATGGTTTTATGATTATTTCTGATTTTTGTTTTCGTTCTAGTTAATTTTGCATTACAAACTTTTTGCTCTCTGTTCTAAAATAAGTGGTGTTTAAGATTGAAATTTTTTTTCTTCAAAATTAAGTACCATTTTAGATTTTCAATGTAATTTTGAAGTCAAATTTCAAATTGTAACTCTATTTTTAATACATTAATAAGGAGGATGAAATCTTAAACGATACTTTTATTCCAAAAACGAAGGGAGTAATAAGTAGGAAAAAAAAATGCCATGACAGCATTGACAGGCTTGGTTGGTGGGTAATAACTCTTAACATATTTATTAAAATGTACCTGTGTTGACAAAAACTTCACGAATTTCCCACTTACAAGAAATTCATAAAACAAGAAAAGAGAAAGGTATAGGAAAATAAGTAAAAAGGATATCGTGTGCTAGAAGAAAAGGAACGGCATGATCATCATCATCATCCCATGTGTATGATAGCGATTGATGTCATGTGGTGGTGGGGGACAATTTCACCATATATATGTTATATGTTCTAAATCGTATTATCAAACTATACAACAGATAATAATTACATAATGTAGCTCGAACAATAATCATTCAACTCTGATCACTCTCAAGCTTTGTGTTTCTGGTTCTTTGCGATAGTGTTCGAAATGAGACAATCTGTTAAATAGTTTGTTGATTTAAAATATCTGTTTTTTTTTTCCTTTTTAAAAACATCTGGTTTGTGTCTTTAAAGTTTTTAACAAATATATAAATGTCTGCAGTGGATATTATATGTCAGTCTAACCAAATAAATGACATATAATATACAGTGGATTTAAGAAATATAAACCATATCTTTTTAATGTCATCTAACCATATAAAATGACTAGTAACGAAAAAACCAGATATTTTTAAGAGAATGTCTGCATAAACAAAAAATATTAATGTGAATCTAATCTAATTTGTAAAAATCAATATAAATCCACTGCATATTTATATGTGGAATCGTGGATGGTTTCAATATGTTATCGTTGAATTCGTTAAAAATGTCAAAATTTTGTGTGAGAGACATAAGACATGTACCAAAAATTGACGCAAGAGGCATTGTGAGTCTCATTGGGTTTACAGAAATCATCGGGCCGTTTTGGGCTCAAAGATAAATAAAAGAACCCAAAAAGTACTTGGGTAAGGCCCAAATTTATATCTACGCTAAGATCCAAAGCAATTGATTTTCTTTTGTACGACTAGGTCTTGGATCCACGCTACGCGTGGATATTTTAGTATATTTTTTACGAAAATCATGTTTGATCTTTAATATTTATAAATATATTAATTTTATATAGAGGATGATAATAATATATATTAAATTTTTGAAATCCAATTTTACTGACTTTAGTCCCTAAATTGTCAAAGTATAATTAAGTGTACTATTGCAATTAAAATTACATAATTTAGAAAACTATAGTAACGTATATCTAAAAAATAAATTGATTATAATAGTCAATTATTAAAATTGAGTATAATAGTATGTTTTTATTTTTTGATAATTTATCATATGTTTTTAATGTGTAAATTTTTAAAGGAAGAAATCATTTTTGTAAGATTATATATATATAGTAAGATCATTTCCCAATTATACACATGATTTTGAGTATATATATAATGTATCATATTTTTGACGATTTTTTCATAAATTTTATCATACGAAATATGTATTTGATATATTTTGCATTCAATATATTTATCATTCAATATTTTATTTTTCTTCTTGTTTTCTATTTTATAGGATTTTGCTTTTTCATCTTTTGACTTTACTTTCAATTTTTTATTTTTTTAAATTCTAAATTTATTTAAATATGATTTTTTTCATATTTGTATTTAGTTTCCTTTTTATTTTCCAGTTCAAATCTATTTACATAGGCGAGGTTATCTCTTCGTTTATATATATCTTTAGCTTAGTTCTTAAAGTTTACAAATAGCCAGTACAATAAAAAAAATATGTTTCTTTTAATTTTTATTTATTTTGAAAATTTTCTAAACTTTTTTTTTCTCCATTTTCAAGTTTTAACTACAAATAGACATGTAAATAATATTTTATTACTTTTTTTTGTCTGTATTGATCTTTTTTTTAAGTATGAGTTATTCCTCTAACACTTTTATTATCTCTTTCTTTCTTAAACGTTTTTGGATTTTTCATATAGTTTTTTATTTTTTTTTCATTGGGTTTCTATCATTCTTCTTCTTCCTCATTTTTTATGAGATTTTCTCTACGATATATTCTTTTTTTCTTTTTCTCCTTTATCTATATACAATATACAATATAAGATTAAACAAGGATTCGAAACTATTATCCGACCAAATATCTTTATTTTAAAGGCACATATTTATTTTCTTTTTTCGTATTTTCATATTAAATAATTTATATATTAATTATCAGGAAAATTTAAATTTATGAAAAACAAAATATTATTTTTAATTATTCATTAATAAAAAACTAAGGATACTAATTATTTTGAGTAGTTTTTTTTTTATTTGTTTAATAAGAAATTAAGGCATAATTTGTCTTATATACTAAATTTACTATTTTGAGTAATTTCTATTACTTTGTTTCCTATTTTGGTCATGATTTTTCTTTTTATGTTTTTGGCAGATATCGATTTTTTCTTTTTTTAAGATTTTGTTAAGTTACATTGAAAATTTATGTTAAACATTGACGTGGACCAATAGCATCGGGTTTTTTAAATCCTATGTGGACGCCTTCAAAACACTATAGCTTCAACTTTTATATAGTATAGACTAGGTCTGTGATCCGCGCTACGCGCAGATATGTTTAATATTAAGACGGTTTGTATAATATTTTATTTTTACCAATTTTAAACATGTATGATTTTATTAATATTTAGTATTATCTATATAATTGGAAATTTTTGGGGAAAATGCCCTTTTTATGTTTTTCAATTTGAAAAATACTTTCTCATTTTTTTCCTTTTAAAGACTAATGTTGTTTGACAAAAATACTCTCAAAACACTGATTTATAATTTGTAGAATAAATCAAAATTTTTAAAAGAATAATTGGTTTGTCTCTAAATTGTAAATCAATGTTTTGTCTCTGCTTATTTGTTATCCACTTGATTTGTTCTTGTTTCATCCATTGCATCATGCCATTCAAAGTCATAATCTAGTAGATCTCTAGCATAGCATGGTGATATGCTGATTTGAAATCTGGATATATTTTTTCATTGAATGTTAGAGCATTCTCATCGGTGATTCTCATCGGTGAGAACGTCATCAGTCTCTGAAAATAATAATAATAATATTTTAAATATAGTTTTATTAGATAATTAAAATTTAAATTATAAAAAGAATATAAGCCAATAAAAATAAGACACATGGGCAATAGAGTCTCTTATGACTCTTCATGCAGAGAAACGTTCATCACTTCTTCTCTCTCACTAATTCTTTTTTATTTTTTTATTGTCTAAAGACCCTCTAAGAGACTCCTGATGGAGTTGCTCTTAGGATTTCTTTGAAACTTCTTGGTCCTTTTGGTTTATTGATTAACATCCTTAGATAATATAACTCTCATGCTGTTGGATGGATGTTGACTATTCTTCCTATTGTTTTTTCCTTCCGTCCGTCAGTCCAGACTGTATTTTGATTATTCCAAGTAAATCTTGTTGAAAATTCTAAATAAATTAACTGGCGAGCCTCTTCAGTTTCCTGGTTTTTTTTTCATCGAGATTGTGAACATTGTTCTCTCAATATCTGTAGCTTTATTTGTAACGTGTTGCTGTCTATGCAGATGGATTATGAGCTTTTGAACTGCATGACCCTTTTCTATCACAATGGTTTTTTTTATCAACCCAATTTATAATGTATTTGAAAATATATTTAAGATCCGTTGAATCATTAAAAACTATGCAACGAAGTGGTTTGGGAGAAGAGGAAGAAGTTGAAGGTGACATAGTTCTTGTGTGAGATTTAAGAATAAAGCGTTTGATTTTTGTATGTTCAATTGAAAGTTGTAGATAGTTTATTTATAGGTAATACCACTATTTTGGAATATAGTAAGTTTATCGTTTTTGTTTGTAAAAATTTTCTTTTACATTGCATTTTTTTTTAATTATAAACTCAAATTTTCTTAAAGCCACTATTTTGGGATATAGTAAGTTTTTTGTTTTTGTTTGTGGAAATTTTCCTTTACGTTGCAATTTTTTTTTTTGAAAGTCAAATTTTTTTAAAGCTTGATTATATATTAATTAAATTAATTATTAACTAAAAAAATACTAAAGTGGCATAATTTCCTTATGCCTAGATTAACGATGATTTTTATTTTAACTTTTTGGCAGATATTAATTTTTTCTTTCTTTTTTTTATTGCAATTTTTCTTTTTTCTTTTTTACTACAAACTCTAATTTTCTTAAAACTTGATTACATATTAATTAAATTAATTATTAATTAAAAACATACTAAACTGGCGATGATTTTTCTTTTTAGTTTTTGGCATATATCAATTTTTTTTTTTTTTTTAAATTATTTTTTTAAAGTTTGGAAGATATCGATTTATGGTGAACATTGACGTGGACCAATAGAATCGCGTTTAAGTTTTTGGCATATATCGATTTATGTTAAACATTGACGTGGACCAATAACATCACGTTTCTTAAATCCTAGGTGGACGCGTTAAAAACACTATAGCTTCAACTTTTATATAGTATAGATTGATTTTTTTTTTCTTAAGTTTTTGGAAGATATCGATTTATGGTAAACATTAACGTGGACCAGTAGAATCGTGTTTAAGTTTTTGGCAGATATCAAATTTATGTTAAATATTGACATGGACCAATAGCATTGTGTTTCTTAAATCTTATGTGGACGCGTTAAGAACACTATACCTTCAACTTTTATATAGTATAGACTAGGTCTGTGATCCGCGCTACGCGCGGATATGTTTATATCGATTGATTTGAAATATTTTTGTGTTTCTTAATTTATAAAGTAGTAAAAAATATTAAATTTAAATTAACGGAACATCATGTATAATATTAAGACGGTTTGTATAATATTTTATTTTTACGAATTTTAAATATGTATGATTTTATTAATTTTTAGTATTATCTATATAATTAGAAATTTTTGGGGAAAATGCCTCCTTTATGTTTTTCAATTTGAAAAATACTTCTTTATTTTTTTCCTTTTAAAGACTAATGTTGTTTGACAAAAATACTCTCAACCCACTGATTTATAATTTGTAGGATAAATCAAAAAATTTAAAATAATAATTAGTTTATCTCTAAATTGTAAATCAATGTTTTGTCTCTGCTTCTCGAATTGTTCTTATTTCATCCATTGCATCGTGCCATTCAGAGTCAGAATCTAGTAGATCTCTAGCATAGCATGCTGATATGCTGATTTGAAATATGAATATATTTTACTATTGAATGTTAAAACATTCTGATTTGAAATATGAATATATTTTACTATTGAATGTTAAAGCATTCTCATCGGTGAGAACGTCATCCCAATCTCTGAAAATAATAATAACAATATTTTAATTCTAGTTTTATTAGATAATTAAAATTTAAATTAAAAAAGAATATAAGCCACTAAATATAAGACACATGGCAATAGAGTCTCTTATGAGTCTCCATGCAGAGAAACGTTTCTTACTTCCTCTCTTTCACTAATTTTTTTTTATTTTTTTTTATTGTCTACAGACCCACTAAGAGACTCCTGATGAAGTTGCTCTTAGGATTTCTATGAAACTTCTTGGTCCTTTTAGTTTATTGATTAATATCCTTAGATAATATAACTCTCATGCTGTTGGATTGATGTTGACTATTCTTCCTATTGTTTTTCCCTTCCGTCCGTCAGTCCAGATTTTATTGTGATTGTTCCAAGTAAATCTTGTTGAAAATTCCAAATAAATTAACTGGCGAGCCTCTTCAGTTTCATGGTTTTTTTCCATCGAGGCTATGAATATTGTTCTCTCAATATCTGTAGCTTTATATGTAACGTGTTGCTGTCCAAGCATATAGATTATGAGCTTTTGAACTGCAGGACCCTTTTCAATCACAATGGTTTTCTTTATCAACCCACTTTATAATGTATTTGAAAAGATATTTAAGATCGGTTGAATCATTAAAAACCATGCAAGAAAGTTGTTTGGGAGAAGAGGAAGATGATGCATGTGACATAGTTCTTGTGTGAGATTTAAGAATAAAACGTTTGATTTTTGTATGTTCAATTGAAAGTTGTAGATAGTTTATTTATAGGTAATACCACTATTTTGGAATATAGTAAGTTTCTAGTTTTTGTTTGTAAAATTTTTTCTTTACGTTGCATTTTTTTAAAGTATAAACTCAAATTTTCTTAAAGCCATTATTTTGAGATATAGTAAGTTTTTCGTTTTTGTTTGTAGAAATTTTCCTTTCCGTTGCAATTTTCTTTTTTTTTTAAGTATAAACTCAAATTTTCTTAAAGTCATTATTTTTGGATTAGTAAGTTTTTCGTTTTTGTTTGTAGAAATTTTCCTTTAAGTTGCAAATTTTTTTTTTCCAAACTCAAATTTTCTTAAAACTTGATTATATATTAATTAAATTAATTATTAATTAAAAAATACTAAACTGGTATAATTTCCTTATGCCTAGATTAACGATGATTTTTATTTTAAGTTTTTGGCAGATATTAATTTTTTATTTCTTTTTTTTTATTGCAAATTTTTTTTTCTTTTTTCTTTTTTATTACAAACTCTAATTTTCTTAAAACTTGATTATATATTAATTAAATTAATTATTAATTAAAAACATAATAAACTGATTTCCTTATGCATAGAATGACGCTGATTTTTCTTTTTAATTTTTGGCATATATCAATTTTTTCTTTCTTTTTTTAAATTATTTTTTAAAAGTTTGGAAGATATCGATTTATGGTAAACATTGACGTTGACCAATAGAATCGCGTTTAAGTTTTTGGCAGATATCGATTTATGTTAAAAATTGACGTGGACCAATAGCATCGCGTTTCTTAAATCCTAGGTGGACGCGTTATTTTTTTAAAGTTTGGAAGATATCGATTTATGGTAAACATTGACGTTGACCAATAGAATCGCGTTTAAATTTTTGGCAGATATCGATTTATGTTAAAAATTGACGTAGATCAATAGCATCGCGTTTCTTAAATCCTATGTGGACGCCTTTAAAACAGTATAGTTTCAACTTTTATATAGTATAGATGAGGATAAATAACAAATATCGCCACGTGGAAAAAATCCAACAGGTCCAAGAATTAGCCATCAGGCCCATGACTAGTACAAACGTCACTCTCATAACCTTCGTTTTCGTTTTTGGTTCCCACCCAAATCACGACGATTACGAGCCATCAGCCATCCCGCCGCCGGATAAACCGGCCGCCATTTACCATTACCAACATACCGGTTTTCTCGATCTACAAATTCGGTTTAGATTCGTTAAATATATCACCACGATTAGTAACCATTAACATATGATACTCACATACTTCACCTTTAAAATGTTTGGATTTGAGCTCTATACTTACTGGAAAAAAAAAAAAAATACTCCATCCGTTTCAAATTAGTCGTTTTAGAAATTAAATTTTATTTTAAATTAGTTATCGTTTTATATTTTTAATACACATATTTGATAAAAAATTTTATTATTTTAATATGTTAATTAATAAAATAAAATCAAATATAAATTAATTAAACAGAAAAATTAAAAAAAAAATTAATTTACATAAAATTAATATGAACCGAAAAGAGTATTATAAATTAGTTAATCAAAATTTATACTATTTTAAAAGATATGGGTGTGTGAATTTTTTTTTTGTGTGTGTGTGAATCCGAAATCCCAATAGCAATTGCATGGCATCTGTAGTTTACTTGCCACGTGTCATGAAAACTACCACATGACACAAAGGCCAAAACCACAAATTTCAGAAAAGTTGGTACATTTCCACGTAAATAACATTCTACACGTGATTTGCTTGTGACTACCGTATTACCGTTCAATAACGTGATATATAGGCATAGTTTTATTTTCTTTTTCTTTTTTTTGTTAAAGATAAAGGCATAATTTTCTCTCTCTTTTTTTGTTTGTTAAATATATGTAGGCATCGTTAAGATTTTGGTTGCTCAACTTTTTCAGACACTAAATTTCTTAATTAGTTAGTCGCATTTTTTCAATATTTCGTTCAAAATTTACTATAATATAACTTGTTAATATTTCAGTGGATATTCTCTATGTCGATAATATCAGATTAGATGACAAAGAAGAAGGTACCAAAAATACACAAAGAAGAGCAAACAGTTTATTAGCAAGAGAGAAGCAAAGGAGACAAGACATGAACAACCTGAAATTTGGACATCTGACACTTACTCCTGAACACAAATTTTTTAGGAAGAATCAGACTGATGATAATCAAAAGCTTGCGTTTTTTTTTTGTTTTCATTGATGTCGATAATATAAAGTTCGACGTAGAAGCCACACCTCCTCTTCTCAACGATCAAATATATATGTAATAAGACATAAGATTGATCAAGATGTACTTATAAGTATGGAAAAGATCGATTCTTTTGTCAAGCCTGCAGTTGATATCAGCCATCTTTATAGGTTATTGAGTACTATAATAGTTTAAAATGCTTTTTGTATACAACTCAGAGGTATATATCCTCGAAACATTTTTATTTTATTTTTTTGTATCATGGTAATAGACTATTAGAGGCGTGATCTAATTTATGTGGATTATGCTTTTGTTACGTTAGTTTCCGCTGGTAATAAAAAAAAAAACCATTACGATGTTCATTTAAGATCTGATATTATCAGTATAGAGAATATTCACTTAAATATCAACAAGATCTATTTTAGTGTATCCTAATAGCTAGTTTTGCCTATAGTGATGAATATCATCTAGCTATATCTAGTGTTGATATGTCGACATTAAGATATTATAACTACTTGAGTTAGTATTCGACTAGACCACTACTTATTGTCTAACTTCTTGTTATGATCTTCTGAAAATATAACTTCTTAAAATGTTGGTATTAGGCTATATATATATATTGATTAGTTATTGTTATTTACATAATTTATACTTTCTTCTGTCTACAATGACACACGTAGAAATCTCGAAGCAAAGTTCCATTTTCATACGAAACTCGTGAAATTATACCGATTAAACCAATGTCACTAGAACAAAAAAAAGTTGTCTTGTCATACTAAATTTTCTTTTAGATGATTTATATTATTATTATATTTATTTTTGCTTCTAAAAACATATGATATATGTTCGTGGCACGACCGAAGAATTCATAGGCCTAATTATTGTTATTATTTTCTTAACATCAACCTAGTTATTGTTATATCTAACAACTTATGCCTAGCTCACTAGCTGATATTATTACTTTTAAAATATAATTTTAAATTGATTCAAATATATAATTTAGAATTTTTATATTCTTCGGATCTTTTACCTAATATAATATGAATATTATATATGATAAAAAATTTAAATTGATTGAAAATGCAACAGATCAAATAAATAGATACACCTTATTAAAATTAAAATTATAGATAAATGTATGCACTGTTTTAATCACGAATCGTGATTCACGATTGACCACTATGAATATGAATTATTCAAATAACAAATTGATTACATTAGAGATGATATGGATTGATGTGGACATTTTTTAGGATTACATTTAATAAGTGTATTATAAAATGCATGCATATATACTAGTAACCATCAATTTACAAACTAAACTATATTGCCGAGAAGCCTTAAGTCTAGGGGCACCTTTGTTATAAATCAATTGAAAACTATGGGTTCAAGTTGTTAAAAGAATACATTAGTATTTTCTAACCCAACAGTAAATATAATGACTGGATATGGCAACTTGGCAAGATAATAGTTTTAATCTAAAGACGTAAATTCACATAAGCTCAAGTTTAATTCATGCTTGGAATTTGGAACGATGATTATGAACTAATGGATTATGAGTTTATTTGGATAATGTGGAGTCCCAACTAATATAGAATCGGAAATTCCGATCTTTCAAGTTTGGATGCTTGGCTTAATATGCAGATGTCCACGAATTTGTATATCTATATGATATATTGATAGTAAAATCGAGTTTGCCTGGATAATCCTAGAAAAAAAAAAAAGAAGAAGCTATAAACCATATTTTCAGGATTAACATTATACTTTTCTTCAGACGACTTACATTGTACTACGATGGCTAATTAAAAACGCACGGTAGAAGTAGAACAGAGTATTAGAAAAAAGTTAGGCAGCCTAATCTTTTTATACACCACTTTTCAAATACGTCATTATTTTTGTTGACAAGAGAGAAAACATCATAAACAAATATGCGTTTTTTCTTAATGTGTATTGAAAAAATTAATATCAAAAATCAAAAAAGATTCACACGTCATAAAACTTCTATTAACGTGCATGCTGAATTTATGTTCTTATACTTTGGCATTAACAAATCATAATCTTCAGATCTTCTGTAATTATAACTTGTGTATATTTTTCAGTAGCGATTAAACTTTATCCACTCTAGTTAGTCAAAAAGGTAGTATAATTTTCGAACAAAATCTCGGGAAAGTTATTTTTTTCTTAGTATATATATTTAGACAACATTGTACATGTACAAGGTTGATAACTGTTTAGTGAAATTGACTAAATAATCTTCTAATCGAATACTATGTACTTAATAATAGAGTCGATGAGGAATTAAGAGATTTAAAAATAAATAAAACAAACCACGTGAGCTGTGGACGAGGAAAATCGTCAAACTTTGAGATAATCTTTGATTAGGTGTACTCTTAATTAAAAAAAAAAAATCAGAATTCTCTTTTATCAATTTTGTCTTTATCTTATTATTATATTTTTTTTTAATTTTAGGGAAATTATTACTCGTTCTATATTTTATTCAATTTTCTAAAATTAAAAAAGAAAAAAAACCCAAAACAGAGGATTTTGATCAAGTAAAAGAAAGAATTTTTGAAGAGAAAGCAATCAATTCTCACCTTTATATATAAAAGGGAACCACATCCATCTCTGTTTCATATCCCACTGTTTCCTCCAAGAATTTTCCGAGGAAGTTTTTTTGAGTTTTCCTGGAAAATAGTTCTCCTCATCATCAAACAGCCCAGAGAACCATTTCAAAAAAAAAAAAAAAAAAAAAAAATCCTCTGTTTTGATAAATTGGGTCTTTTCTATTCTATTCTCGTCAAGTCTGCATTTTTCTCGTCTCTGTCGGGTATTTTCTCTCTTTAATTTCTTTAGCCTTCTCATAAGTTTGATTTAAAGGTCAGACCTTTGTGTGGCATTCAAAGATTGCAGAGAAACCCAAAAAAAAAAAAAAACACACACACAATTACCGAATCGCGTTTTTACAATTGTTTTGGGAGTTTTCTCATTTTCGATTTTTCGATCATAGAAACAAACAAACAACCGCAAAATCGGCTCTCTCCATAGAAAAATAAAAATAAAAATATTAAAAGACTTTTCTTTCTTCTGCAAGTAACTGAGCAGATTTCGGTTTTTTTCTTTTTTTGAGAAAAAAAAATAAATTTTTATAAAATTTCTTGTCCATAATTTCCGTTTTCCTTAAATTCAGCTGTCCTAACGTCAAAACTCAGACACTCGCTTGTGTGTCTCCTTCTTAAAATCTCTCTCTCTTTCTCTTTCGTTTCTCTCTGTTTCTGGGCTATTTCAAAGAAGAATCAAGAAAACTCAAATTTATCTCTCTCTCTCTTGCAAGAATCATGGTGTTTGGAAATGGGTCAACGAAAATATCGAACCTTGACCGGTTCCTTCATTGCACAACACCTATAGTGCCACCCCAATCTCTTCCCAAGGTTTGATTGAAACCTTCTTTGCTCTGTTTTTTTCTCTCTTCTTAATGTGAAGTTTAAACGATTTATGAATTTTGCAGGCGGAGATTAGGAGTTTGAATCGGATTTGGCATCCATGGGAGAGAGAAAAGGTTGAGTTTTTCAGATTGAGTGATCTTTGGGATTGTTATGATGAATGGAGTGCTTATGGAGCTGGTGTTCCAATTCGTCTCTCTAATGGAGAATCTCTTGTTCAATATTATGTTCCTTATCTCTCTGCTATTCAGATTTTCACCTCTCGTTCTTCCTTGATCCGCTTAAGGTACTCTTAATTAAATATAGCTTTTTAAAATTTTCAGATTTGATCTTTTGATGAATCTTTTTTGAATATGTGAACCTTTTTTTTTGTGTTGTTGTTGTTGATTAGGGATGAGTCTGAAGATGGGGAAAGCGAGACGAGAGATTCGTTTAGTGATTCATATAGTGATGAGAGTGAAAGTGATAAACTTTCGAGATCTGCTTCTGATGAAGGACTTGAGCATGATTCTCTTTTGCATCCTAATGATCGGTTAGGGTATCTTTATCTGCAACACTTTGAGAGATCAGCTCCTTATGCTCGTGTTCCTCTCATGGATAAGGTATCTCAATGCAGCTCCTTTGATCTCTTGTTTGATTGTTCATTGGTGTAGCTTTGATCTTCTGTTAGTGGGACTAATCGCTAGGTTTGATTGCTCACTAGCGATAAGCGAAAACGTTCTTTGAGTATAATGATCTTGTTAGCATTCAAAGATTTGAAATGACGGATGATGGTTTTGATTTCAGATTAATGAATTGGCTCAAAGGTACCCGGGATTAATGTCGTTGAGAAGCGTTGATCTTTCCCCGGCTAGTTGGATGGCGGTAGCTTGGTACCCAATTTACCATATTCCAATGGGAAGGACCATCAAAGATTTGTCCACTTGTTTCCTCACTTATCATACCCTTTCATCTTCTTTCCAAGGTATACTAATCTTCGCAATCCTCTCGGATTCAAGTCTTTCGATGTGTTATATCTCGCGGAAAAAAAATGTAAACGTTATGGTCTTGATTTATAGATATGGAGCCAGAAGAAAATGGCGGGGAAAAGGAGAGGACTCGGAAGGAAGGAGAAGGTGTAACTTTGCTTCCTTTCGGGTTAGCCACTTATAAAATGCAAGGCAATGTTTGGCTCTCGGAAGACGATCAAGGTCAAGATCAAGAGCGAGTTGTTTCGCTTCTAAGTGTTGCGGATTCTTGGCTAAAACAGCTAAGAGTCCAACACCATGACTTCAACTACTTCTCAAGAATGGCTCACCGTGGCTAAAACAAGTCCGTCGCCCTATACCGATGATTTCAAATGTAGATTTTTATATCTCTTTTTGTTTTTCTTGTTGGTCGCAAGTGAAGACGAGACTACGTTTTTTTTCCCTGGTTGCAATACCGAAGTTTCTCCAGTGGTTGGAGTAGCAGTGGAAGCGGCGAGGAGGCTCAGAACGCTGACTCAGCGTTTTCCTTAAAACGCAATTACAGCGATTGCCACGTTTTGGGTGTAGAATATAGCTTGTTTGAGTCCTATCAATGAGAGATATCGTATATTATAAGTGCTGATTTGTTGAAAAAAGTGTTTTCTTGTTTCTTGATAACATTGATTGAGAGGGTCTTGTTATTTCTTTGTACCTCATTAACATTTTAATGGAATAGTAGAAGTAACGATCTAATCATCTTTGTAAACTGTATTTACACAAATATTCAATCATATTTCCTTCCATCTCTGTGTTTTTTAACTTTCCATCTTTGGACTCGCAATATTATTCCATGGAATACCTAATCTATTGCAAAAATATTTTATATTGCAGAAATTCTATACCTAAAAAAAATATTTAAACGAAATTGATTATACAAGTAAAAGTAGAAATTGTTTTGAAATATGATTATGTCAATTTAAGGTTTTAGAAAATAGCTATTTAAATGGATGAATAAAATGAAAAAGAAAAGGCATGTTATAAAATGGAAAAAAAGTGGGACCTTGTGAGGACAAAAATGTCAAACATGTGACGAAGAAAAATCAAATAACGTGGACCTTATATTGTAAATTGACTTGATGGAGTGTTCAGTATTTTGGTCCCTCCACCGATTTTTCTAGACCTTCTTCTAACTTTTTTTTCTATTAATTTACTTAAATGGAACGAATCATTTCCTAACAATTAGATAGGGAAATTATTTTAGTGGTCGGCCCATTTCATTTTCCCGTGATAAATAGTATATTAATTGAGCTTTAATTTTATATATATACACTACTATCAATATCATTAGTTGCAAACAGAAACAATCTAAAGAATTGAAGAAAGTGATGTTTTGGGGATTCTTCTCGACCTGAATTCACGTTGTTGATGTGGTGAGGAGAGGACCGAATAAATATTGCTTTGTTTATTTGACGTCGACCAGTATTGCTTTATTTTCACACTTACTATCTAATTTTTTTAATTTATATTATAATTAGTCCGATAGTATATAGTAAAGACCGACTTAGAGGAAATGTTCACATGTGGATTTGCACAGATCCCGTACCAAAACTAACAAAATTTGCTTATATTTTAGGACTCAAAATTCTTTTGCTAAGTTTGGTTATAAATAGGGAAATTATTTTGAACGGGATCCATAATATTTTTGAGCTGGCTTGTAAGTAATTGTTGATAGTTTGAAATAAATTTACAGTTCAGGTGAACTGTAGAAATTAGTTGTGGATAAATACATTAAACAGAACGAATCCACTTTTAGAAAAATGTTAAACCAACCACACTTGGATTTCTATTTTATTTATCTTCATCATAGTTGAATTGAATTGTTGGACCAGTAAAGTACCTTATCTTGTTTGGATATCGATCTGAGTTTTATGTAACACTCACGAGGAGATATGATTTATTTAAGAAGATGGTTTAGATGATGATGTCTTTATCTAATAAAATCAACTATAAACCACTAACCATACATACCACAGAAATAAAAAGAGCGCAAAAGTCTAATATACTGTATTTAATAAAAATAATAAAAGATTTCAACAACCAACAAAGACACGGACATTTGATAATACCAAAGTCAAATATGCGGTTTCATATATATCCACTTATTATATATTTTACTGTTTATGCTCCACATTCGCATTATACACACAGACCAACAATAGCGTTCGTTATCTGTTTGTGTTATTTCTTTGTATCTTTTGTGAAAAGGTTACCGAACATGTTCATGATGATCACAAACCTAATATTGGAGTTGTTCTATACATATTTTAATATTTTCGGTAGCATTTTCGGGGTCCGCATAAATTTTGGACATGTAGTCGCCGCCGTATGATTTCCTAAAGAACCTAATATAATGATTTTGGATAATGTTATAACCAGTCATTGGATAATGATTTTCAAATGCTTTCTCGGTTTAAAAATGGCTAATTCAAGGATTATATACTATATTTAAACCAACAAAAAAGAAAAGAAGAGATTGTTATATTAGGAATATATAATGGTAAAAGACGATGAGTTATCTTCCAAAAAATACATCAAAAACGTCATCTTCCAAAAAAATTTGGATACCTTTACAAACGATGATGGGTTAATACGTAAGAAAATGGTAATGGTCCTAATGAATATGTTATATAGACCGAAACGTCAACCGTGTCTAAAATCCAGACCGTTAACATTTTACAACTATAAGCTAGAAAGCCTGGAAAAAAAAAAAAAACATTCTCTGTATATCTAGAATCGTATTCGGTAAATTTTTGGGTGGTCCAGACTTCTTTAAATTTGTCTATCAGCAGTGAAAGCAAATTGCAAAAAGGCTAAATAGAGCCCTATTGTGGTCCGAATCCGAATTTTGTAATGCAAGTGGCCAAGCAAAAACGAATTTAGCCCAGTTCTCTTCTAATCGATTTGATCCTGATTTTGACAGAAACTATTTACCCAAGACTATAAACACAAAACCGTAGTTACCACAGGTTGAGAGAAACCCAAGCCACTCACAAAGTTAGGGGTCTACTGAAGCTGGAACAAGAACACTCGTCTGTGTATTCCAACACACAGCTCTCCAAGAAAAGCGAGTTTTGAAGAAACTGTAAGAGATTAGCAAGAAACTAGTTAGGGGTTAGTTGCTTACACTGTGTCTAAAGAAGCTTTGGAGTGGGTTTCATGACTTGTATTAAGCGCACCGATCTTTAGACACCAGGCAAACAAAGCTTCCTAAGAATGAAAGCTAAGGCATGAAAGGAATAACAAAATAATATCAGCAATAGACGAACACAAATAAGAGTTAATAGCGCAACTACAGCACGCAGAGACTCACAAAGAAGATTGAAGCATTCAGTAAAACTGAGAATTCAACAAGTATCTGGTGAAAACACTCCAGCAAGAAAAACATGAACGGCTAAAAGTTGAGCCTGCAAAGAGAAAACAACAACTAAAGAGTAATGTGCTATGAGCAGAGCAGAGCATGATTATGGAAAACATTAAAGGAATTTGTTACTCTCAAGCAGCCTTCTCTTCCTTGCTCAACGCAATCACAACTCTCTTCAAGATGACTTCAATAGGCTGGTGAGCATTCTCCACCGCTTTGGAGATGGCTTGCCACTTCTCACCATGCTTCGGCTCACAAGCCACACATTTGGCCAGCACATCCTTCTGGGTCTCTTCAGAGCCATGTTGAAGTTCAAATTTGTAGTAAAATGCCCAGAAATCGCCAATGTTTGGTGCAAGGGTTACTGCCCGTTGAAACCACGTTCTGGCTTTCTCCACCTTCTTGTCTTGCCAAAAGAGCTTAGCCACAGCTGCAGTGACATGAGGGTCGTGATCACACTTCTTCATAGCATCCACACTCTTTGTTTTCCGGCGAGGACGTGGCGCCATCTCAATGTCTGCAGCCCAGAGGATACCACTATTGGGACACTCTTGCAGAGCCTTTGACATCAAGTGTTCTGCTTCTCTCTTGTTGTCATGCCTCAGTTCAGCACGAATCGCAGCTAACCATAGCTCAGCCACCTGAGGATTCTTCTTCCTGGCCGTGGTGAGAATAGCCCGAGCTTTGTTCAGCCCATTCACTTTCTCTTCGAGATTAGCGTGCGCGAGCCACAGCGGTATGCAGTGGGGACAGTGCTTCAAACCAGAGTCATAAGCTTTCTTGGCCTGTTCCAGATGCTTGAACCGTTCCTCGAGCTGCCCAAGCATCAACCAAAGCTTGAAGAATGTTGGGAATTGCTTCAAGCCTTCATCAAGAAATCTCCTCTCCTCCTCTACGTTGCCAAGTTCTCTCTCAACAATGGCTGATTTCATCCAGACCCTCTCAGTCCCTCCTCTTTCCCTTGCTTTTGCAAGAATCCTTCTCGCCCTCTCCGGCTCCTTGTTCTCAAACTCGAGCTTGAAAGCAGCAAGCCAGATTTCCTCAGAGTTGGGAATTGCAGCATAAGCCTCTTGTAGAATAGCACGGGCTGCTGGAACCTCTCCAGCAAGCCACTTCTCTTTGGCACCCATAAGCCAGAGAACCTCAGCTTGAGGGACATATGTCACAGCCTTGAGCAACAAGGCATCAAGGGACTCCCTACTCCCGTGGCTTTTCTCAAGCTGTGCTGCTTTAAGCCAGATACTTTTCTTGGTCAAGAATACAGTAAGAGCATGGCCGAATATTGCTCTTGCAGTCTCAATGGAACCCCTCTTCTTGCACTCCTCTGCATCAGCAACCCAAGTTCTCTTTCTATCCTCTTCTTCGACTCCAATACCAATTGTGTTCTTAATAATCGCCTGGCACGTTGCAACAGACCCGGCTCTCTCAGCAGCCTCAGCCTCATTCATCCAATTTTCCCGATCAATAACAACCCCTTCTCTCTGCAGAGCCTTTATACCCCTATCAATAATCTTTCCCACCATAGCCGTGTTCCCAGTTGCTTCCTCTAGCTTAGCAGCGGTGATCCAAATTGCAGGCTCCTTAGGGAGATTCTGCTTCGCTCTATTCAACACTTTCTTTGAACTTTCGTATGTTTCGAGCTTCGCAAGCGCCACCCAAAGCTCCACATGCAAGGGGCAGCATTCCACAGCCCTGTGAAGCAAAATCCTTGCATCGTCCTCATTAGCCAACCCAACAACAGCCTTCCATAGCCTTACCGAGTCTGGAATATGCTCCAGTCCCTTTCTCAACACCCTACTCTTGTTCTCCTCATCATGCTCTAGCTTTGCAGCCTCCAACCATAGCTTCACTGAATTGGGTATTAGCTTAACTCCCTTTGCAATAACCGCCTTGGCATCTTCTGGATTGGCTAACCTACAAGCTTCAAGCCAAACATCCTCATTTTTCGGGCACTCTTCACAGCCCTTCTGAATCTGAAGCCTAGCTGCTTTTATCTTCCCATCCATTTCCTCCACTCTAGCTGCAGCAATCCAGCCATTGGGATTCTTTGGATTCGACTGGGTTAGACTCTTGTACAACAATCTAGCTCTGTTGCGATCATAAATCTCCTCATCAGTGGTTCTTTTCATACTCTTCAGGTCAGTTAAGTATCCTTTAGGATCCACAACAGTTTGCCCCGAAACTGAATCTGATAACCTATCAAGCTTCAGAGACAACACCGTACCTCTTCCCTCACCGACGGCAGTCAAGTCTGTCACTGGCGTCTGAGACCATGGCGTCTCCGTCCCACCAGCGGCTCTGCTCTTTGGGTCCAAGGCCATGACGAGCTCTTTCTCCTTCTTCGCCTTCTCCAAAAGCGTATCAGGAATAGGCACAAAGCTCTCAAACTTCTTCTTCTTGTTCCGCAGCGAGTAATCACCAATCTCAGGAATACTATCCCATTCATCAGCAGACAAAGTGTGTAGTTTCCTCTTCAGATCCGCAAACTGCTCAGTAATTTTAGGGTTAGAGGCTCTGTATTTCTCAATTTCTTCCTTGAGCTTCGCTTCTCTGCGATCTTTCCTCCTAGAATCCATCCTCTGATCAATAGACTCCCAGATCGCATCAGCCTCTTTGTCATCCTCATCGTACTCAGCATTAGAGAACAAACCAGCATCATTCCCTTCAAACTCATCAAACTTCTGATTCTCATCGTACCCTTTCTCCTCAGCTTCTTCATCGTCATCCGCTGTAGCCGGTGTACCTCCTCCACGACCTACTCCTGGAGCAGCCGCTGTAGCCGCAGCGGAACGATCAGGAAGATCCGGTGCAGCACGAGCGGGACCAATATCAGATCGAGTTGTAAACCCCGTAGCACCACGACCCAAACCGGCGACATAATTCGACGGAGGCTTAGAATTGAGGAAATCGAGACGAGGCTTGGGCGGAGCCGCTCCTTGCATCCCACCTAAAAGCGGGACATGGATAATCACGGTAGAGAAACGAGAGACACCGAGATCGGATAATAGGATTGAATCGGAATCTTTGGAATCGCCGAAGACACGGCTAGGGTTTCGCAAACGGAGCGAGTAACGAAGGAAAGATTGTGGAACATCGTTGCGACGGTGGACCAATTGTTCGAAGGCGGAGATGGTGGTTGAATTAGGGTTCACATCGACCGATAGAGTTTTTCCGTTGGGAATTGAGAGAAACACCATGTTTGTTTCCTAACCGTGAGAATTTTCTGGTCAACGAAAACAAAACAAAACAATGAAAAAAATAGGGGATGATTATCGCTAATATAGAAGGCTGGACGAAATAATGGGCTGAGAGGCAAAAGGCGGTTGAAAATATAATGGGCTTGGTAATGGGCTTTTTCTGTCAAAAGCTCAGTTAAAATCATTCGAGTTTTTTTGTTTATAAACGACGTCGTTTTATCTTTGTTCTTTTGGGGAAGGGAATTAAAATTTAAAAGAACAATAATGCGGTGAGCGTGGATCGAACACGCGACCTTCAGATCTTCAGTCTGACGCTCTCCCAACTGAGCTATCCCCGCTACTTGATAAGTCAGTGGTACAACAAGTCAAAATATAATAATAAAAGTATATGAAACAAAAATAAAAAATTGATGCTGGAACCTGCGACATTTAAAATGTCAACTTTTGTAGATTTTTCTCTTTAAGAAACACTGCGTTTTAACCATTTCGAGTCGTATAGCAAAACGAAAGAATGTTTAATTAACCGCTTGATCATATTATGTATTAAATACAAAAAAAGAGCTATGGACGATTAAACTGATATACAAACCAAATGAATGATATTACTCTCTTCTCGTCTCTCTTAACTTTAAACCAATGTTCTTTAAGACTATCTTAATATTAATATTGGAAAATGCAAGATTCTCCACAACTCTCGAGTCCTAGTCTTCTTTAACAATGATCAACTTCTTCCAATGGAGCAATCTCCAATACCGTCAAACTCAATTGTATATAATGCTACGTCCGGATTTTAACGCGAATTAATATTAATATTTCTCTTTACGTCTGTATCTGACTATCATTTTAAAACGTGGTTCATTGTCTTTGGTTTTTCTTAATTCGCGTTAAAATCTGGACGTAGCCTTTCAATTTCTACATAAGTTTTTTTCCCCAATGCAAACATTTTTGTTAAAATTAAATATCATTAAAGACTAGAATAAATTAAGACAAAATTCCGTAAATTAGTTAAAACATAATACACAGCTTATGGCCCTATGAACTTATTTGTTATCAAAACTAGAATAGTAACTCGTGCATTGCGCGCGCGGGATTCTAATATTAAAATATTATAAAAATTTAAATTATTTAGAAATATAAATAAATCATTAATTATAAATAGAATTATAAAGCCAATTTATTATTTTCCACAAAACTTAGCATATCTTAAGGTTAAAACCATTCGATTCAAAAATATTTTCAAACATATATTTTTTTATCACAATATAGACAAAACTACATTTTCACTCATGATAAACAACAAAGATTATGTATCACCCCTAATTGGATGTTTTATTGTGTAACATTTGAGTTTGTATTTACCATTCTATATTAGTTATTTTTAGTGTAACATATTTGAATCTTTTACTTAAAATATGAAGACTATAACACTTTCAAATTTTTTAAAAGTTTAGATGTTGTCAAAAAATCCAACCGTAACTTTTATGTTTATATACAATATTTCAAAAAAATATTGGTGTAGATATTTCTATTATGTGGAGAAAATTAACTATCATTGTTCTATAATTTTTTCACACTCAATTTGTTAAATCCTTTCAACACTTTGATTACTAACATTATTTTTAAGTTTTTTAAATTCTTATCCATTTTTAATTGTTTTTTATAAATATTTTAGATTTATTTAATAAATATTAATAAACATGTATTAAGTGAATATTGTAAATTGTCTTTAATTCAAAAAAAAAGTTGCTTACATATATTATAAGTATATTAAATTTGTGTTATTATTTTTTTACTTTACTTTATATATTGAATCATTTTATTGTAGTGGTTGTGATGAAGAAGAAGAAGTGAAGAACACACTCCCCACGTTTTTATAGCTGATGTAAAAGGTAGCCGGCCCATATTTACCCAAATATGGCTCATTACCCAAATCCACTCCTAAAAAAAAAAAAAAATTCGAACAGGTTTTAGTGCTTACCGTCGAACATCTTCTTCTTCTTCGGCTTCGGATTTTTAAGGCTGAGTTTGCGACCGACGGTGGGTACTTGATGCTTTATCTTATTTATCTTCCTCTGTTTTTCCTTCTCGTCCTTCTTTTTCTTTTTGGCTTTCTCTTTCTTCTCTATCTCTGCCATCATCTTCTCCTTCCTCGCCTTCTCCTTCTTAAGTTTGGTATTCTCTCTATTTTTGTTGTCTTCATCAAACATTTCCGGGGAAAAATATTTACCGGGGTCGGAGCTTCTCGCGAGGCTGTCCATTACCCAAGTCCACTCCTAAGAGCAACTCCTGTGGGAGTATCTAACACAAAATTTCACTAATAAAAAAAATAAAAAATAATGAAAATATGAGAGAGAGAGAGTGAGAAACCCATTAGAAACTCTCATGTCTGTGTCTTCTTCTAATTGGTTTAGTTCTTTTATAATATTTAAATTTTAATTATTTATTAAAATCAAATTAAAATTATTTTTATTATATGTTTTAGTGACTGGGATGAGAAACCCACTCATGAGAGCATGTGCAATGGGGAGAATCTCACATAGTCTCTCAAATATATTATTTTAATAGTTTTTATATAATTTAAGTTTTTTAAAAAAAATTAAATTCTAAATAAAACTCCAAGTCAATCATATCAAGACATGTGTCGAATGAGTCTCTCACCAAATTCTGAGAGTCTCTCGTTTGAGAGACCCACTTTATTATTTTTTTACTTTCTTATTTTTTTATATTTTTTGTGAATAAGAGACTCAATGAGAGACTTTGCTCTGAAGTTGCTCTAAAATAATCACAACTTATACATGGGGCACAATTATTTTTATTTTTTTTCCTTTTTGATAAAGTTCGGGTCAAAATATTTATAATATTTATTTGACTTTTCTTACTCAACAAAATATAAATTTTCTTAAAATTATATATCTACAAAAGAGAAAAATTCATTACCCTTTTTTTTCCTTGTGAAAACTTGTTCTCAATGAACTTTACATTCAACCAAAACTAAATATAACTGATTTTTCTAAAATTACTAATATTCATTACTAAATATCTTGGACGTGCATTTTAATGACTTTACTAAGTGTAACCGGTTTTTCTGCAAATACATGGTCCCAAACATTTCTCTCCTTAATTAGTTTATATGATGGTTCACACTCGACAAGGTGATGCTAGAGATTAATGTAACCTCGGAGCATTAAGCAACTTTGATTTGTTTCCAACACAAATGTACATTTCTACATATGTAAAAATAATAATGAATCAAATAATAATAATGAAACTACTCTTCCAACAACACTGTATACGTTGCCATATTATCCCACCAAACATAATATGTAACACGCGCGCAAGTCTACATATATGAAATAGTTTTATACCAATCTCAAGAAAGAAAAAAAAAGAAAAAATATTACACAATTAAAATTTTCAAATTAAAGGCCGTTTATCAATTCGGTTTCTAACTAAAGTCTATCATCAAATTCACATTTTTCTTTTGAATTTAAAGAAACACTTCTAACACCAGCAACTATGGAAATCAGAAGACACTCACACTTCCTAAAAAAGTCCAATGATGACATTTAGAGCCAAATCGCCGGATAATGCGATCGGAGAGTGACTTGGTGCATCCTCCATTGTAAACTTAGAAAGAATCAAAAGCTCCATTCTTTGTATATATAGCCTTAGCTTCAAAGATGTATCTTGCTTTTCCCATCTTTAACCACAACACACACTAAATAATTCATTAGAGCAAACAGTTTATAGCCACATTATAAAAGTGATCAGAGACAAGAAAAGAAAATAACTTGTAGATCTCAGAGCAATGGAACTTGAATCTCATATATACTTGTGCTAAAGACAAACAAGCCACATCAACAAGCTGAGACATCCATGGCTTATCGATCTGTCTGAAACTTCATACTTGTGATAAACCTATCAAAGTAGTTCACAGCAAGAATAGCCGTTAATTAATGAAGTGAACCCGTAATGAGATCTAGCCCTAAGAATCCAATCTAGCTAAAGCCTCTTTCTACAAGAAACCATTTTTCGAAGCCAAAACATGGATTCGTTTCATTTTCCTTTGCGATTAGACTCGATCAGTAGCTCATCGTCATCATCCCATATCAAAACATATCCAAAAGAGGTAAAAAAACTGAAACTTGGCGACACTCTCATATCGAGAAAATCTATAATCTCCATCAATTAAGATCCTCCTCCGCAACCCGGTTCCTTCCTCACTCACAAAATGGTGCGTTTTCTGCTGCCTCTTCTTCTTTCTCCAAAGGCCAAAGCCATCTTCTTCTTCCCGGAAGAAGAAAATTGTACCTATAAATTAAAGGAAATATTGGATAGGTCGTTGACGAAGAAAAAAATCAACTTGTTAATTCGTAACAAAATTCTCTCTTGCTTAGTCGTCACGTAACCGAGTCGTTCTCTTAGGGCTCTGTCTCGTGAAGATCTCAAGATGCTACAAACCGAAAATTGTGGTGGGAGTCAAATCAAAGAAATAGGTTGTGAAGACATGATTAGTGCATTGCCTGAAGATTTGCTGGTAATGATCTTGGATATTCTCCCGACAAAAGACGCAGTGGCCACCATGTTTCTGTCCAAACGCTGGCGCTATATTTGGACGATGACACAACGTATTTCTGTCCTAGCTTTCTATTACGGGTGCGTTGTGGAGTTGCATTGGCCACCATGTTTCTGTCCTAGCTTATTGTACTTAACGTATACTAATGATAGACGATGGCCAAAAGACAACGATACAGGAGATAGTGGTAGGTGCTTGGTCATAGATACTCCGGCGTTAACATTTTTTAGAATCTATGATTCTACAAGAGACTCTTACTCGATCAACATGCCTTGTCTTGATACTGTAATTATCGACACTGATTCTTGTCCTGATGACAAGTTTCTTAGATCTCTTTCTCCGGTCTTGTCTCTTGAGTTTTCTTTAACTGATAAAACGGTAGCTCTCTCTCCCTCTCTCTCTCCCTCTCTCTCTCTCTTTCCTTGTGATTATTATCTCATTGTTGCATCTGGCTACTCATGTGTTAGCTTTTCTTCATCGCAGGTTGTGTGTTGTAGCACCATCAACTTTTATCGGCTTACAAAATTTACGATATACCCAGAAGAATCAGAGTGGATGGAATCGATTATAATTTTACTTGGAAATGCTCCGAAACTAAAACATTTTGTGGTTAGTTATGTAAGTATCCTCCTTCCTCCAAGTTTTATGGGCTAAAGAAAAACATCTTTGGGGGTTGTGATTAATATATGTAGCGATGGTTGCTTCTCAGGAATATACAAGGCAACCCCAGGATCTCCCACTTTCATGGAACCAACCGAGTTCTGTTCCCGGATGCTTGTCGTCACAGCTCGAGATTTTCGAGTGGAACGAATGTGGAGGAAGAGAAGAAGAGGAACAATTCTTGATGTTCGAGTTGACGTTCTCCCAATTGAGTTATCCCCTTGATGAACTTTATAACTTTCAAAAAATATATAACAAATACATACGAAAAAAAAAAATAAAAAGAAAAATGCGGTGAACGTTTATCAAACACGCGATGTGGCAATCAGACGTTCTCCCAACTAAGCTATCCCCGCTTACTAACATATTTTAGCTTGGGATATATACATTCATATAATAAAGCAGAGTACACATGAACCATAAATCATGCATATAATAAAACAGAGTACATAGGAACCATAAATAATTCATATAATAAAACAGAGTACATAGGAACCATAAATAAAACACATATACAATGTGAAAACAACAGCCGAATCAAATAGATAAACAATATATTTTCGTCTTTTCCAATTGAATCACACAGAGGTTTGACCAGAGCCAGATGTGTGATATGTTTCAGCATCGTCTTCATTAACAAACCGCAATAGAATCCGGAGATAAGTATCCATTTGCCATAGACAACAACGAAACCAAGGAATATATGGGCCAACGTAACTGGTAAGGAGATAAGAGAACACAACTGTAAAGACCAAATGTATAGCCGGAGTGACGGACCCAAGTAAATTAGAGTGACTTGTGCTTTCTGTGATAGCCAGCACACCATAAAGGAATGCGAATGACATGAAGGATAGAGCCAAGGAAAGTGATGGCAAGGCCAACTGAAAGGCTCTATGAACAATTTCTGGATCCCCCATCTGAGCCCAAACAAGTGCAAGTATTGCTACAAGAGAGCTTTGCATTGCCACAACGTCAGATAGCATAAATAAGATGAAGTTAGAATTATTGGCCAAAATAGCCATGCCCACGTCTGGACCAGAGCTGTTAAAGCCTCCGGGTACTGTAATACCTGCAGCAAACGTTACAGTGGCTACAAGAGTTGCCACCAGTAAAAGAGCGTTGACACGGTCTTTGTACTTGTTAACATCTAGGCCCTCTGATCTGCTTCTTAGTGTCATTCCACTGGTGGGTATCTTTTCATAACCTCTGGGTTTGTAAACGGATAACAAGACCATCAAAGTCATTCTCTGAAATTCCAAGAATGATGCGATGAACAAAAAGGCATACATGGTTTGATATCGGAACAAAACAATTGCATAGATAGAGAAATCAGATTATACCTCTCGGAAGATGTAGTTGGATTGTAGATTCAACTCCGCAATGTCAAGTGCTCTCAAGCCATCTTTGTTTTGTATCTTTAGGATTTTGGTGGTTTTTGTAGAAAACCTAGTAAGGTCCCTAACAATTCGAGGATGCCATTTTATGGTGGCTAGATGTAGAGGTGTATTCCCATCCTCATCTTGCTCCTCAATCAGACGATTCTTCTTCATATCAAGTTCCTTAATATACTTTAAAAGCACAGATCTAGATTTTCCACTCTTTGTTGCAATGTGAAGAATGTTCTGACCTTTTTTGTTTAGAAGCTCTATTGAATATGGACAACGTTTGTGAAATTCTTTTACAACATCTACATGACCTTTCTCCACTGCCATATGGATTGGAAAGGAACCATCATCATTGCATTCAAAGATGTCTGACGTTGATCGGTCTAATAAATTGCATACTCCTTTCAAATACCCTACAGATGCTCCAACTGAAAGACAAGTATGTCCTTCTTCATCTCGCTCATTGACAAGACTCGGCTCTTCGTTAAGAATAGCATTGATGATATCTGTTCAAATAACCAATAAATTCACTTAGTTTTCTTGAGGAAATGAACATGAACAGAGCTAAAGTGGGAAAGTAAACCTTTATTTTTTGCCTTTAGAGCTGCGTGGACAAGCGATTTTCTCCCTTCTAACATTGAGGCTAATTTAGAAATTTGGCCGTGGAGGTTATTACCAAGACCTTCCAACATTGCTTTCACTATGGGTAGACCTCCAGCTTCTACAGCCATATATAAGGGAGATTTTCCCTCATTATTCTCAAGAAATGACCCATGCTTGTTCGCATTCACAAGGCAGAGAGCGGTCTCCAGATGGGACCCCTTTAGTGCTGCGTGAAGAGGAGTATCTCCATCTACGTCCTTAAGAATATATACATTAAATCTGACCCGCTCTTCTTCAGACAAAATTCTAGCTGTAAAATATGTTATTGCTGCAACAAGAGTCTTAACCACAGATAAACGACCAGTACGAGCAGCAGCATGGAGTGGAATCTGATCCTTCCAGTTTGGCTCCAGAAGAAGAGATGGGCATTCAGAGATTATGCTCTCCACTAGTTTATGATGACCAAAAGCAGCAGCAAGGTGAAGAATGGAATCTCCCTTGTCGTTTTTGAGACATGTCATTGGTGTTCCATAGCTTCTCATCTTCTCCAGAAAATCTCTGTTCCCTGCTCTCATTGCGCTAAAGATCTCCGGATTCATCGGCACGGATTCACCAGGGAGATTGTAAAGATCCGACAGTCTGAGATTAGTAAGGAACTCTGGGACAGAGTCCGTATGCTGCTTGCAGCAGTCTATGATCAGAGTCATGGGGAAGCATCTTGGTCTCCGTTGCTCAACAAACACACTCATCGATACTCTCTGTGCTTTGATTGTTTTAGTACGTTCTCCAAAACTGTCAAAGCAAGTTGTAGTGCAAACTGTTGGAAAAAAAAAAAAAAAAAAAAAATTCAGATTTACGCTTAATAGCAAGAAGAAGCAAGAGAGAAGTAGACTTACAGCTTTTTGACCCTTGGCAGCAGTAACACGGTAACACCTATAGCTTCCTTGACTTAAACCAGTACTGGCATGAAGGCTGGTCACCATCACGTAGAATGGCCTCATGTGAAGATGTCAAAAAAGAGAAGAAAAAATAGAGATTAAAACAAAACATATTGACTTGACCAATTGGATTACCAAAGGCCTTCAACCACACACACACACAAAAAGTGATAAGAGTGTGATATGCGAGATTTTCGGGTCTCGGGGCTATCAAATAACCCTTGTACGTTGAGTACTTAGGGATCGAATCCACAGAAAGCAATGAACCAACACACTAGGAATACACAAGTTCGGTTAATCTAAGCAAAATAAAATGGTTCTTGATTCCTAAAATATGACTAACAATGTAATTCAAACTAAACAATGCAAAGCAAAGCAAAAGAAAGTAGAATGCAAAAGACTAACAACCTAAAACGTAAATATGGGCTATCGGTAAGGTATTGTGACAAGGATGAATGACGGGATAATAGATGATGAAATATATGAACAATTTACATTAAATGCTATGACATGAGTCACTTAAATAGACTAGTTCATTTCCATGACACTAATCCTTTTATAAAACAATCAATTAGGCTAATTTCCCAATTGCAACCGAATGATTTATAAACATTAAACACCAACTCATTATTATCATCAATCCTATCTTAAAACTCAATTTCCATTGGCAAAGATAAAGGAAAGCAAGCATAGAAAGTTCAAAAGGTTTCTAAACTCCTTCCGGGTTTGAAACGGTCAAAAGATCGAGAAATCACTTTTCCAAGTTCATTTCTAGCATTAAAATCATTCTATACATGAACATAAACATAAATCAACCATCAAACATCACAAACAACCATCAAAGCATCCTAGATCTACCAAACCAACAACCCAAAAGTCAACTACTCACACATGCTCAAAATACAAAAGTAAACCATGGAAAAGATAGAGAATGAAGACATAATGATGATTTTATAAAAAGATTCAACAAAAGGTTTAAAACATAAGTTCAAATGATGAAAAGAGATGAAGAAAAGCTGAAGAACCAGAGGAAAAGCAGAGAGAAAAAGTTCTTAGATCTAAAAAAATCGTATATCTTTTACAATGCAAAAAGTTGCCTTTAAAGAGAAAGCACTCGCACTAAAAGATGTCGGCGATCGGTCATGGTGATCGGTTGCTGACCGATCGCTGCAATCTTGATCGGTCATGGTGATCGGTTGCTGACCGATCGCTGCAATCTTGATCGGTCATGGTGATCGGTTGATGACCGATCGATGCAATCTTGATCGGTCATGGTGATCGGTTGCTGACCGATCCATCTGCCTCTCACGCTTATAATTCATTTTTGTCGTGCGTCCTTCGGGATCGTTTGCTGACCGATCAGGGTGAAGTTGATCGGTCATGATGATCGGTTGTTGACCGATCCAGCTGCTCTTTGTCTCCTCTTCGATCCTTGATCTTCGTGCATCATCACACTGCTCCAGAATCCCTGAAATACATGCACAAACCACAGAAGAATGTCCAAAATGCAAACCTAGACTCTTAAAACTATGAAAGACTCAATATACACAAAATGCTTAAGAAACACTCATTTAAACAAACTTATATACATAAAATGCTAAAGAAATGCATACTAAAAACTATGAAAATACATGCATATCAACACCCCCGGACTTGTCTTTTGCTTGTCCTCGAGCAAACAAGGAAAGATAATCCGAAAGAGAGGTTTGAAAATGGGGACTCAACACCGAAAGTTTAGAAGTTGCAAAAACAAACAATTAATTCACTCTAACTCATTCAAGGCTTATCGCAACTCCTAATCTTTTCTCTTAACAACAATGCCTTATGCTTACAAGTTCTCTTTGCAACCAACCCTCACATTCATTTACTCTTTCTCAAGGTGTGATCTCACAAATGGGCAAGTGATCAAATCCAATCGGTTTGGGAGAAAAGGCTTTTAGCACAAGTAAATATGAGTGCAAGGAGGTTTATTTTCTCTTTAAGTGACTCACTCTCAAGAAAATGGAATGTTATATGTTATGCAAAAGCAAGGAAGACTAGAAACAATTATGCATACAAAGTTTAACTCACATTGTTCTACCCTCCTAGCAAAGCATTCTACCCGAATGGTGATTTCATTTCTTGTTCTTATTACTTCTTTGAAGCACATTAAACCTCCAAATTTCTTTTGGCCAAATCGAACTTCCTTTTCTTTTTCCAAAACATCAAACTTCTAGAGAACATTTTTAGTTTTACTTGACCCTAAACTTATTGTTCTATCTTTTTTTTTTTTCAAACATGGAGATTATTTTTCTTCTCCTTTCCTAGGGTCTTTCTTTTAAGTACTTCTCTAGAATTTGCTTAACCAAGGGTTCCTTGACTCTCATTTCCCATCTCAATTTTTTTTTATTTCTTGATCATAATTCCCAGACCAACTACCATTTTCCCATTGATCCTCATCCTAATGCTCGCCCTTTTCTTTGAACAACTTAGACTAGCTAAAAATGAAAGCTAACCTTTGTCGTTCCCGATACTTACAAGATTTTACACACAACAGCATTATCAAGAAAAAAGCCTCACTCAATCAAACAACGAGTGGTCAAAAATAAAATGGGTAAGGTGAAAGGTAGGGAACCATTCTAAATATGAGGATGGCCACTCGGGTTATTAGAGAGTGGCAAAAGTGGATAAGATAACCCCGAGTGTTTTCTTTGAACCAAGGTTCTGTATCACAAGCCCATAAGTGAGAAGTTTAAATTCATTTAAGTCCGATATTAAAGGGGTTGATTTTAAATTAAACAAGCAATTAGAAGACAATGAGTTAAGAGTAGAGAGATCAAAGCAAGAGTGTAAAAGTTTCAAAAATTTGTTCAAGCAAAACTTTTAGTGGTTTCTATCATTGTCCCCTATGCATTATGCAATCCTATATGCTTTTAGACTCAATCCTAAATAACAAAATTCAATGATGCAAAACTATATGATTTTCGAAAATTGATCATTTCATTTTTTTTTTTTTTTATGCAATATATGTGAATGCATGAGACTCAAAAGAACGAAAATAAGACAAAATACACAATGTTAAATAACAATGACCTCTCTCCCGGACTTAAATCACACCGTCTCGGTGTGAGATAAATCGAAAGAGAGTGTAAAAATGCAAATTAAAGAATATGTACAAATGGATTAGTTGTGTTACCTTTTAGTGGAGTATGTGGAATGAATGCATTTAGGTTCTTTTTCCGAGATTGGTTTGCGGAGAACGCCTTGACTACTCACCAACACCTTGTAAAATCACACTCACACAAAAATAAAAATAAAATCACACTCACACATATATATATAAAAGTATATATAAAGGATAGAATTGGGGGAGTCCCCAATGGCTCGTTTAACGTCGCTTAAGCTTGACGATGGATATTGGTTTGGGTGGGAGTGAAGGTTGAACTTGGATCACCGGGATCATACTCATCGTAGAACCATCCCCTAAACTCGTTCATCCTAATCTCCTCAAAAGGGGTCTTCCTTGGTTCATGAATGCTCACTTCATTGGTGGAGATTATACCAAGATGTTTGTCGCAAATGTATTCAACAATAAAAACACCTTCACAATGATCCTCAAATTGTTTTCCAACCACGTCTACTTTTACCTCGTTACTCTTGGTTGAATAACTCTTGATTGCCATGGGTTTAACTTCTTCTTCTTCATCATATCTTATCACAAGATTCTCGCCAACCGTGCATCCAAGAAGCAATTCAAATTCCTTTATAGACTCTTCAGCTCCTTGTTGGAATTCATCTTTGATTTGAGCATTCACCTCGAAAGAGATCTTCCTTTGACCACGAAAGCTCAATGGTGTGGTGGGGAGTATGCCAAGGTGCTTGTCGAACTGTTGTGTCATTGGAGATTCTTCTTTTTCATTCTCTTCGGAGGCTTCTTCAATGATAATCTCTTGTTCCTCCATAAGTGTTTCTCCATATGACTCTTGTTTGGAATCATGTTGTTGCATCTCTCTTATGGTTGAGAGCTCATTTTGGGTTGTGCTCTCTCTTGTGATCTCTATGCACTCAACAACTGAACCATCTTCACAAGGATCTTCAAAAGTTTCCTCAACCGTTCCTTCTTCTTCGTCGATCCATTGTGTAAGTTCGATTTTTATGGACTCCACATGTGTTGACTCAACAACTTGAGCATCTTGAGACCAACCTCCAAAATTGGTGTGCCAATTCTTTATGCTCTCGCTGAAATCTTCTTGTTTTTCCAATGCCAACTTCAACATGTTGAAGATCTCTTCCTTATCTGAGATTTGGGAAGAGTATGTTGCATTTTGTTCATGCTCCATGTTCCAAGATTGATACTCTTGATACTCATGATACTCTTGTTCATGCTCCATGTATCCTTCACCATATTCACCTTGGTACTCTTGAGTAGAGTATCCATCACCATACTCATATTGATACTCTTGAGACGAGTATCCATTAGGAATACCTTCTTGATAAGTGGATGAGCTTTCAAAACCATGATGACTTGTAGGGTACCAAGCCATCTCTCTTTGTTGAGCTTCTAGAATTAATTTCAACATTGCAATCAATTCTGAAGCCATGCTTTCTCTCTTGTGATTGTGCCTTGCAAAAAGAACAAACACTTGAAAGAAAGTTAGTAATCACAAAAGAAATAAAACAAAATAAAGAAAGCTTAGTCTCAACCAAAAATGAAATCCTAATGGCTAATTGCTATTGCTCCCCGGCAACGGCGCCAATTTGATATGCGAGATTTTCGGGTCTATCAAATAACCCTTGTACGTTGAGTACTTAGGGATCGAATCCACAGAGAGCAATGAACCAACACACTAGGAATACACAAGTTCGGTTAATCTAAGCAAAATAAAATGGTTCTTGATTCCTAAAATATGACTAACAATGTAATTCAAACTAAACAATGCAAAGCAAAGCAAAAGAAAGTAGAATGCAAAAGACTAACAACCTAAAACGTAAATATGGGCTATCGGTAAGGTATTGTGACAAGGATGAATGACGGGATGATAGATGATGAAATATATGAACAATTTACATTAAATGCTATGACATGAGTCACTTAAATAGACTAGTTCATTTCCATGACACTAATCCTTTTATAAAACAATCGATTAGGCTAATTTCCCAATTGCAACCGAATGATTTATAAACATTAAACACCAACTCATTATTATCATCAATCCTATCTTAAAACTCAATTTCCATTCGCAAAGATAAAGGAAAGCAAGCATAGAAAGTTCAAAACGTTTCTAAACTCCTTCCGGGTTTGAAACGGTCAAAAGATCGAGAAATCACTTTTCCAAGTTCATTTCTAGCATTAAAATCATTCTATACATGAACATAAACATAAATCAACCATCAAACATCACAAACAACCATCAAAGCATCCTAGATCTACCAAACCAACAACCCAAAAGTCAACTACTCACACATGCTCAAAATACAAAAGTAAACCATGGAAAAGATAGAGAATGAAGACATAATGATGATTTTATAAAAAGATTCAACAAAAGGTTTAAAACATAAGTTCAAATGATGAAAAGAGATGAAGAAAAGCTGAAGAACCAGAGGAAAAGCAGAGAGAAAAAGTTCTTAGATCTAAAAAAATCGTATATCTTTTACAATGCAAAAAGTTGCCTTTAAAGAGAAAGCACTCGCACTAAAAGATGCCGGCGATCGGTCATGGTGATCGGTTGCTGACCGATCCATCTGCCTCTCACGCTTATAATTCATTTTTGCCGTGCGTCCTTCGGGATCGTTTGCTGACCGATCAGGGTGAAGTTGATCGGTCATGATGATCGGTTGTTGACCGATCCAGCTGCTCTTTGTCTCCTCTTCGATCCTTGATCTTCGTGCATCATCACACTGCTCCAGAATCCCTGAAATACATGCACAAACCACAGAAGAATGTCTAAAATGCAAACCTAGACTCTTAAAACTATGAAAGACTCTTAAAACTCTCACGCTTATAATTCATTTTTGCCGTGCGTCCTTCGGAATCGTTTGCTGACCGATCAGGGTGAAGTTGATCGGTCATGATGATCGGTTGTTGACCGATCCAGCTGCTCTTTGTCTCCTCTTCGATCCTTGATCTTCGTGCATCATCACACTGCTCCAGAATCCCTGAAATACATGCACAAACCACAGAAGAATGTCCAAAATGCAAACCTAGACTCTTAAAACTATGAAAGACTCAATATACACAAAATACTTAAGAAACACTCCTTTTGTAACGCCCGTGTTCCGAAATGGAAATTTCGGAATTTATATTCGGGATTTATGCGTAGAAATTCTGGAAAAAAATATATATTTTCCGGGAATTGTGAAGTAATTGGAAGTTACACCGCATTTTTCCCGTAGGGGTGTTCGAGATCAATTTGGAAGTTTAGGGTTGCTTTGTGAACTTTCGGAAAGTTCAGGGACTAGACTCTAAATAAGTTTTAAACTAAATTAAGTCAGTTGCACCAACCAAATTACATCTCCAAATTCCACCGCAGCCTCACTCCTCTTTTTCCTAAAAGTCTTGCATCCTACCCCACACCTTTTGACAAAACAGCCTCCACTTTCACCACCCTCTCCATTGTTTCCTCCTTCATCCTGTTTTGCCGACCCTCACCTGCAGAGAAAGAGGGGGTTCTGAGCTGAGAAAAGTGAGAGAGAAGAAGTGTGTGAGGTGAGGCTGTGATCAGAATTTTAGAGAAGAAGAGAAGGAGAGTTTGTGAGTTGTGTGTGGTGTGGAGAACAAGTGGGGAGCTGGTGAGGGGAAGTCTTGTGGCTGTGTGTGGGCGTGGAGAGCTAGAGAAGAGTAGCTTGGTGGTTGTGTGTGGGGGCGTGTGAGTCAAGAGGAGAAGGAAGCGGATTGCTGTGGTGGTGTGCAAACGAAGAGTAAGTGGGAGAGCTGTTTCGGGGGTGAGAAGGAAACAGGAGTTTGACCTAGCAAATCGTTTGCAAAGGTAGCGAATTTTTGTGGAGTTGTAATTAAGTCTCTTATCTAGATGTACCAATTTGCGGAATTGGATTTGAGTTAATATTCTGAAAGTTATTCACGTTTCCGTGAGGCGCTCTGTTTCAGACGCGAACCGGACCAACGTGGATTCAAAGGGCAATCGCGAGTTCGTCTACCGTTGGATCATCTTGAAACTTTGTAGTTAGCTTCAGGACATGTGGGGGTTGAGTTTCAACCGTGGGATTGAGCTTTCAACGGTTAGTTGTCGATTTATTCATGTTTTGTTTTAAGGCGCGTAAGTGGTGAAGGTGATCGGGTTGGTCGATCGGGTGTAGATCGATCGATCTGGTCCAGATCGATCGATCTGGCCAGGATCGATCGATCTAGCCTTGTTTGGTCGATCTGAGAAGTTCACGCAAGTTGGGATAGATCGATCTAAGCCAAGATCGATCGATCTGGTATTTTTCGTGTTCGTTTCTTGTGTTTAAAGGTTCGTTTTGGTTTATTTGTTAGGCACGCGTTTGTGGAATTGAAGTGTTTTCCTTCCGGGAAGTTTTTGGGAATTTCCGTGCGTGGCTAAAGGTGAGTGCATGACCGTAAGCTTATCTAAGCGGTTTAATTATTTGATGTGGTTTTCATGATATAGGCCGTGTATGAGCTCGGGTGGATCTAGATCGAGCGTTTCTTGAGATGGTTGAGTGTTTCGGTATTTTTGTGTTTAGCTATGTTAAATGTTTTAACCCGCTTGTGTGTATAGCTTGTAGACGGGAGGATTGCTTCACTAAGTATTTGTTGAAATACTTATGCATCTCCTTTGTTTGATGCAGGGAAAGAAAAGTTGTGACTGTGGAATCAAGGCAAGGAAGTGAGGTTGATCTAGGGACTCGGTTGTGTGTTTAAGTATTTATTTTAAGTCGAATTTTTACTCGCAGTTAACTATGGTATTTCTGTAATCGTATTTTTATTGTTAATGGTTTTATAAAAATAAAAAAAAACGAGGCCGGTCGTTTCAATTTGGTATCAGAGCAATTACGGCTCTAGGACGGGTTAGGAAAAATTAAATTGGATTTAATTTAATTTTTGGTACGGTGATGCATGGGCAAACCGTTAGTGAATTGATTATGTGAGTTAGTCAATTGTTCGAGTATGGAGTTCTAGATCATCCTCTTCGAGCCTTTAAAGAGATTCCACGGTAAGTTGTTTTGTGTTGCTTGTTGTGTGGTTAGTTAAAAGACTCTTGGAATAGTCTTTTGGGGCCGAGGTTTTAATCACATTATATGTTATGTGATTTAACATGTGGTGTCCGGTTGGGTCGGGTTAATCCGTGAAGCGGATTAAAGTAATTCAGTTGAGGAATTGCTGTTTTTAAGTTAACTCAAGACCATGGAATTGGTTGAGTTAGGAGATTAACCATTATTTAATTTTGGGAATTAGATATGGATTAATCTTTGCTCGGTTCATCTGAACCATGGAAGTTCGCGTCCGTCGTTTAGCCGGCTTCTGTGGTTGTTTGGTTTGATCGAGGAATCGACCATTCGACTAAGATGGCTAAAAGAGGTAGAGGTCGCAGTCGTGGTACCGTTAGGGTTAGGGGGTCGCGTTCAGAGGGACGCGAGGGCTTCGGTGGTTGCGGAGAGTGTGACACAAAGTGTTACGGACGAGCGGGTAGGGAACTTGCATACGGATCAGTTTGGGACGGAGGGTGTGGCCGGTGTTGGTACCGGTGTTGCTGGAGGTTCAGCGGGTGCTGCGGGTGTGGCAGCAGGTGTAGCTCCGGCCCAAGAGGATCGTATTGCGAATTCCTTGACCTTGCTGTGGAGCGGTTACCGGAGAGGGTACCAGTTCAGGCTCCAGTAGTACCACCGGTAGCTAAGGTGCAGCCAAGGGTTGCGGTTGCGGAAGAGCCCCCAGCATATCTTAAGATGTTGGAACCCGAGTGGTGGTCGTTGTTAGAGCGGAATTTCCGTTCGTTTAGGTGTCCAGAAGGATATCAAGTGGATCTCGCAGTCTACTTTCTGGAGGGTGACGCACATCTATAGTGGAGAGGTGTTGCGGCCCGGAGGGTCAAAGCAGAGATATCTTGGGAGGATTTTGTGTCGGAGTTTAACTCCAAATATTTTTTTTTTCCCCCAAGAGGCATTGGATCGGTTGGAAAGACGGTTTCTTGGGTTAAGTCAAGGGAACCGGTCGGTTCGTGAGTTTGAGTCGGAGTTTAACCGTCTCAGGGTGTATGGCGGTCATATCCTGGATAATGAGCAGGCCAAGTGAGGCCGAGAGAGTTCTGGAGAAGTTCTAGAAGAGTGAACCATAAGGGGTTTGGTACGGGGCTGAAGTTTCCAAAAATGGATAGTTCCTAGAATGGAAAGTTACCGAGTGTTGTGGGTTAGGGTTCTTAGCATATGGAAGTTGTGTAGGGACCATAATCGTGGGAGAAATTGAATCTCACGTTTTGGTTCTGGAGCATCGCATTGTTTCGTTACTCCAGAATTGGCAGAGAGGTGTGGTATCCGGGGTAATCCGGGTGAGCATTGGGGTTGGTTAAGGTCGCTGGAGGGGAGTTTCTATCTATTCTTGGTTGAGTTAGAGGTGTGGGTGTTCAGGTAGCCGGAGAGTCTATGCCAGCGGATTTGATCATATGCTAAGTGGAGTTGTATGACGCCATTTTGGGCATGGATTGGCTCAGTAAGTACATCGCGCATCTAGACTGTCGACGCGGGCGTGTATTATTCGAGAGGGAGAGGCAGAGGTTGGTTTATCAGGGAGTGAGACCAACTTCCAGGAGTCTCGTAATATCGGTCATTCAGGCAGAGAGAATGATCGAGAGGGGTTACGAGGCTTATCTAGTGACCATCGTTACCCCTGAGACTGTTGGAGATCTGGAGGGTAGAGATATTCGGGTTGTTCGGGATTTCCAGGATGTGTTTCAGTCGCTGCAGGGATTGCCGCCGTCACGGTCAGATCCTTTCATGATTGAGGTGGAACCCGGAACAACGCCAATATCTAAGGCACCGTATAGGATGGCTCCAGCAGAGATGGCAGAACTGAAGAAGCAGCTGGAGGAGTTGTTAAGTAAGGGTTTTATCAGGCCGAGTACTTCACCGTGGGGAGCACCGGTGTTGTTTGTGAAGAAAAAGGATGGGAGTTTCCGGTTGTGTATCGATTACCGGGGGCTTAACCGAGTCACAGTGAGGAATCGGTATCCTCTTCCGCGGATCGACGAACTGTTGGATCAGCTGAGAGGGGCTACTTGGTTCTCCAAGATTGACTTGGCGTCAGGATATCATCAAATTCCTATTGATGAGGGGGATATCCGGAAGACGGCTTTCAGGACAAGAGATGAGCACTACGAGTTTGTGGTGATGCCATTTGGGTTGACGAATGCACCAGCAGCGTTCATGAGATTGATGAACGGAGTGTTCCAGAAGTATCTGGATGAATCCGTGATCATCTTTATAGATGATATATTGGTGTATTCGAAGAGTCCTGAAGAGCATGAGGTCCATTTGAGAAATGTTTTGGAGAAATTGCGGGAACAGAAGATGTTTCCTAAGTTGAGCAAGTGCAGTTTCTGGCAACGGGAGATTGGATTCTTGGGTCATATTGTCTCTGAGAAGAGGGTTTCAGTTGATCCAGAAAAGATTCAGGCCATCAGAGATTGGCCGAGGCCAAGGAATGCCACGGAGATCAGGAGTTTCCTTGGTTTGGCAGGTTATTATCGGAGGTTCGTCAAGGGTTTTGCGAGTATGGCTAAGTCTTTGACAAAGCTGACAGGAAAGGATGTTCCTTTCGTTTGGTCTCCAGAGTGTGAGGAGAGTTTCGTAAACCTGAAGACGATGCTGACTAGTACACCAGTGTTGGCATTGCCCGAGCCGGGTGAGCCTTATGTGGTGTATACGGATGCCTCAAGAGTTGGCCTTGGTTGTGTGTTGATGCAGCGGGAAAAGGTCATTGCATATGCTTCGAGACAGTTGAGGAAGCATGAGGGCAACTACCCTACCCATGATCTTGAGATGGTTGCGGTGGTGTTTGCCTTAAAGATTTGGAGGACTTATCTTTATGGCGTGAAGGTTCAGGTATTCACAGATCATAAGAGCCTGAATTATTTGTTCACTCAGCCCGAGTTGAATTTAAGGCAGAGACGTTGAATGGGGTTAGTGGCAGATTATGATTTGGAAATAGCTTACCATCCTGGTAAAGCAAATTTGGATGCAGACGCCTTGAGTCGCAAGCGAGTATCTTCGGCTAGTGAGCGGAACATGGGGTCCTTGGTGTGCGAGATTAGCATGTTGAGGTTGTGTGCTATATCTCAGGAACCGTTGGGCTTGGAGGCGACTAATCAGGCAGATCTTTTGAGCAGGGTTCGGTTGGCTCAGGAAAAAGATGAAGGGTTGATTAAGGCCTCCAGAGCTGAGGGTTCAGAGTATCAGGTCTCAGCTAATGGGACTATTCTTGTGCATGGACGGGCATGTGTACCCAAGGATGAGGAGTTGAAGCGAGAGATTCTGAGTGAGGCTCATGCGAGCAAGTTTTCGATTCACCCAGGAGCGACTAAGATGTACCGTGATCTGAAACGGTATTATCATTGGGTCGGGATGAAAAAGGATGTTGCTAACTGGGTCGCAGAGTGCGATGTATGCCAGTTAGTGAAGGCAGAGCATCAGGTTCCGAGCGGGCTGTTGCGGAGTTTACCCATTCCCGAGTGGAAGTGGGATCTGATTACGATGGACTTCATAGTTGGCTTACCTGTTTCTCGGACCAAGGATGCTATTTAGGTCATTGTTGATCGATTGACCAAGTGGGCGCATTTTCTAGCCATTAAGAAAACCGATGGAGCTACGGTTCTGGCTAGGAAGTATGTGCAGGAAGTGGTGAGACTTCATGGAGTACCGGTGAGTATAGTGTCAGACCGGGACCCTAAGTTCACTTCGGGGTTCTGGAAGGCATTCCAGGAAGAGATGGGCACTAGGGTGCACTTAAGTACGACATATCATCCTCAGGTGGATGGGCAGTCTGAGAGGACCATCCAGACTCTCGAGGATTTGATGAGGATGTGTGTGCTTGACTGGGGTGGTCATTGGGTGGACCACTTGAGCTTGGCAGAGTTTGCTTACAATAATAGCTACCAGACAAGCATTGGGATGGCCCCATACGAGGCACTCTATGGGAGGCCATGTCGTACACCCTTGTGTTGGACCCAGGTAGGGGAGAGGAGTATGTTGGGTGCAAATTTTGTTCAGGAAACTACGGAGAAGATCCGATTTTGAAACTGAACATGAAGGAAGCCCAAGATGGGCAAAGGAGTTATGCCGATAAGAGGAGAAAAGACCTCGAGTATAAGGTGGGAGATAGGGTATATCTCAAGATGGCATTGTTGTGGGGTCCTAATAGGTCCATTACAGAGACTAAGTTGAGTCCGAGGTATATGGGACCATTCAGGATTGTTGAGAGAGTTGGCCCGGTTGCATATTGGTTGGAGTTACCGGAGATTATGCGAGCATTTCACAAGGTCTTCCATGTGTCGATGCTGAAGAAATGCTTACGTAAGGATGATGAAGTATTGAAAGAGATTCCGACAGATCTTCAGCCTAATATGACCGTTGAGGCGAGACCTTTGAGGATTCTCGAGAGGAGGGTCAAAGAGCTTGTCGGAAGAAGATTCCAATGATGAGGGTGTTATGGGATTGTGATGGTGTGCAGGAGGAGACTTGGGAACCAGAGGCAAGGATGGAAACAAGATTTAAAAAGTGGTTCGAGAAGCAAGCCGGGGCTTGAGTTTCCGTCGATGGTTTCTAATTTCACATTTTGAGTTGTATGTCATGTTGTATACGATGAATATTATGTGAAATTGAATAAGAGAAGTAATCTTAGGAGTTTATGACTTGTGGTGTCATGTGAGTAAAGAAAAGTTTATTAGAGTATAACCTGGAAGTATTCTTCGAACAAGGATAAATGGAATACCCTGAGTGAGTGGTTATACCTTAAGATAACCTGTGTAGTGGTTATAGGATAGGTTGATATTCCGGGATGGGATTATGGTTGGTGAGTGTCACCATGTGATGTGGTGAGTGGACTCTGTGAGATAGATTCGGCCGGACATGCTTATAGACGTTAGACTTGCTTGCTCCAAGGACTGGTGGGTCCTGTACGACTCATGGGAGATGGATTTCTCCAGAGGCGGGGATGAGGATTTCCCCGGATACCCAGAGCTCGAAGGACTTGTGAGTCCTGAGAGTGGAAGTGGTATGAGTGTGATACCCATGAGCTGGAAGGTCTTTGTGACCTGAGAGTGCGAGTGGTATGGTTGTGATACCCAAAGCTCGAAGGGCTGACGAGTCCTGAGAGTGAGAGTGGTATAGGTTGGATGCCGATAGCTTGCAGGACTTCGTGGCCTGTGAGCGAGAGTGGCATGAGGTACCCAGAGCCCAGAGTGCCTTGCACAGAGGGTGGGAGTGATACGAGTATGAGTTGGGAGCAGTGTATGTCTATAACGTGCGTATAAGCATAGCGGCTGAATAGAGATCTCGGGAGTGGTTGGGGTGCGACTTGGGATTAGAGTCGTGTTCTAGTTAAACTTGTTAAGGGAAAATGAGATAAGTGGTTTGATCGGATGGCTCATGAGCAGTTCTATGCGATAGATCCGATTCTCGAACGTATGATACTTGTTTGTTTTATTACGTTCGTCATGAGGAATCGCTAAAAAGAATGGCTAAGTTAAAAGCTATCTTATCTAACTCTTGTCAAAAGTTCTCTGAAGCAAGTTGACACTAGAGGGTTCACGGGGTTGTGGGATGGGTGGAGTTGTATGGTCGGGTTGACCATGAGAGGGTAGGGATCGTTGCGACGAAGGTGTGTTGAGTTCATAGCGGATTGAACTATGTCTAAGGATTCGAGGACGAATCCAGTTTGGTGGGGGAGAATTGTAACGCCCGTGTTCCGAAATGGAAATTTCGGAATTTATATTCGGGATTTATGCGTAGAAATTCTGGAAAAAAATATATATTTTCCGGGAATTGTGAAGTAATTGGAAGTTACACCGCATTTTTCCCGTAGGGGTGTTCGAGATCGATTTGGAAGTTTAGGGTCGCTTTGTGAACTTTTGGGAAGTTCAGGGACTAGACTCTAAATAAGTTTTAAACTAAATTAAGTCAGTTGCACCAACCAAATTACATCTCCAAATTCCACCGCAGCCTCACTCCTCTTTTTCCTAAAAGTCTTGCATCCTACCCCACACCTTTTGACAAAACAGCCTCCACTTTCACCACCCTCTCCATTGTTTCCTCCTTCATCCTGTTTTGCCGACCCTCACCTGCAGAGAAAGAGGGGGTTCTGAGCTGAGAAAAGTGAGAGAGAAGAAGTGTGTGAGGTGAGGATGTGATCAGAATTTTAGAGAAGAAGAGAAGGAGAGTTTGTGAGTTGTGTGTGGTGTGGAGAACAAGTGGGGAGCTGGTGAGGGGAAGTCTTGTGGCTGTGTGTGGGCGTGGAGAGCTAGAGAAGAGTAGCTTGGTAGTTGTGTGTGGTGGCGTGTGAGTCAAGAGGAGAAGGAAGCGGATTGCTGTGGTGGTGTGCAAACGAAGAGTAAGTGGGAGAGCTGTTTCGGGGGTGAGAAGGAAACAGGAGTTTGACCTAGCAAATCGTTTGCAAAGGTAGCGAAGTTTTGTGGAGTTGTAGTTAAGTCTCTTATCTAGATGTACCAATTTGCGGAATTGGATTTGAGTTAATATTCTGAAAGTTATTCACGTTTCCGTGAGGCGCTCTGTTTCAGACGCGAACCGGACCAACGTGGATTCAAAGGGCAATCGCGAGTTCGTCTACCGTTGGATCATCTTGAAACTTTGTAGTTAGCTTCAGGACATGTGGGGGTTGAGTTTCAACCGTGGGATTGAGCTTTCAACGGTTAGTTGTCGATTTATTCATGTTTTGTTTTAAGGCGCGTAAGTGGTGAAGGTGATCGGGTTGGTCGATCGGGTGTAGATCGATCGATCTGGTCCAGATCGATCGATCTGGCCAGGATTGATCGATCTAGCCTTGTTTGGTCGATCTGAGAAGTTCACGCAAGTTGGGATCGATCGATCTAAGCCAAGATCGATCGATCTGGTGTTTTTCGTGTTCGTTTCTTGTGTTTAAAGGTTCGTTTTGGTTTATTTGTTAGGCACGCGTTTGTGGAATTGAAGTGTTTTCCTTCCGGGAAGTTTTTGGGAATTTCCGTGCGTGGCTAAAGGTGAGTGCATGACCGTAAGCTTATCTAAGCGGTTTAATTATTTGATGTGGTTTTCATGATATAGGCCGTGTATGATCTCGGGTGGATCTAGATCGAGCGTTTCTTGAGATGGTTGAGTGTTTCGGTATTTTTGTGTTTAGCTATGTTAAATGTTTTAACCCGCTTGTGTGTATAGCTTGTAGACGGGAGGATTGCTTCACTAAGTATTTGTTGAAATACTTATGCATCTCCTTTGTTTGATGCAGGGAAAGAAAAGTTGTGACTGTGGAATCAAGGCAAGGAAGTGAGGTTGATCTAGGGACTCGGTTGTGTGTTTAAGTATTTATTTTAAGTCGAATTTTTACTCGCAGTTAACTATGGTATTTCTGTAATCGTATTTTTATTGTTAAAGGTTTTATAAAAATAAAAAAAAACGAGGCCGGTCGTTTCACCTTTAAACAAACTTATATACACAAAATGCTAAAGAAATGCATACTAAAAACTATGAAAATACATGCATATCAGAGTGTAGAATAAAAATAATATAATTAAATACTGATATTGACAAATAAGTTGAATGATGTGAATTTGGCATCTCAATCAAGCCTGTAAATCAGCCCCAAGTATGAATTGATGACTTTGAGTGCATAATTTCAATAAGCCTACTTGTCCCACACCAGGCAAAAGAGACATTAAGCAGAGTGGTTCCACTGATACGTACATCTGGAAGAAACATGTATCGGTTTTAGATTACCACAGGTTTACAGATAATGTCCTGAATTGCTAAGTCACCTCTACAAATCAAAGCGTTAAGCTGCCTGTGTCTCTTGGGAATCAACCTCAGTTTGATCGACAGAACAACAAAATGAAGTACTTAATTTTTTTTAATAAGGTACCATTTAGAGAAATAAGCAAATCAATCCCCCGATAAGCAACCCATCGAAACAAGATTGCAGATATAACAACCACGTAATCAAACAACTTACATTTATATTTTAGGAAACGATCTCTTTTAGGTATTTTCCCGCTTTTCAGCATGATCCTTTCGTGAGATCTTCATAGATGTGCGTGCATTAGAGGCTTCATAGATGTGCGTGCATCCTCGTCATTAAAAACCCACATAAAATGCAAGAAAAATATACCAAAGAAACCAGGAATGCCAGGTATCTGCATAATAACGTGAGGGCCAAGGAAAACGAGCATGACAGAGAAGAAGAAGCTCGATTTCTCTTTAACACATCCCATTGGCGTTCCATAGGTTCTCAGCTTCACACATTCTTTATTCCCCGCACTCAATGCACTAAACATCTCAGGACTAAACATCTCAGGATTCATCAGCACATATTCACCAGGGAGGTCGAAAAGATCCGAAACTCTGAGATTGGTAACGAACTCTTGCACCGTTTCAATGCTTTCTCCACCGCATTGAGGGAAACAGCTTAAACGTCGTGTGCATGCACCGTTGTTTATCAGCTTCATTGGGAAAATATCTTCTTCTCCTTTGGTCATGAGACACACCAGTTGACTTTTGTGCCTCAATTGTATCTAGACGTACTTCAGAACAATCCATCTAAAACCATAGATCCTCACAAAAATATTCTGAGAAGACAGTTTCAGATCCCCCCCAACCATAAGAAAAAGAACAGACAATTAACCATGCCAATAAGATGAGGAGGAAAACATACCAAATGCGACATGCTAAAGCTTGACGTATATAAAAGAATATAACTTGGTTCATTACTTCATTACTAGTTTAATATATTTCTCTCGGGTTTTCTTGAATTATCTACTTCGCCTAATTTGATAAACACTATAGAAAGTTTTAAAAAGAACAACCCCACTGAGACGGAAAGTCAACGCTTTGTAACACATAGGACACACTGAAAAATATAAGATACAACGTGGTCTCCAAGGCGTTCAAACTCAAAGCTACAACATCATGAGAAAAAAAGAGAATTGATAATTTTGTCAATTAGTCTTGATCTTTTAACCAATAAATGCCCAACGGAAAACTCTTGACGAGCATTCCCCATCAGTGCCATCCCTCCAGTCTGCAAAGAAAACCAACATGGAAAAGGGAAACCGCAAAAAATAGCGAAAAAGTAGCGGACTAAAAGTATAAGGCGAAGCGTAAGGGATGATGAGTAGAAGTAGAGCCATGAGATAGAAGCCGCCTGAGGCCAAGACAAATATGGCAAGCCAATGATGCTGTCCCAAGACCAGATATAAGCCAGCAACAAAAGCCAGAGACATGGCTATAATAGAAAACCCCAGAAGAGGCACTATAAACTTGAAGGTGGCAGAGCAACCGTCGATATAACAGCACTATAGAAGGCTATGCTATTGCAGACGACAAAAGCATGATATGCAGATTCTATGTAAGAATGCCTGACATTTGACTTGAACTATGTGCTGTTGTAACCTAGTGGCACACTCAAGCCTGCAGCAAAAGCCATTGTAGCCACCAGTGTTGCCACCAGGAGGAGAGTATTTACTCTGTCCTTGTAAAGTTTGAGGTTTAACTCCTCATCTGTTGTGAAACCATGATTGTTTGATCTCCGATGAACACGTGGAGCTCTCTAGTTGTACCGGCAGACACCAACGCCACCCATGTCAACCACTGGAAATGAGTGTAACAGAGAATATGGTCAATGATGTCAACAACTTCATATAAAATGAAAATGTGTGCAAAGTTATCCTATGGGTGGATAGGCCAAAACCTGCTTGAGTGAAGGAATTACTGCCATATGCTTCTCAGCTGAATCTAAAGAGGTGAACCCTTTGTAATTCAGTACTTTCAAGTCAACTCTATTATCAATTTATCATGTATTAACAGGCTTACAACCTTGGGATGAGTATTTATGCTGGCTTAATGTAACGGTGTGTTTCCTTATAAAAATCTCCCTCAGATCCACATTCAATCTTGAAGAACAACAGATGATGATGGAGGCGTTGAAACACATATTCCTAGGGTTTCAACAGAATCCCAGCTTATGTTCAAAAACTAAATCATAATTAATTGTGATGAATAACGTTTATCAGATTCATGGGGAAGGATCTTACTTTCTGTTGGTCATGAGACACATATGTTGACCTTTGTGCCTCAACTCTATTAATTAGAGAAGCTTCAGAATTGTCCATCTAAAAATCTAAATCATCACACAAATATTTTGAAAAAAGAAAATACAGTTTCAGTTCTGACCGAAGGAGGAAGAGAGTCTTACCGAGTGGAGAAGGATATATAGAAAGGCAAGAGGTGTTGTTGCTAAAGCTTGACTAAAGAGAGACTCTCTTAATCAGGTTCCGTGTATTTGAAGGCAAACAAAGACTAAGGGGGTGTTATTGGTTTGCATATTTATGTAGAGTTTTAAAGAGTTTAAAGTTACGATGAATCTATTGTTATTGGTAGTTTGGTGTTATTAGTTTATATATCAAAGCCTGGATCTTATTTTTCTACACATGGGCCGCTAAATTATACACACATGCAAATCAGGCCTATTAAATGGGCCTTTCATCTAGACCACCACACCATCCTACAGACCAAATCAACACAAGATGTAATGTAACCCAAATACAAAGTCCGTAGCATTAAGCAACTTTGATTTGTTTCCAACACAAATGTACATTTCTTTGACTATGTTTCCTTACACTTAAAGAAAGGGAACAGTAGAGAACCAAGCTAGCTATGAGAAGAACCTAAAACAAGAAAAGACACAGAACAACACAACACATGAAGAAGAAGAAGATTCTTCCCAGCGATTTATCCGCCTGCATTATCCGCCTTCTCATCCTCGGCCCACTCGTCCCTGCGAGATTGTAAGTGTCCGGATACGCAAATCTATCCATCACTTGTGTTCCAAACAACCTCGTAGCTACCATTTCTCCAACCATCACCATCACTGGATCCAATACCGCAGAGTATGATAAACTGTTCGAACTCATCACCCCTGAGACAGGGTAGTAACCTTGCTGCGGGTTATTGAAATGAACCCGTGGTGATAACCGCAGACCGGTATTTGAATAAGGCGAATTCGGCATTTCAAGGGGGTAAACCGGTCCTAATGGTCTTCTAGGTACACTGGTTTTACCTTCTTCCTGAGTGTTGCAACGGCCACGGCCATACAAAGGAACCAATGTAGAATGAGACATTTTGGATTTACAAACAGGACATTGTCTATGTCTTTGGTATTCATCACTTGTTGAGAAGCTATGTACATCAAGCCATTTGTGAATACAGGGCCAGCAAAAGAGGTGACCACAGAGAGTCACAACAGGTTCTTGCACTGTGTCTAAGCAAATATTGCAGTCGAAATTCGAATCACCGGTCTCACCACAAGGAACAGAGACATTGATTGGTTCAGGTTTGTTGCTCTTGAAACAAAATGCACCTTCTCCATAGAGTTCTCCAGGTACAATAGCATCTTCAAAAGGTTGATTCACGGCCATTGGTCAAAAGTCTGAAAAAAATGGTTTTTTTGTTTGCAGTATTAGATCCAGATGAACGCAATAAGTTCTTAAGAAAAAAAGTATCAATAAGATTTGCAAGTGAAGCACACAAAAAAAGCCTATTTTTCGTCTAGATGAGAATTAGGTTATTCATGAAAAGTGTTATTGATTTTAAAAAATCCAGAAGAAATAAATCTTAAATCTTTATCGAGCAGGTTAAAGAAGAACCCTAAAAATTTGAAACCGAAGAAATTAAGAAAAATAAAAACTTTGGATTGTTAAGTAAGAATCTTCCGGAAAACTCGTAACCGATTATCAAAATATTCCCTTGATCATCGTTTAGCTTAAGAAAAAAAAAAAAAAAAAACTCGATTCAATTTCTCGAAAACCAAGAAAGAAGAAGGAGAAAATGATCTGAAGAATTGAGGGACCGAAGTCAAAGTCATCACCTTTAGGAAAGTTCAACAGCAAATCAAATCTAAAGAGACACAAAAACAAAAACAGAGATAATTCGATAAAGAGTTATACATACATATTTATATGAGTTGGGTATTGTGTAAACAGAAGTATGAAGAGAGACAGAGAAAACGAGAGATTTGGGGATACGAACCAGACAATCGGCGCCGTTTAAGGGAAAAGCTCGATCGATGGCTGAATTGAGCAGAGAAGATATTAACAAAGAGATGAGAAATGAGAGAGAAACGGAGAAGAAGAAGAGTGATTACAGAGAGAGGAAAAATCTGGTTTTTGTAGAAGCGAAAGAGACACAGTAAAGAAGAAAGAGATTCCATTTATATGAATTTTATTTTTTTATTAAAATATTTATGCGTCGAATTCGAGAAAGCAAATTATATCTTGATGACGTGGCGATGTCATAAAAAAAAGATTCATCCTCTTCTTGATGTATGTATATCTTTTGTTCCTCTTGTTTTAACTAAACTTCTATAAAAGTTCAACTATAAAATGTTATGATCTGCCTCAAGTTTATTGGCCAGTGGTTTTCAATATTTTCACCATTACAACTTACAACCATTCAAATTCTTGGAATCAAATTTATGAGACTCTGCTTATAATTTTAAAATCAATATATTTCAGATTTCTACAAAAAAAAAAAAAGGAATCATTATGAGACCCGCCAATAATTTAGCAAATTGTAATCTTCGATATATAATATGGTACAACTAAAAGCCTACAAGAATCAGGAAAACAATCAAATAATGTTGGAAACATATCATGATATTAATATATAAAAAACTTCATACCATAAATACCCTAAATTTTGTTTTCATTGGTACATTTGACCCAAAATACTCTATATACATTATCCAAAACAAAATATATAACTTCTTTTTGACACGGTTAAAGATATCAAAACATTGATCTTTTCAGTTAAAATACGTTGCTAATGGAATGTGTTTGTATAGTATGTGAGTCTCTGTAATGGTTATAAACTCTATAGAGTTTAAGTATATCACATACTATCTTATCTTTTAATTAATTTGGTTGATTTATAAAGCTACTATTTAAAAAAATATAGCAAATAGCAACAATGTAGCAGAAAAAAATTTAGATTATAACTTAAAATTGTATTATAATTTTAGAAAGAAAATTAAAAAAGAGCAGCAAAAAAAAAAAAAAATCCTTAATATATGTGTAACGGTCGTGGCACAAATGTCCTACCGCTTTTTGTTATGTGCATAGCATTCACCCAAAAAAAAAAATGTTTGCACATTTATTTAATTAATGCAGCATAACAAGTCAAAATTTTGTGAATCTTAACTAAATACGATCTTCGCAGCTATCAATGAGAAAAGAAAAAAGAAACAGATCATCGATTGTTAAAACAAATTTTAAATCTCAGTTAGAAAAATTTTGCCAAAATTTCAATATCCTTAGAAAAAATCAGTGGTTGACAAAAGAAATATAAATGAAGAAGAAGTCAACCATTGACAAATAAGAGAGATGATTAATAATATTTTCTTAACTATTTCTTTAAACTAAAACTAAACTATTAAATAAAGAAACAGTCGAAAACGGTGGTTGGGTGAAGTGAAGAGAGAGGTGGAAGATGGCTCTCACAACTAACCGATCAATCTCATTTAGATAACCTCACGAGACACGCCTTCTTCTTCTTTTTTTTTGCAATTTTGATTTGGTGCGAGACCTTTCTTTGTCTAACGTGTTATTTATTCACAACAACTAACTTTGTTAAAAATTAATTAGAATCCGAATCTTTAGTTCTTTTAATCAATTTTCCTTTTTTTGTAATAAGGCACAAAAACAATTATAATTTAGTGGGGATTTCTTGTATTGTCGGGCTAATTCTCCTGACGCGTGGATCAGTTCCTTTTTTCATATATTCGACAAATATTTGGTGCGCTTGGTTTGGCTGATATAGATTTAATTATATTTCTGTAGATTAGTCGTTATTCAACTTTTTAAGACGTGAAATGTGTGTATGTATGTCAATGTACTTGTAATCGTGAAGGATAGGATGAAAACACGTTTATCGTGTAAATTTGAAAAGTGGAACAATGATATTTAAATAATGGTACAAGTGATTCCATTATATATATAATGCATTCATTAAGAATATTATAAAGCTTTAAAGTGTTCATGTTTATTCTAATTTTCTAACAAACTTGACTATCATAAACATGAATACCGTTTTATTGTTTTCTTATTTGTCTAATCAAGCTGCAGAATGTTTGATAGGAGAATATGGCCGACACTCAAAACTCAAATGATTAAAACATTGTCCGCTTGTTAATTTAAAAACATGTTCGTATAAATTATGCATTATCAAACAAGCTAGGAACCTCAAGTGGAGTTAGATTTAACGGAGTTGTCGATATTTGACTTGGCTTTGTTTCAATATTTCACACTTGTTCTAATTCGGATCATTATGATTTTGTTCAATTTATGTATGTTATTTGTGATTTGTTTGGTCACGAAAAAAGCATATGTAAATTAGGCCATATGATAATATTTTAATGAAAATGCATTTAGAAAAAGTCCAAATGATAAATATTATAAAATCGGATTGCACCTTTCTTTTGACCTTATCTTCCGCCTAAATATACAATTCTCGAATTATATGTTTATGTACATATGTCTCGTTACATATAATGGGCGGCAACAAACAAAAAAAAAACATTGGGAATGGATAGGTTTTAGGATTTACGGTTTCGTTCGTATCTATCTCATATTTTGGCTTTTAGGATTTTGGTTTTTTCAAGCTAAACATTAGAAATAAAAGTGATTGATTATACACATAGATAAGTTTAAGATTAAACACATCTTACTAGCAAAAATATTATATATGGCCCTACAGATTCTGTTCTATGTCAGAGTGAATATTAAGATATCATCAACCAGATGGATTGGGCCGTCTAATTTTCTGAACTCAGTCCAGATAGGTTTTGAGAACATTTGAACTTGATAAACAAATCAGATGATAACTTTCTTAGAAATTCTAATACACAAAACCTTGTCTGGAACTGTGGATCAGTCCAAAAATACCCATCCTTTTCGGCTTCATTCATTTTGTCCTACTTGACGTATCCTTATCCAGAAATTGAGAACACATAAACTATTGGCAATTTCTTTCCTTTGTGTAATATTAAATAAATATTCCAAACGTAATCTCTTTTGTTTATGACCAGATTAAATAACTTTTTCAATTTAATATTACCTTTCTTTTGAACATGTATAACCTTTAGGTCCTTTGCGTACATTCGTTAATTAGAGTACCACATAGTACAAAGTGTTAATCAAACCTTAGCGTGTGTTTCATCAAAAAGTTGCAGAACCGAACAAGTTTGATACCTTTAAAAGATATTTCCCCCTTTGTTTTTTTTTCCTTTTCTTCATGTGGATCCTTTCATTAGTCTAATCCAAGAATGAGCTTTGATTTCTTTAGTTCCACATCTCAGAATCGGTAACAATCACATTAAAACATGACATATTATTTATCCAGGTCTAGATGTTCAGTGCTGAAGAAAGATACAGGAGAAGAAGCAGATAGCTATAAAGAAAGCTGACTTACAGAAGAGAATGAGAACGAGACAGAGAGATAGAGATCTTACAGACTCACAGTGAAATTTCATTGCAAGAACTTGTCAATGCTAGAAGTGAGTGCGGTTTTGGGCACTGCACCTATGATTGTATCCTTCTTTTCGCCATTGACAAAGATCATGATCGTTGGGATGCTTCTAACTCCGTACTGGCTTGGGGTTGTAGGAGACTCATCAGTGTTTAGTTTGTAGAACTTGATTTTCCCAGTGTACTGTTGTGCTAGTTCGTTCACCAGCGGGTCAATCATCTTGCAAGGTCCACACCAAGGTGCCCAAAAGTCAACCAGTACAGGCCCGTCTGCCTTAAGAACTAGAGACTCCCATGTCGAGTCATTGACCACTGGAACTGCAAGGATTGATAACAACAACAACAAAAAACCAACAACTTATTGCTAAGGCTTTTAAAATCATGAATGAAAGCAAAATGAATTAGCCAAGATTGAAGAATAACATGCTTCATGAGTTAACAAGAGAGTTCGCTGAGCCTTTTCTCATATGCGGATATTGTATCTTACTAAAGTAATCTTTAAGTGAAAGCTTCTCTTAAAAAAATAGGGACAGTAGTATATCTTGCACACACATGATGGAAAAAAGAACGAAGTTTGCGTGATTCAAAAAGCAGTTCTCAGTGAAGAGATGAGAGACCGATGATCGAGTTTGAACTTCTTCAATGAGTAGCAATGTAGCAGACATCTTTGATAATCTCACTAAACACAGTATCATAGAAAAAGACTTACCTACCTAAAACCCTAAGAAAATCAACACTATTCATAACCAAACTCGCTATCTGCTAGCATAGATCCCAGAATTAAGACATATTGCTCTCCCATGAGCCAAATAACTCAACAGTTTCTTGTCTCAAATGTGTATGATCCAATCAAGAGATTACTTAAGTTTGTTCTACTTTATACATTTCCCTACAAAATATCCACAAAAAAGAAGAGATCCTAAAACGTAAAACATCCTTCAGTTTTCACGCAAAAGGCATGAATTGTTCCTCTAACAGAAACCTCATTTTCAGCAGATCTTTTCTCAAACGTATACTCTCCTAAACAAACTCTTCTTCTTCTTCCAGATTCAATAATCTGCAACTAATTACAAGTTTTTTAAGCAGATTACAAATCATAATCTAAACGCATACAGCAACAACTACTACACAAATTCGAGTACTAAATCAATCATAAACACACAAAATCAGTTCATATACACTATCAAATAAATCAACCAGCATGAATCAAGCAAAGAACAAAATAAAAAATTAACCAAAATCGAACAAGGAAGGGGATACAAAAGAGTGAGAAAACATACTATCCGTAGCAGTTTCCTGAGCTTCGCAGACGACGGCTCTTCGTAGTCGAGAAACCCTAGGATGAATCGAGGTCAACGAAGTCGGAGAGAGAGAAAGACGGATTCTTAATCCTGCTGATTCCGGTAACACGGCGAACATCCATCGAGCAGAGAGTGAAGCCGACGGTGAGGATGCGATCTTCGTATCAGAACGGAGAGAAATCGGAGGACGAGAGGTACAAGTGAAAGCAGCCATGGGTAGAGAGAAAGCACGAGAGATTCTCCTAATCCCAATTGTAAAATAATATCCAGATACAAAAAAAAAATACTAAAAGATAACGAAACTATGGAAGAGAAGTCGATACTGAACCAGATTTTTTTTGTATATATGAAACACAAATAATGCTTTTTGTTTTTATTTTATTTTCTACTCGAAACAAATTATATTTACGTTACAAGAAAATAATAATAGAAAAGAAATTTTTTGATTCGTTGAGCTGTAGAAAGATTATAACAGAAAAAACGCATTTAATCCAATAATAGTTTACGTTTGGGTAAAATGGTGCTATGGGTTACAATCTGTAGGCCCAGAAAGCTTTTGGGATATATGCTTTATTGGGCTTAAGTTAGGCCCATTTCGATATGACGACTCGAGAAAATTGGGAGTATATTACATGCGTTTTAACTTTAACGAAAGCATTCGCATTTCGGCATGACGAGATACGTACATGTTCTCAAAATCTTTTGTTTTTATTGAACCTTTGTTAAGGAGATAAGAAATTACAAAGTCTTCAACTAACTTACAGTAAATTCCTTTTCTAACAAAATTATAAATACAGTAAATTCCTAGACGCGATCGTAGTTCAAGTGGCAACAAATTCCTATTTTCTTTTAAAAAATCTCGAAAATCAAATAACAAGTTTATAATGGTGTGATTTCGACTATCGAGGCATTATAATTTTTCTTTTGCATTAACTATCAATTCACATTCGTAATCCACAAACAAATTTTCAACCGAAACTGAACCAAACCGAACTAATTATTATTTTTATATGGTTTTAATTATAATAAAATCGTAAATCGAAGAAAACCGAACCATGCATACCAAATCATATTTCAATCGGTTTTTAAATGATATCATTTTTCACTAAACTTAAAAACCAAAAAAACAAATTAAAATATCAATGTTTTTAGTTTAGAACTTTTGAGAACCTTCACCGATGTGGGTGCTCTTAGTCAAAGCTATTTTTTTTCTTTTTTTCTTGGGGGTTACGATTTGATGAAAGCTAAATTTTGACAGAATTTTAATGGTTTAAACTTTAACTAAAATGGTGAAAAATACATAAAAGTTTTATCATTTCTAAACTAGTTTCTAAACGTAGGAGGATGTTCCATTTCTTCTCTTCATGTGAATACAATTTTAATAGGTCACCTACTCCAAGACACTCTAATGTTTCGAATAAACTCAAAAAAAGTCATACAGCTAAACTCTAATTCTGCTCTTCGATAGTTAGAAGGAACGAAGATTCAAATTACATGTCACAATTAAGACTTTTTGTTGGTAATTATCAATATACACTGTTGACGAAACATCGATACAAAATACATTCGATTAAATATAAAAAATTGTCAACTTTGATACGAGCCCAGCAGACAAAAACACCGAAGATACACCTACAAGTTAGGACAACGACTCGATGATAAAATGATATTTGTCTCTTCTATGATATCATCGTTCATGAAAAAATATAAAAGTTACAACTATTTTTTTTTTTTCAACAATGCATATATCACATCTAATATGGTTTGTATGTTCTATGAAACAATAAAAAATTACAGATTTTTACTTTGCTGCTCCACGTGTCACAAAGAGAACAAAGAGAAAAATAGTCGTGTGTTGAAAATCGGACGATGACGGTGAAGATAGTTGAAAAATCTCAACTAACAAGTAACAAACAACACATCCCTCTCAATCAAAGTGTTGATTACCAACTCGTTTAATTTTTTTTAGTCTATTTGTTTGTGTTCTTACACTTCTCTCTAATGTGTCTGTGTTCTTACATTTTTTTTTTTCACTTAATCAAATTAGAAAACTAAATTGATAGATCAAACGATGGTGAAGTTGACAAAGAGAATAGGCGGGCTTGTGCTGCGATTAGCCGCGTTTGCTGCGGCTCTCGCCGCTTTGATAGTTATGGTCACTAGCCGCGAGAGAGCTTCCTTCTACGCCGTCTCTCTTGAAGCTAAATACACCGATATGGCCGCGTTTAAGTATGTACAACATTTCTTCTTATTTTGTTGTTATGTGTGTATTAATTGCGTTTCATATAGAAATGTAAATTATACATCTTATGAGTTATGTGAATATGTAGTAATTGAAATTAAACATGTTTGGCAGGTATTTTGTGATCGCAAACGCTGTCGTGAGTGTTTACAGCTTTCTAGTTCTGTTTCTTCCAGAGGAGAGTTTGCTTTGGAAATTCGTCGTTGTTTTGGACTTGGTAATAATTTATCTGTTTTTTTTTTTTTTTTTTTTTTCTGTTAAAATATATATATATATATATATATATATTTTTTGCATGCATTCATCTGCATATATACTGGAGTAAAACGTGATCTTGTCTGGTTAATTTGTGGATATTAACAACTGATTTTGCTAAAAAAAAGTTTGAAAACGTCCATTGAAAATTCAAATTCAATGCGATGAAGTGTTATGAACAAATGATTGCAAATTTAACACCAAGCGACTGCAAATATTGTAGATAAATTCAAATGTATACCTAATTAAGTTGGGAGGAAAGTTTTTTTTAAAAAGTTGGGAGGATAGATGAATTGTTGGGAGGAAAGTTTAAAAAAAAAAAAACTTCAATGTATACCTAATTAAGTAATTAGTATTTGTGTCTTGATAATAGGTTGCCTTATCGTTTTGTTACTTTTTTAGGTGAAGATTAGCTCAAAAAAAAAAATCCGCTTAATTATACTTGTTATATATTAATTTTTATCATTAACCGGTGATGAAGGTGATGACAATGCTGCTGACGTCAAGTTTATCGGCGGCACTAGCGGTGGCACAAGTGGGAAAGAAAGGAAACGCAAACGCAGGATGGCTCCCGATTTGCGGCCAAGTTCCAAAGTTTTGCGATCAGATCACTGGAGCTCTAATCGCCGGCTTCGTCGCACTTGTCCTTTACGTCCTCTTGCTCTTATACTCTCTCCACTCCGTCGTTGACCCTTTTCTTCTCCAAAAATCTTGAATCTAACTCTTTTATTTATTTATTTAAAGTCTCTCATATATATAGACACACGAACACAACCTTTGCTCTATATCGATATAGGACGTAGTTTGTGTATTTGTGTTTATATAATTTATTTTTATATGTCGAGATTTCGTTGGTTTTGTTTTTCTTCTTTCTAAAATATACCATCACCATTTCACAGTCTTAGATCCCAAATGAGATTAGATTATCGTTTGATTATTCGTATTGTTATCAAGCACGCGACCTTAAGTACATAGATATCTTTGGTAGAACATAACTTTTAAATTTGTATGATATATTTATGAGAAATTCCCTCAAATAGCACCAAAACAAGTTTTTGTTCCAAAAATATCTCACATTTTTATTTAGTACAAAAATAGCATTTTATGAAGTTGATAATTTATTTTTTTTTGTTTGGGTTGACTATATTAGAATTTAGGGTATAGTTTTTAGGGGGTAGGGGGTACAATTTAGGGTTTAGGGCTTAGGGTTTAGGGTTTTCTAAACCCTAAACCCTAAATCCTAAACCTTAAAAATATGAAGTTAGGATTACCCTTTAATAAAAATGCTAATTGTGTCTTAAATACAAATATGAGCTAAAATGTCACAAAAACTTCATTTTGTGCTATTTTTGAGAATTGCCCTATATTTATTTTAAGGACCATGAGAAGAGTTATTATCGCAAACCGGGCTATGTTGAATGGACATTTGTAGTAACAAAAAAAAAAAGATTATTAATTCCATCGTCGGGAAACTATAACATTAAAGTTGCTCTAAATCGTTCGAAGATATATACATTTTTCTAAAGCTTGGTAAAGCACATGCGACCATTCGTTGTGTCAGAACAAAAGGAAGATTCCACCTTATGGATTATTAATCCCACATGCCTATTTTTTAACATACAATAAATCGTAGTCCCAAAGAGCATTTATATATATATATATATATATATATATATATCTTCTGTGTGGAATAGAAAGATGACTAGATTCACTTGCTTTTTTTATATTGCTTTGGTCGTTTGACACTTTGACTAAGAGCTACTTTTTCTTATAATCGGTCAGAAATGACAATTATAGAAAATGACGGTACGATAATATGTGACGACGGTACATGGATCTTCCACGCGACAATTTGTTTGTTTTAGCTGTTAGTTTGTATGAGTGGGACATTTGAGCTGATATAAACTATATTAGCTGATATTTTTTTTATAGACATTATCAACTTACATAATTATATTCCACAGAAGGAAAAAAAAAAACTTTCATTCTATGCTTTTTAATGGAAAAATATTATAAAATGGAAAAAAGTATACTAGAAAAGAGAGGGAATTGGGGGAGAGTATGAAGGAGGGGTCCCATGTGCTTCGACTTAAATCTAAAAGCAAATAACGTTTTTAGGGTTTTTGTTTAAGCGTCCAAAGCGGCCACACTTGCCTGTTTTTGCGTTCAGCGACTTTTCTTGTTTTTCAAATAAAACACTTCCACTTGTTCTTTTCTTTCAACCCACTTGCATTGTTAAATCTTTAGCCCAAATTTTATTATATGATTTTCGTAGATCATTTCTTTGTAACATCTTGAAGAATATAGGTTAGTTTTGAAACCAAAATAAATAAAGTCAATGGCTTCAATATTTTTTTTGGAGTTGGAATTGGAACTTAAAGGGACGTGTTGTGACATGAAATATCTTAGATACTGACTTGGTGGGTGATTATGCGGTTCTTACATATCTTGATCAATCATAAAATTTTACACAAGTATATATATTTTTTATAAAATAATTCTGTGACTCTGTAAATTTTGTGACGAATAACGCAGTTGATATATTTTGACTCGAGATCTTGGAGTGGAGATACGGAGCATTTATCATCATCTATAGATAAATAAATATATGATATGAACAAGCCTAAAACCAATTTTACAACAAATGAAATAAAATTGTAAAACACGAACTAAAAGAGGATATCGTGAACGAGGTAGGTACGGTCCTCTATTTTAGGAAGTTAGAGAGACTTCTCTAAAACTTCACCTCATCTAGTGTTATTATAAACATTGAAGTAATCTATACTATCTCATTCTATCTTTAAAATCTAAATGGCTTAATTGTAACTTTTAATTTATGCAATTTAAATAAAATACCTTTTATCAAATTTTTTTTTATAACACATCAACGAATGCATTTGTTGTAGAAAAATTCTAGAGCCGGTAGAATAACAAAAGTAACTATATCGTTATCAAAAGAAAAAAAAAAAATTTAACTATAACATCCCAATCTGTAAAGCACCAAATTTGTAGCGTTCAAAACTTATAAAAGCTCTTAATTTTAGGATCAAATTATTATTTCAGATTTCTAATCAATTAATGAATCTTTATTTTGTTAATGCTGACTTTCTTTTCTTTTAACTTATGTGGTAAGGAAACGAAAGAGGTTGAAGATTCAAAGACATTTTTCCTTAGCATTAAAAACTTCGAATGTATTCTCAAAAAAAAAAAAACAAAAAAAAAACAAGAATTTTCCAACTAAAGCACAATAAAATAATTTGTTGTCCAGATCTAAAATAACACAATTTCACTAATTTGGATAAAAATCTAGAAAATTTGTTAAATATTCAAAGTGATGCACAATTAACAATAACCATGTAAGAATTTATCCAATCAATAAAAGTACATTGCTAATTTTATTGGATCCTTAGTATATTCATTTTTAAGGTAATGATTTCAAATAATGTAAAAAGAATCTTTAAAAAATGGAAAATTCAAATCATATTGAACAATACAAATTAAAGCCAGAAAAAAAAAGAATTAAAAAGAAAAAAACTTAGAAACTGAAACGCGGAAAGGAGGCAAAATCGTCTCGTCGTCGTTGTCGCCGTCTTCAGCTAAAAAGAAAATAATCGCATCGTTTCGATTTCTCCATTGTTTTGAACTTTTGAATCAGTCAAGCTTTTTTCTCCCACAAATTCCCGAGATCTACAACATGCTACTATGAGCCTCCGCCACCGCACCGTCCCGTCACAAAACGGACGGCCGTTGGCGGCGGATGCTGTCGGAATCGAAGAGGAGCCCTATAATATCATTCCCGTTAACAATCTCCTCGCCGACCATCCTTCTCTCCGTTTTCCCGAGGTCCGTGCCGCTGCCGCTGCTCTTAAAACCGTCGGAGACCTTCGCCTTCCCCCGTATGTTCAATGGCGCTCTCACTACGATCTCCTCGACTGGCTCGCTTTGTTCTTCGGTTTCCAGAAAGATAACGTTCGTAACCAGCGTGAGCATATAGTGCTTCATCTCGCGAATGCTCAGATGCGTCTCTCTCCGCCGCCGGATAATATCGATTCTCTCGATTCCGCTGTTGTTCGTAGGTTTAGGCGGAAACTTCTCGGTAACTACTCCAGCTGGTGTTCGTATTTGGGGAAAAAATCAAATATCTGGATCTCAGATCGGAATCCTGATTCGAGACGGGAGCTTCTCTATGTTGGCCTCTATCTTCTCATATGGGGAGAGGCTGCTAATCTTCGGTTTATGCCTGAATGTCTCTGTTACATCTTCCATAACATGGCCTCGGAGCTCAACAAAGTGTTAGAGGATTGCCTTGATGAGAACACCGGTCAACCTTATCTACCTTCTATCTCCGGCGAAAACGCTTTTTTAAACGGCGTTGTTAAACCTATTTATGATACAATTCAAGCTGAGATTGATGAGAGCAAGAACGGGACTGTGGCGCATTGCAAGTGGAGGAACTACGACGATATCAATGAGTACTTCTGGACGGATAGATGTTTCAGTAAATTGAAATGGCCGCTCGATGGGGGAAGCAATTTCTTCAAGAATAGAGGCAAAAGCGTTGGGAAAACAGGTTTTGTGGAGCGCAGGACGTTCTTCTACCTTTACAGGAGCTTTGATAGGCTTTGGGTGATGCTTGCGTTGTTCCTTCAAGCTGCCATTATAGTTGCTTGGGAGGAAAAGCCGGACTCAGCGTCTGTTACAAAGCAGCTGTGGAATGCTTTGAAGGCAACAGATGTTCAGGTGAGACTTTTGACTGTGTTCTTGACCTGGAGTGGTATGCGACTCTTGCAGGCTGTGCTGGATGCGGCTTCACAATTTCCCCTCATTTCTAGAGAGACCAAACGACATTTTTTCAGAATGCTGATGAAGGTTATAGCTGCCACAGTTTGGATCATAGCTTTCACAGTCCTCTACACGAATATCTGGAAGCAGAAGAGGCAAGACAGGCGGTGGTCCAATGCTGCGAACAACAAGATCTACCAATTCCTTTACGCTGTGGTGGCTTTCTTGGTGCCCGAAATTCTGGCTTTGGCTCTGTTTTTAATCCCGTGGATAAGAAACTTTCTGGAAGAGACCAATTGGAAAATATTCTTTGCTTTAACTTGGTGGTTTCAGGGCAAAAGCTTTGTGGGTCGAGGTTTGAGAGAGGGTTTAGTGGACAACATCAAGTACTCAACTTTCTGGATCTTTGTTCTAGCCACAAAGTTCACATTTAGCTACTTCCTGCAGGTTAAGCCAATGATTAAACCCTCGAAGCTGCTATGGAACTTAAAGGATATAGAATATGAGTGGCACCAGTTTTTTGGCAACAGCAATAGGTTTTCTGTCGCATTGTTATGGTTGCCAGTTGTGTTAATATACCTTATGGATATCCAAATTTGGTATGCGATCTATTCGTCGATTGTTGGTGCTGTTGTTGGGCTGTTTGATCATCTGGGGGAGATCAGGGATATGGGACAGCTTAGGCTGAGGTTTCAATTCTTTGCTAGCGCTATACAGTTCAACCTAATGCCAGAGGAACAACTCCTGAATGCTAGAGGCTTTGGTAACAAGTTCAAGGACGGCATTCATAGGTCAGTCAAAAGTACTACTGATATTCCTGTATAATTTACTGTATGAAGCTTGGCAGTACAAGCTATGAAATTTTAATTTTGTTAAAGCAGAGTCTGCATTTAATTCATTATTCTAATAACCTTGAGGTTGTTTACTGTATGCAGATTGAAGCTAAGGTATGGATTTGGGCGGCCGTTTAAGAAACTCGAGTCTAATCAGGGTGAGGCCAACAAGTTTGCGTTGATATGGAATGAGATAATCTTAGCTTTCAGAGAAGAGGATATAGTTTCTGATCGAGAAGTAGAGCTACTGGAGCTGCCAAAGAATGCCTGGAATGTGACAGTTATTCGCTGGCCGTGTTTCTTGTTGTGCAATGAGCTTTTGCTTGCACTGAGCCAGGCCAAAGAGCTGGTAGACGCTCCTGATAAATGGCTGTGGCACAAGATATGCAAGAATGAGTACAGGCGTTGTGCTGTAATTGAGGCATTTGACAGCATCAAACATCTATTGCTCTCAATCATTAAAGTTGACACTGAAGAACATTCCATAGTCACGGTTTTCTTCCAAATGATTGATCTTTCTATTCAGTCAGAGCAGTTCACCAAGACCTTTAGAGTGGACCTTCTGCCAAAGATCTACGAAACATTGCAAAAGTTGGTTGGGCTGTTGAATGATGAGAAAAAGGATAGTGGGCGGGTGGTGAATGTTCTGCAGTCTCTTTATGAGATAGCAACACGACAGTTCTTTATAGAGAAGAAGACAACCGACCAACTATCTAGTGAAGGGTTGACTCCTCGTGACCCAGCCTCAAAGTTGCTGTTTCAGAATGCGATTCGGCTTCCTGAGGCAAGCAAGGAAGACTTCTACCGGCAGGTTAGGCGGTTACACACGATTCTCACCTCTAGGGACTCTATGCACAGCGTCCCTGTGAATCTAGAGGCGAGGCGGCGGATTGCTTTCTTCAGTAATTCGCTTTTCATGAATATGCCTCATGCACCTCAGGTTGAAAAAATGATGGCGTTCAGTGTTCTGACACCATACTACAGCGAGGAAGTTGTATACAGCAAAGAACAACTCCGAAATGAGACTGAGGATGGGATTTCAACCCTGTATTACCTTCAGACGATTTACGCTGATGAATGGAAAAATTTTAAGGAGCGGATGCACAGAGAAGGAATAAAGACAGATGGTGAGTTGTGGACAACCAAGCTGAGAGAACTCAGGCTTTGGGCTTCCTACAGAGGTCAGACTTTGGCACGTACAGTTCGGGGGATGATGTACTACTACCGAGCTCTTAAGATGCTCGCTTTTCTTGATTCTGCGTCTGAAATGGACATTCAGGAGGGTGCTCAGGAGCTTGGTTCAGTGAGGAGTTTTCAGGGAGAAATGGATGGTCGATCTGATGGGGTTGACACCGAAAAGGATAAATCTTCCCTAAGCAGAGCAAGTAGTTCCGTGAGTGCACTGTATAAAGGCCATGAGTATGGGACTGCATTGATGAAATTCACATATGTTGTGGCGTGCCAGATCTATGGTTCTCAAAAAGCAAAGAAGGAGCCTCAGGCAGAGGAGATTTTGTATCTGATGAAGCAGCACGAAGCCCTCCGTATTGCATATGTGGATGAGGTGCCGGTGGGCAGAGGAGAGACTACCGACTATTACTCCGTTCTGGTGAAATACGATCACCAGTTGGAGAAGGAAGTGGAGATATTCCGTGTGAAGCTACCTGGTCCGGTGAAGCTGGGCGAAGGAAAGCCGGAGAACCAGAATCATGCAATGATCTTTACCCGTGGTGATGCGGTTCAGACCATTGATATGAACCAAGACAACTATTTTGAAGAGGCTCTCAAGATGAGAAATTTGCTCCAAGAGTACAGACATTATCATGGGATCAGAAAACCAACAATTCTTGGTGTCCGGGAGCATATCTTCACAGGCTCAGTCTCGTCGCTGGCTTGGTTCATGTCTGCTCAGGAGACAAGTTTTGTCACTCTGGGTCAGCGTGTTCTTGCAAACCCGTTGAAGGTCAGAATGCATTATGGTCACCCTGATGTATTTGACAGATTCTGGTTCTTGAGTCGAGGCGGCATCAGCAAGGCTTCCAGAGTCATAAACATCAGTGAGGACATCTTTGCCGGGTTTAACTGCACATTGAGGGGTGGAAATGTCACCCACCACGAGTACATTCAGGTTAGGAAGGGGTCCACTATTTGAATACTTCTAACTAACTATATTGCTACAAAGATCATATAATTCTACTTTTGTTATAACCATGCAATTACACGTTCTTTATCTACTAAACCTAATGAAAGTTTCATATATATTCAGGTTGGCAAAGGTAGGGATGTTGGATTGAATCAAATATCGATGTTTGAGGCTAAGGTAGCTAGTGGAAACGGAGAGCAGGTTCTTAGCCGAGACGTGTACCGGCTCGGTCACAGGCTTGATTTCTTTAGAATGCTGTCATTTTTCTACACAACGGTCGGGTTTTTCTTCAACACGATGATGGTCATTCTCACTGTTTATGCTTTCCTCTGGGGCCGGCTTTATTTGGCTCTCAGTGGGGTTGAGAAGTCCGCTCTAGCAGATAGTACAGACAGCAACGCTGCGCTTGGGGTGATCTTGAACCAGCAGTTCATCATTCAGCTCGGTCTGTTCACAGCCCTGCCAATGATTGTTGAATGGTCTCTCGAGGAAGGTTTCCTTCTAGCGATATGGAACTTCATTCGAATGCAGATTCAACTTTCATCTGTCTTCTACACATTCTCAATGGGGACCAGAGCTCACTATTTCGGTCGAACCATTCTCCATGGTGGAGCAAAGTACAGAGCCACTGGTCGTGGATTTGTTGTTGAGCACAAGGGATTCACTGAGAACTACCGACTCTATGCACGTAGTCACTTTGTGAAGGCCATTGAGCTTGGGCTGATCCTTATAGTCTATGCTTCGCACAGTCCAATCGCCAAAAACTCGTTGATCTACATCGCCATGACTATCACCAGCTGGTTCCTCGTGCTTTCATGGATATTGGCCCCATTTGTGTTCAACCCATCAGGATTCGACTGGCTTAAGACAGTCTACGACTTTGAAGATTTCATGAACTGGATCTGGTACCAAGGCAGAATCTCAACGAAATCCGAACAAAGCTGGGAAAAATGGTGGTATGAGGAACAGGACCACCTGAGAAACACTGGGAAGCCAGGGAAAATAGTGGAGGTCATCTTGGACCTCCGGTTTTTCTTCTTCCAGTATGGCATTGTATACCAGCTCAAAATTGCAAACGGATCAACCAGCATTTTCGTCTACTTGTTCTCATGGATATACATCTTTGCTGTGTTTGTGATATTCCTAGTAATCCAATATGCCCGTGACAAGTACTCTGCAAAAACTCACATAAGGTACAGGCTTGTCCAATTCCTCCTGATCGTGCTTGCTATACTGGTGATTGTTGCTCTGCTCCAGTTCACACATTTCAGCTTCGTTGATATCTTCACGAGTCTTCTTGCATTCATCCCAACCGGCTGGGGAATCCTGCTGATCGCACAGACTCAAAGGAATTGGCTGAAGAGATACAGGTTAATGTGGAACGCTGTTGTCTCTGTTGCTCGCATGTATGACATATTGTTTGGGATAGTCATAATGGTTCCAGTAGCGTTCTTGTCGTGGATGCCTGGGTTCCAGTCAATGCAAACGAGGATATTATTCAATGAAGCTTTTAGCAGAGGACTTCGAATCATGCAGATTGTCACTGGAAAGAAATCAAAAGGCGATGAAATCAAAAGTTAACAAAGTGGTAAAATCTCCTTGTTCCCAATAACCTTTTGTTTATGTCTGTTTGAATCCTGAATCCCACTCCAATGCATGCTTTTTTTTTAACTTGTGTAGGTCTTAAGTAAATGGTAGTTTAAAGCTATTGGTATGCGGCGATGGAATCATTTGGAGACTTGGAGGTTAGCTTTCCCGAACCTGCAATTATAATTTCTGCTTCTTTGTCTATAGAAAAACTCAAATACCCATGATTTGTCTTGTTATTGTAAACAGGTTTTTGGAGATGTTGGAAGAAAGGATTCGGAGATTTCTTAATTCGGTTAGATTGGTTAGTGAGATACATATATTGTCAGTGTGTGTGTGGAAGGGGACTCTGATTCTTGTATGGTTTTTGTCTAAAGGTACAGCATTTGTGTAGTAGGGCCTTTTGTGTATTTGTTCTATACTTACTCTTTCTCTCGTTGTAGAGCTTTAGAGCGTTTTAGTTTTATTTAATTTAATTTGCTTTCTAATGGCATTTTCTTCTTCTTCTTCTTAGTTGGTCTGAAACAAGTCCGATATCAGTTTCAGATTTCAGATGCTTAACCATTTTCACTACACGTGTCTCTCTCTATATTATATTTGTCTGGTTGTTGATTTCAAGATTCAAACCAAAATTTATATTATTGGACCACAAGGCCACTATGTCGGTTTTGACTTTTCTATTTGGATCCTGATCTTATTGCTCCTTTATAGACAAAAAATTTAAAACTGTAAATTGAGGAAAAATAACAGAAAAAAACAGCATAAGAGCATTTAAAGCCACGTGTCAAGAAATCGTCAAGGGAACAACAACATGGTTGTCTGCAAGATCTATTCATTTTTAACAAAGCGGCGACTGACTGATCTTAACGGGAAAAAGATTTTAACAAACTATTATTAATAAATTCAACTACTTCTGGGCCATCATCATCATCTTCTTCTTCTTCTTCATCTCTTTTGATCTTATCATTAAAATCAATTACTCAAAAGAAGCTACTAGGTCCTTCACATTGACTTCCATTCGATTTCAGATTTTGTTTTCGCCGGAGAGAAATCAAGCGCGAATACAAAAGAGAAAATGGAAGACCCTTTGATTGGTCGTGATCGTCATGGTGGTACGGATCGGATCGTCCGTCGTTCAGAAGCTATCACGCATGGTACTACGTATCAGAAAGCTGCTGCACTCGTTGATCTGGTTCTCTATCTCTTACGCCCTAATTTTGTATTCGTTTTCCTACTTTTCGAAAAGTTCTTTGTTTGGATCACATCACAAGCTTCTGTTTCGAAGTAGAATTGTTTATTCTGAAATGTTTCTTCGTATAAGTGGATTCCAGTATTCGTTTAAGAAATTAGCATAGCATTATTCACATTTCTGTTTCATGTCTTGATGCTTCTTCTAGATATGTTCTTATTGTCTTTTTGCTGATTTAGGAACCTTTCATCCTTAGTGTGAATAGAATTTGTGGATTGACTCTGATAATGTGGTTTGTGTAGGCTGAAGATGGTATTGGTCTTCCTGAGCAAATACTTGATCAGTCAAGCTTTGGGGAGTCTGCAAAGTATTACTTCCTCTTCACACGTTTGGATCTGATTTGGTCACTCAACTATTTTGCTCTGCTTCTTCTTAACTTCTTTGAGGTCAGGACATTTCTTTGGTTAAAAGACTTTAAGAAGATCACACTTTAAGAAGATCACAACTTGAGAATAACAATACTCTTGCTTGTCTTTTGCAGCAACCACTGTGGTGTGAAAAGAAGCCTACACCGTCTTGCAAAGACAGAGATTACTATTACTTGGGGGAGTTACCGTACCTGACCGATGCAGAATCCATTATCTATGAGGCAAGTAGTCAACTTATGTCTTGTTTGCCTTTAATTTCTCTATAGATGCATAGATTTAGTGTAGATGGGCTCATGAGATACATATGCATCCACTTGAAAGTTAAAAGCTTTAGTTGCCTTATGTTTGTTTTCCTTCAATTTTGAGAAGCTTTGAATAATTGTTCACGACTAGTTTATCTCGCTTAGTTAGTTGTTAGGAACTTAATATCAACATACACATCTCATTTGGATGTGTTTTATTATTAGGACTGGCCAAAATCCTGTCTCATTGTGCTGATATTATAATATTTTATGCTGTCCATATAGGTGATTACCCTGGCTATACTCCTTGTACATACTTTCTTTCCTATATCCTATGAAGGGTCAAGAATCTTTTGGACAAGTCGCCTGAATCTAGTGAAGGTATTTCCTTACGCCTTCACAGTTTTGTGCTTGTCTTTGTTGAAATTGGACCGAAAGTAAGAAATTGATTTTCCCTTTTTTAATTTCATTCAATTTTTTTTCTTTTTCTTGATTCCAGGTTGCTTGCGTGGTAGTTTTGTTTGTCGATGTGCTGGTTGACATTCTATATCTATCTCCGCTCGCTTACGATTTTCTTCCTTTCAGAATTGCCCCATACGTGAGAGTTATCATATTCATCCTCAGCATAAGGTATCTGTAGATATCTGCTTCTTCATTAACTACGTGGATCATATATCGTTATACTGTATCTATAGAAAAATAATAAGTAGATCATGTCATGTATGGTATATGTGTAGGTGTGTTTGTTTCACCTAGTTTTCCTCCTATTATTCACCAAGTACATCTCTCACCATTCCCTAAAGTTATGTTTCTTTAAAATACTGTACAGGGAACTTCGAGACAGCCTTATCCTTCTGTCTGGAATGCTTGGCACATACTTGAATATCTTGGTCAGTAGCCTTCCCAATCATTTTTTGACGTTCAGATCGGTGGTGAAATCATATTGATTGTCATCCTCTGCTTAACTCCTGAATATTTTCACAGGCTCTATGGATGTTGTTCCTTCTATTTGCTAGTTGGATCGCTTTTGTTATGTTTGAGGACACACAACAAGGCCTCACGGTCTTCACTTCTTACGGTGCAACTCTTTATCAGATGTTTATTTTGTTCACAACATCCAACAATCCCGATGTCTGGATTCCTGCATACAAGTAAGTATTAGTTGAAACTTCATTTTTGTCTCAGTTCGCTTGCATTGAGTTGCATCCAGTAATTTGAGCGACTTATTTGTTCTGTTTTGTAAGGTCTTCTCGTTGGTCTTCGGTCTTCTTCGTGCTCTATGTGCTAATTGGCGTCTACTTTGTCACGAACTTGATTCTTGCCGTTGTTTATGACAGTTTCAAAGAACAGGTTGATTAGAAATTTGATGTTTGTGTGGTTCTTATGTCAACTTTAAAAACAAAAGCACCAACATATTTCACACCGTGTGTCATATCTTCGTTTTGTAGCTCGCAAAGCAAGTATCTGGAATGGATCAAATGAAGAGAAGAATGCTGGAGAAAGCCTTTGGTCTTATTGACACAGACGTAAGTTCAAAGTTCACACACGCATAGTGATTAAATTGACGCTTCGGCTAAACTCTTCATGAAAAGGAGTCTTTGTATAATTTCTTCGTTCTCTGTTTCATGTTTTAACAGAAAACCGGGGAGATTGATAAGAACCAATGCATTAAGCTCTTTGAACAGCTGACTAATTACAGGTATGTTGCTATGATCTTTTGTACTTTTCTGTTTTTCCATGTATAGAAAGAATACGGATTTTATATACCTGTTCATTGTTTCTTCCCTTTTATTATGTTAACTTGTGAGACCTGATACGCTTTCCTTTTTCCTTACATTCAGGACTTTGCCGAAGATATCAAAAGAAGAATTCGGATTGATATTTGATGAGCTTGACGATACTCGTGACTTTAAGGTAGAGATCTGCGAAGAAAGTCTTAGGTGGCACATATGATAAGGGGATACACCTTAAATATGTACTATTCACATTTTTATTCATAGCAATTACTTATTCCTGTATTTTTTGTTTCCTATTGAGCAGATAAACAAGGATGAGTTTGCTGACCTCTGCCAGGCCATTGCTCTAAGATTCCAAAAGGAGGAAGTTGTAAGTCCACATATACTTTATCTTCCTTCTCTTTCAAAATTTACTTACCTCCACCATTGGAAGTAATCCTTTGTGTTTTTCATTGCAGCCATCTCTTTTCGAGAATTTCCCGCAAATTTACCATTCAGCCTTATCGCAACAACTGAGAGCCTTTGTTCGAAGCCCCACCTTTGGCTACACTATTTCTTTCATCCTCGTTGTGAATTTTATTGCTGTCGTTGTTGAAACAACGGTATATCTCATTCCCATAAAGTGTATTTCCTCGACATGTATTCCTAATACTTTCATGAGCCACAATAAATTTTTGTATGCAGCTTGATATTGAAGAAAGCTCAGCTCAGAAGCCATGGCAGGTTGCTGAGTTTGTCTTTGGTAAGAACTTGAATAGCTTTCCGCTACCTTCTCTTCGTTAATATGTTTTCTTTTATTTGTTGCTTTGGGAAGTGTATTCTGTGGTTACTGAGAAATATGATGAAAAGATGAAGAAAGAAAATAGAAGTTAAGCTATTTCCTGTGTTATGGCGCTGAGTAAAGTTCTTTTTCAGATTAATTTTAGATTGTAATGGCCAAATTTTATTGATCGCTTTTTCAGGAGTTAAATTTTTTTCCTTCTCATGTTTTCACAGGTTGGATATACGTGTTGGAGATGGCTCTGAAGATCTATTCTTATGGATTCGAGAATTATTGGAGAGAGGGTGCAAACCGGTTTGACTTTCTAGTCACATGGGTCATAGGTGACCTCTTAAAGCAGCAATTTCATCTTGTTTTGCTGATTGAGTGATTGATGGCTATGCTATAATTGATAATCTTTGTATCCGCAGTTATTGGGGAAACGGCCACCTTCATAACTCCAGACGAGAACACTTTCTTCTCAAACGGAGAATGGTGAGGAATAACTATGACATATTGTAACAACGGTTTTCTTGTTTACTAATCCTGACTCTGTTTCTCTTATGTCATTGATAGGATTCGTTACCTTCTCCTTGCAAGAATGTTGAGACTGATAAGGCTTCTTATGCACGTCCAGCAATACCGAGCATTTATTGCGACGTTCATAACTCTTATTCCAAGTTTGATGCCATATTTAGGAACCATTTTCTGCGTACTGTGTATCTACTGCTCTATTGGCGTACAGGTAAATCAGACTACTGAATTTTTCTGAAAAAATGCACGCTTACATATCTTCGAATGCTTCATCGACCAGCTCTTCTGATTGTTCTAGGCACCAATGAACAGCCACTTTCATGCATTTTCACTGTCTTACTTTCGCCGCTTCTATTCGTATACCAAAATTAAACTTATCTTCACTTCATTTGTTGATAGATCTTTGGCGGGCTTGTGAATGCTGGGAACAAACAGCTCTTCAAAACCGAATTGGCTGAGGATGAGTATCCTTCTTGGCTTTATGAAAACCTTTTTATGCACTCAACACAGTCTTACTTAGTAGACCTGTTCTGTTCCTGTGGTTTCTAGTGACTTTTGTTGTTAGGACAGAAACATTTTCCAGTATATGATTGTTTCTTGACTGGAAAAACTCAGCTATCTATTGTTCAACTTCAACGACTATCCCAACGGAATGGTCACACTCTTCAATCTGCTAGTTATGGGTAACTGGCAAGTCTGGATGGAGGTAATATCACTCTTCTGTTAGTCCCAAATTTTAGACTCATTATAGTTTCCGACAAAAAGCATCTCAAGATTCATCGGAGCTGAGGAGAGCAATGCTAGATGTTACTATCATTCTTACTGATGATCACTATGGTTGAATAGTTTTTTTAATACTCTTAATGTTGCTTTCTTCAGAGCTACAAAGATTTGACAGGGACGTGGTGGAGCATTACGTATTTCGTCAGTTTCTACATCATCACTATTTTACTTCTGTTGAATTTGGTGAGTTTCATTGACATCAACGCCTAAGTAGATCGACCAAACTCAGTTCACTTCTTAGATTGACTAATTATGCGTGTTTGTTTCAGATTGTTGCCTTTGTCTTGGAGGCGTTCTTTACTGAGCTGGATCTTGAGGAAGAGGAAAAGTGTCAAGGAGAGGTTAGTTACCGCCATTGATTCGCCACAAAGTTACTACACAGAAATTAACCTTTGATTCGGGTTTTAACCAAATCCCATTATTGTTTGTTGCAGGATTCTCAAGAAAGAAGAAACAGGCGTCGATCTGCAGGGTAAGTAGAGAGAGATCAAATCTTGGTTGTAGTTTAATTTCACTCTAGACTCAAAATCTGAAGTATTTGTTGTTATTTTGTTGAAATGGTTAAAGGTCGAAGTCTCGGAGTCAGAGAGTTGATACACTTCTTCATCACATGTTGGGTGATGAACTCAGCAAACCAGAGTGTTCTTCTTCTAACACTTAAAAAAAAAAAAGCTTATTTTTATATTTATATATTTTTATTGTTGATTCTATATAGAGAGATCAATAGAATCTAGAAGGTGACGACATTTTTTCTTATTTTGGGTGAAGATTTGATATGAAAACGACTGTGTTATATTGTTTTGTTGTTTCTCGGGTGCTTGTAGTGTTTGTAATGACAAAAAAATATGAGCATCAATTTATTTGACCATTTTGTAATTTGCTTACTTTGACTTCTTTTTTTCTTTTCCTTTTGATGTAATTTATATTAGTAAAATTTTCTATATCCATGGAAAATTATTAAGATTTTTTGCCAAAATTATAAGTAAAAAAATTCACAAGGACTGGAATTTTTTTATCTCTCGACCTACTTCTTTGCCAAAATATTTCTGATAAAAATTAAAAATAAACAAAAGGCCTGAAGTTAACATATTTATAAAGGGGTGATTATACAAACTAGCATCAAATAAATCCTAAATTAGTTCTCTCACCAGTTTTTTTTTTGTTATGTTATTGTTCATGTACTGTTACGAATAGAAATTTTCATTATAACCCTATGCAAATTAACGGTTAAGTATTTGTTTATATGTCAAAAATATTAAAATTGTTATTGGTAATAATTGTAACAGTAATTATTTTGTTAACATGATAAAAATATATTATATCATATCTAACATATATGAATTAACATATAAGTTATTGTTTATCGTGATATAAAATATATTCTAAACATATTGATGTATTAATCCGATGAATGATAGATACAAGTTTTATCGATAATTTATTTGTTAACATGGTAACTATGTTTATTAGTATATCATAATATATATCATGTTAACATATACACTACCGATAAATCTTTATCCATCATTAATCGAATAAATACATTACTATGTTCATAACATATTTTATGTCACGATAAATAATAATTTAGATGTTAATCAATATCTTTTAGATGATATAATATTTTTTATTATGTTAACAAAATAATTACCGTTGCAATTATTACCGCTAACAATCTAAATATTTTTGATAGGTAAATAAATATTTATCCGTTAACAATGCGATAACGGTATTTTCGTCCGAAAATTACTTTTTATGTGAGAGAACTAATTAAAAAATAATTAATGCTAACCAATGAATTTTTTGGTCCTCTGATGCTATAATTTCATTGACCCTATTTGTAAATAAGAGTTCCTATAATAAAAGAAACATAAACATTCGGCTAAGGCAAAATCTAGGGCTTTTGTTAATTTTAATCATGGCTTTGGGATCAAGCAAGATAGAGACAATCACTGAAGAATCTGAAGTCGTCTCTTCTTCTCCGAACAAGGCCAAGTCCCAAGCAAGATCAAGATATCTAGTCTAAAAGATATTTTGCTTTATCTAATTAAGACTGATTTTATGATTATATAGTCGTTTCTTGCTTCTTGTTTTGGATTTCTTATTATGAATGGCAGTCCAAGAGTGATATGTATAAATAAAAGCTTTGATGGTGATCAAAACTTATAATAAGAAAATTTGTCAAAAAAAAAACTCAAATAAGAAAGATACGAGTGGAAAGTAAAGTACCGAAAACTCGTAAAATTTTGGATGATGATAATTCATGAATTAAATGGAGGACACAACTTCTATAGAACAACACATGGCCAAACTGGATCTTCGCAAATACAATGCCTTAAAAGTAATTTTGTTTTTCCAATTGAATTTTTTGGTTGATCAATTCCAAAGTATTATGATTTTTTTGGTTGGTCAATTTCAAGATATCATACGATTATAGTTTTTTGGGTATGTTTTCGGAAAACCGATGTGAAGTTGGATTATGCAAGTTGTAACTTGCAAGAGTGACGTGGTTAGGAGGCAAGTCGTATCACAAGTCCTAAGCATGATAGTTTCCAATCTAAATGATCTCTTGCTTTATCAAAGGCTGATTTGATAATATATTAAAGCAAAATAATTGAATATCTAAGTTGATAATATATTAGAGCATGATAAGTGGTAATCTTTGAGAGTCTTTCAAATAGTGTGAGAACTCCATGCAATAATCCATGCAATAATCTCTCAAAATGAGAGACTCATCAATGAGGTTCTCACACTTTTTGAGATACTTTTAAAATTTAATTCATATTTATTTTATTATATTATTTGAGAGAATTATAAATATGATATTCATATATATTAACATGCGCACATGTCGTTAACTTCCTGAACCTATGTACATTTATCGACGTCCAGAGGAACAATTCAACTACTATATACAAGGCCAGAGTTACAAAGATTACACATGAGTGTGATTTAGCAATTTTGGAGGTTAATAATAACGATTTCTGGGAAGATATGTCTGCATTGTTATTTGCAGATATACCACTTGTAGAGAAATCTTAACTGTTGTTGGCTTTCTCGAAAGTACTATTAGATATATATATATATATATATATGAGAATATAAAGCTATATATGTCTTACAAATTTCTTTTAATGCATTGGTTTCCTTGAATGCAGGTCATGTAATAGAGATGTTGGTGTAGTTTATAGACCATTTTTGTGCACTCATATAGCACTTAATAGTTACATACTTTTTTGTCTTTCTATATTACTTTTTAAAAAGACCAAATTGTTACATTATTTTATGTATCAAAAATCAATGAACTTTTTTCATTGAACCTGATATAATTATTATAAATCTTATTATCATTTAATATACTCTAGTAAAATAATTTATATAATTCAATCACACAAATAGTAATTTTTAGAACTTACTTTTCATATATCCTATACAGATATACGTTTACATAAATTACATTTTTCACTTTTCCATATTAAACTTACGTAATTTAAGAAAAGTATGGGTTTTAGAGATCCAGAGTGATACACACTTATGCAGAACTTTGAGACCTTATTAGTTAATTAAGGTTCATATATAAATGGTTTACTAAGTTGATTAAAAAGTAAGTTAAGAAGAAGGATAAAAGGAAAAAAATGAAAAACCTAATTTTTCTGCCGCTTACAACAACGAAAAAAAATAAAATAAAATAGAACAAGAAAAAGAAATCATGATCTAGCAACCAGAGATAATATGTCGACCCGATTTATCTCATATAATCTAGCATGCACCCATGTCATTTCTCTGACTTTTGAAACTGCTATCAAAATCTGCATTTAACATTTCTAGTTATCTATGTTTGATTTTTTTGTGTCTAACTAATTATTTTTGTAGGACATCTTTCACGTAACAATTGCTGCAGATGAAGACTATGAGGAACACGCATTGCTCATCTTAGCTAAAAGGGTGACAAACAGGGGACAACCGTTTTTGGTTGTCCAGAATTCATGGGAACCAGAATTTGCCAACGGCTATTTCGGATATCACTACCAAACAATGGCAAGTTTAAATTCTTTGGCTAAGCGTTTGTTTCTTTCCAAAACAATTGTTAGGTTTTTTTCTTTTCTTTTTCGCCAAATAATTGTATAGTAATGGTACTTGGTCATCACAAAAGGTGATTGATTCTGACGACTAAATCATCCATCTTTTAGAAACTACATTGTTATAGATTTATAGATGCAAGAAAAACTTTTTTTTTCATACACTTTAACTCCCTCAAACGGCAATAATTAACAATTTTGTTGACTACCAAACTGCAATGAAAGCACCACTTATAATCTTAATAGAAAGGAAAATTCTCTTAACTAAATAATAGTAACTTGTTGGACACATGATAACCAAGAAATTATTAAGAACATAAGTTAAAATGTTACATCCACTATATCATTAGAAACTCTAATCTGATTTCCTATAATAATGCCCTTTGCCAAGTCCATCCTTTGTGCCCCCCCACCCCACCCCCACCCCCACCCTAGTTAAAAAAAAAAAACAAAGAAACAAAAAGAAACTAGTGAGCATTACCGATTTACCAATTAATAATTCTGAAATCATACATGACTTGAAGGTTCGGCCAAGACATTTTGTTGAGATGGGTCTTTCTCTCATTCTCATATGGTAATATATATATATATATATATATATACACATGACAAGCACCGTATCATATTGCATAGCTTCGATGCCAAAAAAAAACATCTATGACTATTCTAAACATGTTTATAATAGCTAAGAGAAACCCATAATACATAACTTAATTATGGTATTCAAGGCTTAGGTGTAGGAGTGGGTCTGCAGAGGATGGGATGTCTTTTTCTGTCAAGAGTAACCATACACTTGGCTTGATACTCGACAAGAGGTCCATTTGGTTTCTCCCTCGCCATAAATGTAATGTATGACTTTGATCTGGGCGAAGCAAGATAATAACCTCTCACAACTTCAACAAACTCCACATTCAAACCCTGTAGAACCACAATAAACAATCATTGATTCAGATTTAGCTACTATTGACCCAAAAAAAAAAAAAAAAAAAAAAATAGAGAAAAAGTGAACTAGCCTTTTCTTGGTTGAGTTTTTGGAGGCAAACATAGACCATATCTTCCCAGAACGCTCGAAAGTTTTTATCCTTAAGCGCTCTCCGCTCCAAACTATATGGTCTGATCCGGTTGTAATAATAATTTGGCCTAAGCTCTGGATCCCCGTAAAATCCCTAACCGCACACATTACACTATATAAATTACAATCTAATCCAATAAGTTTCATGAACTTAGCTCTAATTAAAAGCATCAGATCGTACCTTGCTCTCGATCATCTGGCGTTTATAGATGCGATAATGTTCTATAGACTCGTCGTCGTCGAATAAACGCTCATCATCGGAGGAAAGTTCGGGATCCGAAGAGGAATAATACTCTAATCCATCGAAACTGTCCACATCCCATTCAGGAACCATTAAAATACTAGTAGGTTTAGCCTCACGCTCTTCAATCTTGGCGTTACCATCACTGTGTTCTTCGCTTTCACCATCGCGCTTTTCCTCCTTCTCCGGATCGAACTCGGCCTTACGCTTTCTCGGGTCCGAATTGACAACCATTGAAGAAGATGCTTCTATCGTCGTCTCGGATTGATTGAGAGACATGATGATCGAGTAAACAAACCCTAAATCGATAAAAGTGTTTTCTTTCAGAAAATCTTGTTTTTTTTTTTTTTTTTTTGGTAAGGGTTAAAAAAATCTTTAAACAAAAAGAAAAAGGAAAATTTGAATTTTAGGCTAACATGTTTATAATCAATCAAATTCATTTATAACCTTTTAATTTGTCTATAATTATATATATGTAGAAATAATAATAGATAATGCAGAAAAAGATTTTATTTTTGGGCTTCTAACCACCTAACGGAAAGTAAAAAACACAACTACCATATATAATCAACAATATCTTCTCCATATTATTTTTATTAAATAATTAAAAACTTTAAAAGTTTATATTAAAAAGTCTTAAAACCCAGAACATCCTAGAAATAAAACATTAAAAGAAATATTTCATAATTTTCCCAACAAAACCTTTTTGACCTTAATTATCTTTCTCTCTTCTTCGTGAATAAGTTTTTCTTGCCTTTCCAATGCAATAGCTTCTTCATATCCGAATTCAATTTTGCTGCAGAAGATATGGGTCCAGAACAAACACCTCCAAAACCCATCTACCAAAATCAGCTATTTGCTTCTCATCGTGCACCATATATTATACTGTGTTCGGACATTGCCAAGCTAGATCATATGAAATAAATTATTAAAAAAAAAAAAAAAAAAAAAAAAAAAACATTATCAACACAAGTAAAGTTTCTAACAGATGTGGAATTGTGGAAACATAGGAGCTGCAAAACTAACCTTCACAAGGCTTGGAGAACCCATTTCAGTCAATGGCGCAAGAACAAATCTCTCTAGAAGTAACATAGGATCTTTAACAACAAACATATCTTTGTCCACAGTAGCAATTGGAGCTGGACATTCTTTGGCATCAATTGTTTTCTCATTCTTAGTTTCGTCTTCAACAGACTTTAACCCATAAAACAAGAAATCCATCAGCAAAGTGGATGTAACTTCGTTCTTGATGAAGAAGTGTTTCACAACTATTTTTAGAATCACATCCATTGTCTCTCTAGACATCTCGAGCCTCGAATTATGGTCCATCCCTAACCAAAAGGAACATAAGCTGCACAAAATTTACAAAAATTCCAGTCCTTGTAATGATTCAAAATTTGCACAAACTTTTAGGGAAAATTGTTTTAATCAAGAAATAAACATGGGAAAAAATACCTAGTCCATCTCTTTTTGTCGTCTATCAACTTCACAAGCTTGACAGGGTAAATCTTTACCAAATTTTTTAATTAAGTATGTGTTAATTTCAACTTTGGGGTGTAACTACATCCCGAAATTTTGATGAGGAAAATAAAAATAAAAGTTAACCAATAATTCCATTTTAAAAGGTTTATATTCAAAACCAAATGACAGGAAAAGACAACTTTTTTGTCAGCAATCTCAAATTCTCAACAAATACAATAAACAAACATATAGCCGTTGGCTTTTAAGTCAACTTTGGCTAGACCAGAAGAATATCGGAATCTTGAAGATGGAGAAGAATCAATGTGATGGTGATCGATCGGCTCTGATATTTCTCGGAACAGGTTGCTCCGGTGCAGTTCCCGATTTCCGATGCTTACTCCAGCCGTCAGATCCTCCTTGCCCTGTCTGTTCTCAGTCCCTCTCTTTACTACCTCACCTAAACCCCAATTACAGGTACAATTTTGTCTTTTAAGCTGCGGAGATTGTGAAATTTAAAATCTTGTTGTTACCTCTAAGGACCCTTTTGAAATTGGGACTTATGATTGAAAATTCTGTTGGAAAAATCATGTCTTTGATCCCAATCTTGAATCTTGGTTCTTTGATTTTGGCAGATGCAATACATCGCTCTTGATTGATTACTGCTCTGAGGAAGAAGATGGTAGACATTATTACATACTTATTGATGTTGGGAAGAGTTTTAGAGAACAAGTCCTTCGTTGGTTTACCTTCTATAAGATTTCCCGAATCGATTCTGTTAAGCCCCTTTACATACTATCTTTTTTTATTATTTGTGCATCTTTGTTTGTTTAAAATGAAATCTTACTTTTACTGATTAATCATTTGTATGATTTTGTGTAGGTCATTCTAACTCATGAGCACGCAGATGCGGTTCATGGCTTAGATGATATTCGATCTTTTCAACCTCGAGGTTCAGCCATTGACACCAATCCTCTTCCTGTGTTTCTATCTCAATTTTCAATGGAAAGGTACAACTTTTGATTAGTGTTCTCTACCTATCTCAAGTGTGACTCAAGGCTTTTCAATTAGCATTTCTCTTATCAGACTTTAAAGGCAGCAATATTGATGCATTTTCGCGCAGTATTGCTACGAGGTTTCCTTATTTGGTTGAAAAGAAAGTTAAAGAAGTACCTAGGCGAGTTTCAAAGCTTGACTGGAGAATCATTGAAGAGAACTGTGACAAACCATTCACTGCCTCAGGCTTATCTTTCATGCCTCTTCCGGTTAAACTTCTTTTAACTTTTGAGTAAATCAAAACACTCTGATTCTTCCATTAATCCTTTAGACTTTATGGTTTGCTTTAGGTGATGCATGGAGAGGATTACATTGCTTTAGGTTTCCTCTTTGGCAATAAAAGTAAAGTGGCTTATATATCAGATGTATCACGCATTCCACCGAGTACTGAGTATGGTAAGAGCTTATAGTGTTTTCAGCTAAATCAGTTGAAGTCACAAGTCAGTATTAAACATTTGAAAGATTGATCCTCTTAGAATCTTTGACCATGCAGCTATTTCCAAAGCCGGTGCTGGACAGTTAGATCTTCTTATCCTGGATACAAATATACCATTTAAGGTTATATCATTTTGTAACTTTTGTTTCCCGCATTTCGCTCATGAATTTTTTTTGTTGCTGACCATCTTTTTTGACAATAGAGAGGACTACAAGCCACACACATCTGTTTCCCTGAGGTTTGTTTCAATGTTTTTCTTCATTTGTCAAATAATGTTTTCACTATATTCTGAGCCTTAAGTTTCAATATTCTTGTTCTTTAGGCTCTTGAAATCTTAAAGAGGCTTTGTCCAAAGAGAGCGCTTTTAACGGGTATGACACACGATTATGATCACCATGAATACAATAAGATACTTGAGGAATGGTCTCTAAGGTACACAACGCGACAATGTTATATCATTTCAATAAATCCACATTTCTGAAATCTAATGGACTCATGTTAATTTCTAGGGAAGGAATCCATGTACAGCTTGCTCACGATGGATTGAGGGTTCCAATAGACCTATGAGCAAATAGCTAAATCAAAAGGAGAGACAAATCTCAAAATTCTTGTGACCTATTCTAGTGAAAACTTTCCCAAAATTATATGATTAGAATCTGAATTTTGATACAGAAATGAAACCTCTGTTTATTTACTTCTTTTGGGAATGATTCGAAATCTTTAAACCAAGTTCTTGAAACAACTTCTCTAAATTTGAAATCTCATCCTCAAGATTCACTTCATCTTCTCTTGTGATCTTCTCATGCAAGTCGGTTAGTCTCTGAGTCCCAACATACACTTCTTCTGCATAATCTTTAAGCACGTGTCTCATCGATCCATTTTCCTCTTGAACATCTTTGTATCTCCTTTTCAGAGATCGATATCCATCAATAGACTTGAGAAGCTGTTCAGACAACTCTTTGTTTCTTCCCTGAAGAGACAAATCGTTGTCTCCTTGACCACCACCACCACCATCTTCTTTCTTCTCCTTATTGTGCTCTGCCGCGCAATTCTGTACTTTCTTGAGTAATTTATCATTTTGAGCCCTGAGATCACTGATAAGCTCCTCCATTTCGCCCAGTTCGTGAGCTTTCCTCGAAAGCTCCAGAGCCATTATTTCTTTCTCCTTCCCTAAACTTGAACACATCATTTGAAGACTCTTTCTTGCAGCCATACTCGCGCTTAGCTCTTTTCTCAGCTTTTGAATATCATCAGGATCGCTCTGTGGCGGCTTCATTGGATTTTTGTTTGGATGACGACTCGGTTTCAGATCTGTGTTGCATCGTCTAAGCTCTTTTTTCCCGGATGATGATTGTTGTTGAGCTTTCTGGATTCGTGTCTTTAGATCATCGAGTATCGTCATCATAGTATTGACTCTCTGGACCTTCCAATCATCGTAGTGTTTCGAGGTAGCTTCGTTGTGATCTTGAACGAGTTTCAGCAGTAGCTTCACGTTTGTCGTGATCCCTTCAAATTATAGAAACAAGAACATGTTTAACATATTTCTTGCCACGCAAGTCACAAAATGAATATGATTGGTTTACCTTCTAAACCAGAATCTGCATGAGATTGGTTCTCTGTGGTTCTTGTTGGTGATGTAATAGATCCAGAATCAGAAGGAACTAAATCCGGCGAAGAAAATGCTCGGAGACGGCTCATTTTTTTTCCGTTCAAAAACGCCGACGGGAGAGAATCAATTCAGACAACAATTGAAGTTGTTGGAAATTTGGACAATAACAGATTATGGTTGTTGTATTCCATGTTTTGTGATGCGTAATTAGTGGAGATAATCATTTTTGCTTTTGACCCTTTAGGCTCGGCCTTTTTTTTCAAACTAAAAATTTATCTGCTAACCTCATTTTTCGCTCTATTTTTTCTTTCTTCTATTTTAAAAATATTCAACATCGAATGTTATGTAATGTAATGCTCGGGCGATATATGCAAATGGCCTTTTTGAGGCTTCAACTATTATGGATATAGGCCCATAGTTTCTTCAAGAATTGGGCCTAATTATACTTGAAACGAATTACAGAATACTATGAGGACCAAATTATAAATTAGAGACGTTAAGTCCAAAGGTCAGAAACTAACTTCACTTCTTTACCTCACTAATTTTTACCTTATCCTAAAAAATGGCTTCATCCAGGTGTCCGAAGAGAAGAAAGGCTTCGTCCTCTTCGTCGTTGCAAACTTGTGTGCCTCCTTCGCTGATGAAAATCGAAGAGCCGAGAAACTGGGCGGAGCTACCGCCGGATCTGATGTCATTGATCCTGCATCGGCTTGGCGTGGTTGAGATTCTGAACAACGCGCATAAAGTGTGCAGATCATGGCGACGCCTCTGTAAAGACCCCTCTATTAGATAGAGAATATTCACTTTGACGTTTGTATATTCTTCTATACGGTTCCTGATATATAGGAGAATATCTCTCCTCTTTGTGTAACGCCTCTGGCTATATAAACTATGAATGTATAGAGAACTCCTCAAGGGAGATTTACACAATCTAACATGGTATCAGAGCAAAGATAATATCTCTAAAATAGGAGTTCTCAAAATCTTTTCTCTTCTTCTCTTCTATCATCGTCTTCTTCTTCAAACCACGCCACGCATCGTAGTTTGATTCTTCTAGGTCGAGAATCACTGGGATATGCCATGTCGTTACCCTTTTTGAAGACAAATAACGACGCATCGCTTTTACTTTGCTTGAAACCCATGGTAGTGATAAAACCCGCAAACCTTGCATTCCAGGCTCGAGGGGCTTGCTTTAAACCGTAGATAACCTTATCAAGAAGACAAACATAGTCTGGATGTTCTTTGCTTACAAAACCAGGTGGTTGCTGCATATAAACGGTTTCGGTGAGCTTGCCATGTAGAAAGGCATTTTGAACATCTAGTTGGTGGATTGGCCAATCTTTCTCTACAGCAAAATTTAAGACTGCCCTTATTGTTGCCGGTTTCACTACAGGACTGAATGTCTCATCAAAGTCGATGCCATGTTCTTGAGATTTCCCATTTGCCACGAGCCTCGACTTGTACCGCGCCAAGTTTCCATCTGCTTTGTACTTGTGCTTAAACAGCCACATTGAACTCACAATATTTGTACCTGCAGGTCTAGGCACTAAATTCCAAGTGTTAGTTTTAATCAAAGCATCATACTCATCATTCATAGAAGGATTCCAATTCGGATCCAACAAAGCTTGTTTATACCCTCGAGGAAGAGAAGAAACGGAAGAAGCAGTTAAAGAGAGGATCTGTTTGGGTTTTCGTATTCCTTGCTGAGAACGTGTAACCATTCTCGTTGGAACCTAAGCAAAACTTTTAACTATGTTCTTGAGATTAGTAGTCGAATGTTGTAAGTGTGATCTCCCAAGATGCAAGACTTGTAGAAGGCGGTTTGGATCATTTTGAAGATTGTATTGACAATATCATCAATATCAGTGACAAGTGATGATGAACTAGTCATGTTCTCTTTTATGTAAGTCCGTAATGTAGATGTTTCTGATACAAAGTATAACAAACCATATCCAATTTCGATTGAGGCCCAACATTTCTATCAGAGTATTGGGCCTAATACTTGGCACAAATTGTATACTAAGCTATAACAGTTACAATTTACAAAGTTATAAACTCATGTCCTTTCATGTCTTATGTCTTAACGATTGAAATTTTTACCCTAAAAACGGTTTCCTATTCTTCTCCGTCTTCTACATCCGTGCATTCGCTGATGAGTGACGAAAAGCCGAGAAACTGGGCGGAGCTTCCGTCGGAGTTAACTTCTTCAATCATGCTCCGGCTTGGTACGATTGAGATACTTGAAAACGCTCAGAAAGTGTGTAGATCGTGGCGTCGCGTCTCCAAAGACCCTTCAATGTGGAAGAAGATTGACATTGACAACCGCAATGACGTGGCAAGCTTTAAGTACAACCTTGAGGCCATGTGTCGTCACGCAGTTGATCGAAGCCAGGGCGGTTTGGTTGAGATCGAAATTTGGTACTATGGTACTGATGATCTCCTCAAGTACATCGCTGATAGGTCCTGTCTCTCCCTCCCTGTGACTCAAACGACGCATGCTAATTTTATGTTTTGTTCAAGAGAATTTTGAGGCATGCTAATTTTAGGGTTAAGAGTGATTCGAATTCCGTTTACTTGTGAGAATTGGGGAAATTATTGTTAACGCTTATGATTGTTTTTTTGGAGGATTTTGTTACACTCATTTTAACTAATATTTTTCTGTTTAAAGCCTTGTCTCCTTTCTACGTCAATTTGTTGAATCAGTGGTTTTGTTAGTCAAGTGTTCTCAATAGGGAAGTCAATATGTTGAATCTGTGGTTTTGTACGTCAAGTGTATTCTCAATAGGGTTGAATATTTTGTTTTCTTCTACATTGTCCTAAATTAAGCATGTCAAAGTTCTTTTCTTTTTTTGTTTTGGTAAACATGTCAAAGTTCTTTTTTTTTTTTTTTATGTTTCTGACTTGATTCTCAAACTGTTAATTATGCTTCTGAGGTCTAAATGTTAATTTGGTCTATAGAAGAGAGATCTTTAGCATGTTTATGTTTTTTCTTCTTCTTCTCTATCTTCGGTTATGTTTTTAACTTTTACTTACGATTATTTGCAGGTCAAGTAATCTGCAAAGCCTTAGTCTTGTAAGGTGCTTTCCAATAACAGATGAGGGAGTTGCCGAAGCAGTTAAGAAACTTCCATTGCTTGAAGAACTCGAGGTTTCATACTGCCCATTTTCAGGAGAGATTTTGAGAGTTATAGGCCAGTCTTGTCCAAATCTGAAGACACTGAAACTAAACCGCAACCCTGACATCGAGTTTTTTGGTAATGAGCTTGATAGTAATGCCATGGAAATTGCAGGAAGCATGCCTCAACTACGCCACCTCCAGCTTTTAGGAAACGGACTAACCAACACGGGCTTGAAGGCCATTCTTGACGGTTGTCCTCACCTGGAACACCTTGATTTACGCCAGTGTTTCAACGTTAACCTTGTCGGGGATCTCAAGAAGCGATGTTTTGAGAGGATCAAAGAGTTGAGACGCCCCAATGAGTCAACTGCTGGTACAAAATTTAATACCGGGTATGGTGACTCCGAATCTAACTATGGCGATGACGGCTTTGAGTCCGACTATGATTTCTAAGGTGCCAGTGACTATTATTGGGAGTGGTCATTGGGACCTTATCAAGTTGCTGGTCTTTCTGAGCAGTTCAGTAGGAGGTTTTCTTTTGCTGGTCTTATCAAATTCATGTCCTCTTTTATCTTTGTTCGTAGTTTAAGACTTTCAGTGTTCCTGGTTGTGTTTCTTTTCTTTTTTTCCTTTTAGTTTTCTTCCTTCTAATTTTTAAGAAACTTTGAGCACTATGCAATGGGGATCTTTTTCAGTTGGTATGTTAGTCATCTGATGAGTATGTCTACCACATGTCATGTGATGACAACATACAGTATATAACCTATATGACAACTAGATAAAGATATATGATCTGGATCATTTTGATGAAACGTGTAAATTCCTTGTCAGAGTAAACAGATTTAAAATGTTTCTTGCGACACAAGTCACTAACTCTTTCAAGAAAATCGCCTTCTTGTCCGGTTGAGATGGATCAAGATATTCGATTGTATTAACCTGCAGTCTTGATTGACCAGATTGACCCAACTTTGAAGAGATCGAGATCTCACACTCATGCATGGTTAAAGCTGAACTTGAAAGCTTTAGGCCACGCTTGCCCAAAGCTAATGAAATTGGAGCTAAACTGTTTTTGTTACATGTGTACCCGTAACAATTTCGATGCTGATGCACTAGGGATTTATTTCCTTCATGAACTTAAGCTTTGAGCGCCTGATTGTAACTCGCGAGAAATTGTTAATTATCGGATGAGTTTAATTATATGGGCCCAGGCCCATGATGTTATTTTAGAAGGCTCGGCTGAACATATTTTCGGAAATATATAAATACCATGAGGACTTCAATTGTAAATTAGAAAAGAAGTTTGACTGATTCAATTTTCAGAATGGATTCTTCGCCACCGGCGATGAAGGATAGAAACTGGGCAGAACTTCCGCCGGAACTGATTTCAGATATACTGCACCGGCTTGGCGCGATTGAGATACTGATGCACGCTCAGAAAGTGTGCAGATCATGGCGACGCGTCTGTAAAGAGCCATCGATGTGGCGCAAAATCGATATGCGAAACCTTCCAATCTGTGATTACGACTACGTCAACATGTGCCGTCACGCCGTTGATCGCAGCCAGGGCGGTTTGGTTGACATTGAAATTTGGGAATTCGGTTCTGATGATCTCCTCAATTACATCGCCGATAGGTTACGATTTCTCTTTCCCTTGTTACTCAAAAACACTCCAATTTTGATTTCACTTCGATGATTAAGGTTTGCTAATTCTAAACCGTAGCTTGAGTGACTGGGGAAATTATTGTTAGCTTATGATTGTTTTTTTTATACGATTATTATGTCAAATCAATATCTTGAAACAGTAGTTTTGTTAATGGATTTGGGAATATTCACTGGATTCTAACATATTTATGCTTCTGGGGTCTAAAATCTTTGGCTCCAGGTTCTTCTTGTGCTTTTATCTTAGATTATGTTTTTAAACTTTTTACACATTTATTTGCAGGTCGAGTAATCTGAGAAGCCTTAGAATTGTAATGTGCTGTTCAATAACAGACGAGGGTTTTATCGAAGCGGTTGTGAAACTTCCATTGCTTGAAGAACTCGAGGTTTCACACTGCTCATTGTCAGGAGAGTCTCTGAGAGCTGCAGGCCAATCTTGTTCAAATCTGAAGACATTGAAGCTAAGCTGCAGCCCTGACCCCAATTTTAATGCTCTTGCGTTTAATAATGATGAAGCTCTTGCAATTGCAGAAAGCATGCCCGGACTACTCAACCTCCAGCTTTCTGGGAACAGACTAACCAACACAGGCTTGGACGCCATTCTTGAAAGTTGTTCTCACCTGGAACACCTCAAAGTACACAAGTGCTTGAACGTTAATCTTGTCAGTGATATCGAGAAGCAATGTTCGGACACGGGAAACCTGTGATCTGAGTGATAGCACGCCGTTGATCGCAGCGAAGGCAGTTTGGTGGAATTCCACATTGTGAGCTTAGGCAAGCATGTTTTGATGGTTTTCATGGAAAACTCCGAATGTTGTTTTAATTAGGAGTTAACTTTTTTAGCTTAAAATAGTTTATACAAGATTTTTTTACTTACCAATGTATATGCCTTGCAAGTTAGAATTGTCAACAAGTTTGATTTTTCTTTGATGGGGTATAGATGCAGAGGTATGAAGGCTAACGTTCGTGTCTATGCTTTACGACTAAATTTTCTCGAGTCTTATTTTGAAATGACCTATGTTCTCACATATTCAGAGTGTTGTTTTGTTGAAGACCACCATACAACTTATGTCATTGTTGATGAAAACAAATCAGGTTATTAGCAGATGAAGATAATTAGATTATGGGATTCTATAATATAATTTGTTAAAGCATTACTAAATTTTGATTGTTTGTCTCATGTACTAGTGGTCTCAATTTGATTCTTATGCTCTTTTACAGTTTCAAATTGTGTACATTCATTAAATCTGGGTTATACAGTTTTATCATCATGACCGAGCTTCTCACTATAGATTATCAATTGTTTGGTTGCATTTCAAATATTATCTTTCATTTCTTACATTAAAAGACATCTAATATTACTAGTTGAAACCAATATAATACAATGTAAAGATATACATATATCATCACTAAACATAATTTTTCTCATCAAACTATTCTACATAATAGTTATACATATTTATCAATTATATTTTCTGATTTTTTTTGTTTCCAAAAATTTAAAGTTTTATAAAAATGGTAGTGGAACTTGTAGAGATTTATAAGCTTAGAAGCTTTAAGCTTTATTAATATAGATAGAAATATAGGAAATGATATTGATAAGAAATAGCTTATTAAAGCTTTATTTAGATGTAAGAAACTAGAGAAAGGGAAGAGATTTAGATTGTCACCAAGAACAAATATATTTGGATAGATTCATAAAGATTAGGAGAAAGAGAGTTGCTTTGTGGCAACCCTCAAAGTTAAGATGCAATGTTTACATAAGATGCATATTTATATGAAACTACTTGAGATAAAACCCTAAACATGTTGGGCCTATTGGAATCACATTGGACTTGTTGGACTTGATGACACTATAATGGATTTGGCTTTTGAGACTCTTTAATACTCCCCCGCAAACTTGGCGTGGATGGAACATCTACTCCAAGTTTGAAATGCAAATGGTTAGACTTGGTAGGATCATGAGTAGCCAAAGCATAACATGAAGATGTAGAACTTCACAATTCACCGTAGAGGTCAAAATTAGCATAAGATCGTTTGGCATATACTTGGAGATGCTAGCATGGCTCCCTCAGAGGTATTCTTTGATACTTGGAGAACTTCGCTTAACTCTCTCAAAAGTATTTGTGGCCTTCCTTTCTCACAAAGAGTCCGGGTCTTCTTTACCCGCTTAACTCAACTAATATTGTCTCATGACAAAGGAGAATGTTCTCACAACTACTGAAATTCTATAACCATCAACTTCCCATCCATTTGACAACAACAATTTGCATCTAAACCAAAAGCCTTTCTCTTTGGCATTTTAGCGAACACCTTGTGTGCACTCCTTATTCTTGTATTTGCCACAGAAAAATTCACCCATAAACGCATCATTATCAACAACCCAAGACCAGCTTTTCTTTTCTCACTAAGAGCAACTATTCCATGAAGATAAAGTAAGCAAATTGCTTCCAATCTATGTTCCAACCTAAACAGCCTATATCATTCACGAATCTTTGATTCCAGTCCTAACTCTAAACCAGACATCATGCTCCTTCTCAAGCTATGACAGCACACCATCCATGTTCTGTCTTAGAGGTAATAAGAGAAGCGTTACCTTGAATATTGTGGTTTGGTCAAAGTGAAGACTATTGTTTGCTTCTGTCTTGTCTCTAATCAGCTTGCTTTTACTTATCATCAACGCTTCAGTGTCTTCAGATTACTCTCTGTTTACAACATAGATTCAGAAAACAAAAGAAGTCTTCTTCGCCTCTGTATTTCTAAAACTGTGAGTGAAACCAGAGATTCAGAAGGAAAGAAGGCTAGAAGCTTTATTGAGAATGAAACCCATGAACCGTTTGGCTCTGCAGCTGACTTCGATTTTGATTTCCTCATCAAAGAAATATCTGTTGGAAGACTTCTTCTAAATATATGAGCGGAAGCTAGAAGCTTGTGAAAATAAGACCCAAATCAATCGCCTAAGCTCTGATACCATGTAGAGATTTATAAGCTTAGAAGCTTTAAGCTTTATTAATATAGATAGAAATATAGGAAATGATATTGATAAGAAATAGCTTATTAAAGCTTTATTTAGATGTAAGAAACTAAGGAAAGGGAAGAGATTTAGATTGTCACCAAGAACAAATATATTTGGATAGATTCATAAAAGATTAAGAGAAAGAGAGTTGCTTTGTGGCAACCCTCAAAGTTAAGATGCAATGTTTACATAAGATGCATATTTATATGAAACTACTTGAGATAAAACCCTAAACATGTTGGGCCTATTGGAATCACATTGGACTTGTTGGACTTGATGACACTATAATGGATTTGGCTTTTGAGACTCTTTAATAGAACTTGTATATATATTTATTTTCACTAACGAAAAAGTTCAGATGGGAACTTTTATTCATAAACATTAAAATAACTTTACGACCCTACTTTAAAACTAAACTTCAATGATTTAAATTATTTTTGAAAAAGACTCAACACTAGAGATATATTACGGATATTTAATTATGTAATTTTATAATTGCATTATGTTAATTGTAAACTACTCATTCCATTAGAATTGCAAGTGTATATGTCGGTCTAAATATCATTTCCTAAAACAAAATGAAAAAAAAAAAAAATTAGATACCAAATATTTTAAAATTCATATTTAATGATAGAAAGTTTTACCCTCAAACGAATAGTAACATTAAGAATTTACCCATAGAACAACAATCATGTTAGAATCATACAACTTTTCATCATTTTGCAAACCAAGCAAGACATAAACAAAGTCATTTTTCTTTCCATTGAGATTGTTCCTCCTTTTCATCTTGTGTTTCTGAATTATTTCTCCGACATAAATGTTGATTTCATAGACTAAAGTTATACACGTTGTCCTCACTCCTTGGAAGTCAGACCAACAAAGAGCCAAAAAGTGATCATTCCAATTAAATATCCCAAGAAACTTATAACCTTCACTCACCAGCATGTTCCAGAAAACGTCTATCTCCATTAACTATATTAAAGTCGTAACTTTCACCAAACATAGTCGTCATTACATTGTTCAAACAACCAAAGTGAACAAATTTCTTCACTTCAACTTCACCACCATCATCATACCTAACAACACTCGTAATCTTCTCCACCATCTTCATACCAAACTCAACTTTAACACCCTCGAAACTCGTGATTCTTCGCGGACTAAAAAGATGTGTTGCAAAACTTCTCCTCAAGTTCCTCCAATATTCACTAGTGAAATGAATACAGCTAAAGACATTTTGAACAAATTTGCTTTTGCGGACCGATCGGTTAAGGAGTTACCTTACGAGCTTCTATTGAAATGTGCCATGGGATTTTCACCGTATGGTGAGTATTAAAGAAACTTGAGGATAATCTCTGCAACGCATCTTTACAGTTCAAAAAGAATTGCGAGTTTTGAAGGTGTTATAGTTGGGATCGATATAAAGATGGTGGAGAAATACTAAGAGTGCTTTTAGGTCTGATGCAGGTGGTGAAATTGATGTGAAGAAAGTTGTTCATTTTGGTTCTTTAAACAATGTAGTGACGACTGTGTTCAGTGAAAGTTACGACTTTGATAAAGTTACTGGAGATGGGCGTTTTTTGGATCAGGTTGGTGAGTGGAGGTTATGAGTTGCTTGGGATGGTTAATTGGAGTGACCACTTTTGGGCTCTTCGTTGGTTTGACTTCCAAGGAGTGAGGACGACGTGTAGAGCTTTGGTCTCTTAAGTCAACATTTATGTCGGAAAAATAATTCAGAAACACAAGGTGAAGAGGAAGAACAATCTTAACGGATATGAAAATGACTTTTGTTGATGTCTTGCTTGGTTTGCAAAATAATGAAAAATTGTATGATTCTGACATGATTGTAGTTTTATGGATAAACTCTTAATTTTACTATTCATTTTAAGATTAAAAAATTTATCTTTAAGTATGAGTTTTTTTTAATATTTGGTATCTAAAGTTTTAATGTTTCCATTTATAATTACAAGTAACATAATACATTGGTTTTAACTAGTAATATTAGATAGTTGTGAATGTAAGAAATGAAATGTAGTATTTGAAATGCAATCAAACAATTGATATCAATAGTGACATACTCATCAAATTTTCTTTATTGCATGTCTTTATAGGCTTTAACTATTAATGTTATGGAGTTATGAATAATATTATATTATAAATATATGAAACATTGAGAAAAAAATATATATATATATATAAAAAACGAAGATGTATAAACATATTTAGAATCATTATGATGTCAAAATTATAAATGACCCATATTTAATCTCATGACTTGGTCATGATGATGAGAATGTATAACACATATTTAATGAATGAGCAAAATTTGAAATTGTAAAAGAAAATACAGAAAAATTAATAATAAAATATATAATTTCAATACCTTAGATCGATAAGAATTGATAGTAAAATAGAGTCGAGATTAAAATCTCTCTCCTTAATATGTTCAAGAATCCCAAGATAAAATTACTTTGGTTTCTCCTATCTTGCATCACTCGAAATCAAGAGTTTACAAACACCAATAATGTATTGTACTCTCAAACACAAACATAGAATAAGAGAGATAAGAAATTTGCTGAATTTTCTTTGTGAATTCGTTGTTTTCATGAGAATACGCTAGCCATGGCCTTTATACACAAGAAGATCTCAACGTCTATGTCATAATTAAAGAGGAGGTTACGAGGGTTATGAAAATTAATCTCAGCCATAAACTCGTAGATTTATTCTAGTCTTAAAGTGGTGATTAATTTTGTCGTTACAAAATTTAATCAAAGGAGATTTCTTTCTAAAACTAATTTATTTAATCAATAACTTCATTAAAAAGATAATTTGGAAAACAAATTCTTTTAGGCTGTTGGTCCATTTTCTATTTTCTAAAAGCCTAAAAGATGACCCAAAATCGAGTTATTTCGGTAAACTTATTCACCGAAAAATCTTCCAAAAAATGACCAAAAACCATTTTATCAAAAACAAGTTTCAACAGAGGATGAAAATAGATGTGTTTTTTGGGTTTCTGCGTATGGTATTAAAAACAGAGATCTTATTCTTTCTTATCATTGAAGAAAGTGATAAGAAGATGCATAACCTAAAGGCCCTTACTGAGATATATTTCTCAAGTACGACGGATTAACTTGTGGCCAGACATTTGGATGCATGGCTCATCAGGATCCTGACACACCAAGTTTTAGGGCCATGTCGACGGACCCTTGTTTCCATTCTTCTCTGACCAATCTTAATAGGCCTTTCAATTATTTGATTACATTTTCTTTTGATAAATGTTGATTTAGATTTAAATCAAACGTATTACAACTATGATCCTAGAGTCATACAACAAGTGTTTAATGAAAATTTTGCAACATGATTGAAGCTCACTAATGAGTGATGGAGGTACATTAATAACCCTGGTCCACGTCCTCTCATGAATCACGATCGACCCTTTTATCCCATGGCTTCCATGAACAACAAGGTGGTCTTCGCAATCTGAGACGTCTTGGACTTATTGACGGAAATAGTATAAGTGAGCCATTGAGTTTTCACAAGTCCTGAAATTCTCATTGCTTGGAGAACTCGACCTTTCATACTGAAAAAAACTCTTCTATGTTCAAAACTAGGTTACCAATCATTAACTAAATCAGACCGAATTAGACTTTTACTAGCATCGAAACTTTCATGACGATAACAGTGGTATGATTGCAAGTGTTTATGAGCACGTGTGTTTGTCTCAGAAAATCCACCAAGCATTAGTGCGTGAGTCTTCAGCTATCGGGTATTGGGCCAAACTATACGTGGCACGAATTGTAGTATATTATTCATTAACACTAAGAAGACCAAATTTTAAACTAGAGACGGAAGCCGAAAGGTCCGAAACTACTTTCACTCCTTATTTATTGAGTCTTCAGCTATCAAGTATTGGGACTAACATATATACGTGGCATGAACTGTATTGTCTATATTCATTAATAATACGAAGACCAAATTTTAAATTATAGACGGAAGCCGAAAAGTCCGAAACTACTTCACTCCTATATATATATATATCTCACTGATTTGTCATCTTTAACCCTAAAAAGTGGCTTCCTTTTCTACGTCATCGTCTACTTTCGTGCCTCCGCTGATGAAAGACGAAGAGCCAAGAAACTGGGCGGAGCTTCCGTCGGAGTTGACGTCTTCGATCCTGCTCCGACTTGGCGTGGTTGAGATACTTGAAAACGCTCAGAAAGTGTGCACATCGTGGCGTTGCGTCTCTAAAGACGATGTGGCGCAGAATCGACATGCAAGACAACGGAACGCTCGACTTTGATAGCATGTGTCGTCACGCCGTTGATCGCAGCCAGGGCGGTTTGGTGGAAATAAACATTAGGAACTTCGGCAATAATGATCTCCTCAACTACATCGCCGATAGGTTCTCCTCTCTTGACCCCTTAAACGAACGCTACGTTTGAATGGTTTCGTGGAAATCTCTAATTGCTTTACACGCAATTATTTGCAGATCAAGTAATCTGAGATGTCTTGGACTTGCATCAATGTATTACTATCCAGGGTCAAAAAAAGAACTTGTAAATGCATTCGCAAAACTTCCGTTGCTTGAAACCCTGGAGGTCTCACACTCAGTGTTCAAGCTAGATTTGAAAGCTATAGGCCACGCGTGTCCACAGCTAAAGACATTGAAGTTAAACATGCTCAGGTCACATGCCCGTGATGATGATGATCATGCACTAGCAATCGCTGAAAGCATGCCTGAACTACGCCACCTCCAGCTTCTTGGGAACAGAATAACTGACACCGGCTTGAACGCAATTCTTGACAACATTCCTCACCTGGAACACCTTGATTTACGCGCGTGTTTCAACATCAACCTTGTCGGGAATCTTGAGAAGCGATGTTTGGAGAGGATCAAAGAGTTGAGACGCCCCAATGACTCAATCGATGATCACCCATTTGATATCATTTTTGGCTATTCAGATGATGACTTGGACAATATATATGGCGGTGACGACTTTGAGTTCGAGTATGATTTCCAAGGTGCCAATAGCTATATTTCGGACTAGATTTTAAAATTTCTCTGAACACAGGTTGCTTTTTCTGGTCTTCTTAACTTATGAACTCGTTCATGTCTTCTCTTTTCTCTATGTTGGTAGTAGTTCATCAGTGTCCTTGTTTTTTTTAACTTTTTTGAAGCTTTCAGACAACTCCCATCGGATAATTTTGAAGGTGTCTTTAAATAAAAAAATAATTAAACAATAGGAAACAGTAGAGATTGTATCTTTCTATAGACACTTAAGACCATCTCTAACAGACTTTTTTTTGGGGATCTTAACTTAAAAAAATAAAATAAAATCACAAAACAGTACAGATGGTGAAACACCGAAGACACCCAAAATATGGTAATTTCTTATTTGGTGGTGGGACCCAATAATTATATATTATTAAATTTAACATTAATTAATTTTAAAGATACCCACTCATAGTATTAACGATAATGATGGTCTAAGAACCCTTGAAACACCTTAAGTGTCACAATTTTATCGGTCTGTGGTTTTATTTGTTTATTTTTTTTCTTTATTTATAAAATGTTATTGGATTCTTAAATTAAACTAATATTACTTTTAATATTAACTAGATTAGTACCCGCGCGGATTTTATCTCATATAAGTGGTTTGGATCAATGTAAATAATAATATGATTTACAAAATTTGAATGCAAAGTTGTATGATCAATATCTTATAGGCTTTAAATATAAAATAAAGATTTAAAAAATCAAAATTAGAATCGAATGAACCAAAAAGAAATAGTAAAAGAAACACCACAAGTCTATAGCATATGTGTCATGATTTATGTTCTTCTAACAATATTGTACACTGCTATAATATTAATAGTTGACGAAAATCTACTCTATAACCGAGACAAGTAAAACCAAAAAATTGATAAAACATGTAGAACTATAAAGATACACACTTTCTAATCTAATTTGCATCTTTGACCTCCAATAACAAAGAAGCTTTATCTCGTTTCTAATCATTCTGAGGTATAATATCCATTAAAATCTGAAATCTGTATCCAAAAAGTAAAAAATAAGTAGCTTTCTAGTAATTATTACCATTTTTATAAAATTTGGAAAAGTTCAATAACCAAATATTCTTTTAATTTCTGTATAAATGAATGTGGTTAACAATAACCAAATTTGGGAGAAGATTCATTTATACAGAAATTAAAAGATGTTAGTGTAAAACTAATACAGAAATAGAAATGAAGGAGAAGAGAAGGAGATGGAGAGAGAGAGAGAGCGAACCTTACAGTGTCCCAAATTCGGAGTTTGATGGAGAGTCCATAGACGGTGACCATCCGAGCACCAAACTCGACACCAATGGTGAGATCGTGGACATCACAAAGATGACTAACCTGAAACTGATGAACTGGGAGAGCATCATAAAACTCATGAGCAATGATTAATGTTGGTACTGCCGCAAAAGCTAAAGCGGCAAAAAAGATTGAGAAAAGATGAACAAAATCATTTTTTGAAAGCTTAAGACATATATTAAGACCACAGCCTCATTGATAATCACAATTAGTAAGTCTTAAGTTCCAAGGAAACTATAACAAAAGATGCATACCTCCAGATGGTAATTCTTCAAGAGTAGCATGCCAACGCACATGTGTCCCAGCTAGTGACTTGTAGCTTTCTTCTCCGAAACACTCTCGTCTATGCATTTCAGATTCTGGTGGTGTAGCTTCTGCAATGCAGAACTACATTCCACCAAATTTATATGCAAAGACTCGAAATTCCTTAACTTTAATGTACCCTACAAGTCAAAGATTTCAGTAGTCAGTGAGACAGTGAGATTGACCCTTAGTGATCACAGACTTGAGCATAAATGCATATACAAAGAAGATCGGCCATGAGTGTTCCACGACCTGGACCTAGCTCAACAAGATTATCCCTCTATGTCCTTCCCATTTGCTCCCAAATACACACAATCATCTGAGAATCACAACAATCTCAAGCTTATATACATAGAAACCAAAACACAAAATTCATAAGCTCTCAAAATCAAGTAATCACCTCACCTCCCCGAACATTTGACTAACTTCTGGAGAAGTAATGAAATCACCTTGAGCTCCAAACACATCACGATTCATATAAAATCCAGGTTTAGGATTAGTCAAAACCTCCTCAATATATTCAGCAACTGAGATTGGACCACCTCTAAACTAAATAATACATAAGCCAATTCATAGACTTGTTTCAATTTCACTACTATAAAGTTTTAAAATGTATGAAAATTCGAAGTTACCTTGGTAATACTCTTGAGATGCTTAACGAGCTCAGAATGAGGTTTCGATTCATAAGAGTGATCTACAGTCAGATACCAAATCTATCAAATTCAATCTCAAAATCGAAATCATATACAAAGTGAAGGTGAAATACGAACCAGGAGGATTATAGAGAGCTGAACGATCGACGGAGATACCGGTCTGTTCGACATGCTCAACGGAGCAACTGGTCAGTAAATTGCAGAAGCAGAGACGATTTTCCAGCACCTGAAACGACAAAATCACAAAACAACGGAAAAGCATGGAAAGTGATTTGTGGTGGGTCTCAAATGACGGGAGATCAATGCCATTTGATATATGATAAAATTGATGTGGAGATTTGAGATTACTTCTTTTTAATCTCGTAACGCTTCAGGAAAAATTAATAGAATGCATGTTAACCAAAAAAAAAAGAAAAACGTTTCAGAGAAAAACTAAAGAGAGAAGACGAGAGAGACTTTATCATTCAACTTTTTTAAATGACGTCGTTTAACATAGTCAAAAAGAAGGGTTTTTAATTGGTGGTTTAATTGTTTTTTTTTTATTTTAATTTTTTTAAATCACCACATGAAACCACGTGGCAAACTGTAGGAGAGTTCAACTCTACTTTTATAGATTAACTAGAATAATATCCGCGCATACGCCCGGGCGGTAAATTTTTATTAAAATTTTTATTAGTTTCTAAAAATTTTCAGGATTACAAAATCATTGAATATCAGTCATACGATAGAGTAAAAAATTACCGAAAACCCAGAATCACCGTTAAAGTACTGCTGTTTAACAATAATTATGAAGATCAATAAAGTTTCTTTTAGAGAAAAAGAAAATACAGTCGCGAGATTCGTATCTTTTCAATTATATTATACATCCCTACATATTAAAGTTTTTTTTAAATGAAACCTAAATTAAGTAAAGTATAATTAGAAAGAGTATCGCCAATGCTGGAGTTGACACCAGCCGGTGAACGTTGAAAAAAAAACGAAAGAAAAAGTTGATTTGGAAGATTGCCTGTGGAGAGAAAAAAAAACGGTTGTAAGAAGAAATTTTTTTTTTCTTTTCAGAAAACTCCGAAATTTTTTTTGAGAAATAGAGTGTATCTTTTGAGACCATAAATTTAGAAATTGAAAAGTTGTGACGTTTGGAGTTTATATAACTGTATATACAATGAACCAAATGTTAACGGTGCATTGAATATCTCTAAGGTTATGTGGATTTTATACACTAAACCAAATCATTGCGTAAGCCCAATAAACGTAACTTTTGATTTTTTTCTACAAAAAAAAAGAGGACACGTGTCAATCACACAATAATATAACACTCATCACAAAACCGGTGTTGACACTATTTTCACCAATTCGGAACAATATGTTGCAAAAGCGACCATGGTTGTTAAGACTTATTTATACCCATGAAAAATACAGTTTAGACATACGTCAATGCGAATATGACGGCAAGTCTCTTGTATTTTTGGATTTTCCATTTGTTCAAATTTGTCATTGCCTAACACTTTTATTCTTATATTTCATAGAATTTTCTAATTAACCAAAATCTACTTCATGATTAAATGATCCCTCATTTTTCTCTCTATCATCGGCTTGTCTATTTGTCTTTGCATTCCCTCGTCTTTGTTACTATCATCATTTCACTGACATCTCATCACTATAACAACTGGTGTAATCTGAGATGAATAAAGTACGATCACCATGATTGATATACCATAAACCTTTTTGAAATGGCTTAACTGCAATTGACAAAATGGAAGAATCCTTTTAAACCCTAGAACATGTGCATCGTTTGGAAAAATACATAATTTCTGGTCAAAAGTGATAAAGCACTGATACAAAATTGCAACTTTTGGTTTTATTTTCTTACAAAAAAGGACAACATGTGTCAATCATACAATATAGTTAAAATTTGTGGAAACATATAACAATAGCTAAAGTACTGGCGCTTAACAATGATTATAGAAATAAATGAAATTCATCAAGAACATAAGAAGATACCATCGCGAGACTCATCTCTTTTCAATTTTGCATCTCCAAATATTGAAGTTTTTATTTAAATAAAACCTAAATTAAGTAACCTATAATTAGAAAGAATATGGCCAACGCCGATGAACGTTGCAGAAAAAAACGATGGAGAAAAGTTTATTTGAAAGATTAGTTTTTGATAAAAGAAAAAAAATTGTGACAAGAAATCAAATTTTTTTTTTTTTTAAAAGAAAAATTCATATGTTTATATTAGAATATAAAATTATTATTTAATAGAAAATATTCATAAATATTTTAAGAAATAAAGAGTATTTTTGCTACCATACATTTGGAAATTGAGAGATTGCTACGTTTTAGAATTTATATAACCATATATACATTGAACCAAATATACGATGCATTGGATATCTCTAATGTTTGTGTATACATTGAACTAAATATACGATGCATTGAATATCTCTAATGTTTGTGTATACATAGAACCAAATATACGATGCATTGAATATCTCTAAGGTTTGTGTATACATTGAACCAAATCATTGTCTAAACTTAAGAGACATAACTTTTCGTTTTTTATCTACAAAAAAAAGAGGACACATGTCGATCATACAACTCATGACACTCATCTTTTATAATATATAAAATACTTAAGACACTTTAAAGTTATCACTAATGAGGATGCTCTAAACGTGTATGTTTTCGTTGTTGTACTTTAATCATCGGTTGTAGGGCTGGGCAAAAACACCTAAACCCGAATCCGAATCCGACAAAAAAATCCGAAAAAACCTGATTCAAAATTCTAATACACCTGAACATGTCTTATATTTCAAAACCCGAATATCCAAACACGAATCTGATTCGAAACGAAAACCGAATGGATATTCGAAATACTTATTTAGACTTGATATAATTCAAATATAAAAATTACTATTATAACCTAAAAATATCAATTATTTTAAGACAAAAAAATCAGAATATTTAAGATAACTTAAATATTTAAACGTTTAATTTAAATAACCGTAATATCCGACCCAAAGCCGAACGTGTACCCGAATGTCCACCCTATTCGGTTGAGTTCAAAAATTGTTTTTTTTGGTTATTATACTTTATGCCTCGAATATATATATATCGTAAATAATGTATCACCACGAGGACCTAACTGTAATTTAGGGACGAATGCGAAAAGTTTTTGAACCTACAGTACTTCACTTTCATCTTTGCTGGTTGCCGTTTTTCATTTGTGTTTTCGCCGTCGTCGTCTTCGTCTTTACTTCCGGCAATGGAGAACGGAGAATATAGAAACTGGGCGGGGCTTCCGCCGGAACTAACATCATCGATCCTGGTCCGGCTTGGCGCGATTGAGATACTGGAAAACGCGCAGAAAGTGTGCAGATCGTGGCGTGGCGTCTGTAAAGATCCATCGATGTGGCGGAAGATTGACATAGACAACCGCAATGAATTAGCAAGCATGAAGTATGACCTCGATTTGATGTGCCGTCACGCTGTTGATCGTAGCCACGGCGGTTTGGTTGAAATTGATATTTGGTACTATGGTACTGATGATCTCCTCAATTACATCGCCGATAGGTTCTGTCTCTCTTTATCTCCCCTTGTTTCTTATAAGCACGCCAATTTTGGTTTTCTTAAGGGATTTTTTACTGTTCAGTTCACTTTTTGTCATTGAGTTGCTTGAGAATATGTTGAATCAATGGTTTTGTTAATCAAGTGTTCTAAATAACTGACTTCAAGTTTCTCGTGTGCTTTATGTATATAGAAAAGAAGAAGAATAAGATAATTTGCAACTTCTCTATCTTAGGTTATGTTTTTAACTTTTACACAATATCTTGCAGGTCGAGTAATCTGAGAAGTCTTAGACTTATAATGTGCTATCCAATAATGACAAATCAGGAATTTATCGAAGCGGTTGTGAAACTTCCATTGCTTGAATACCTCGAGGTTTCACACTGCTCATTGTCAGGAGAGTGTCTGAGAGTTATAGGCCATTCTTGTCCAAATCTGAAGACATTGAAGCTAAACAACAACCTTGACCCCAATTTTAATGATGGTGAGTCTAATAATGATGAAGCTCTTGCAATTGCAGAAAGCATGCCCCAACTACTCCACCTCCAGCTCTTATGGAGCGGATTAACCAACACGGGCTTGAACGCCATTCTTGACGGTTGTCCTCACCTGGAACACCTTGATCTAAGCCAATGTTTCAACATTAACATTTTCGGGGATCTCAAGAAACGATGTTTGGAGAGGATTAAAGATTTGAAACTCCCCAATTACTCAACCGCTGATTACCCATTTGAAACCGTTATTGATTCAGATGATGTCTTCAACTATTTCTATGGCGGCTACGCCTTTGGGGCCGATTATGACTCAGGTACAATGCAGAGACATGTTGTCTTTCTTGGGTTTATCAAGTTCAGTGGCAAGTGGTTGTCAGTTGTCACTTATGAACTCGTTCATGTCTTCTTTTTTTTCTCTATGATCCAAAACTACTTCACTTCTCTTTTTTATTTGACTTTTTTTTTATCCTCAGAAAGTGATTCCTCCTCTTCTTCGTCGTCTACTTCCGTTTCTTCTCTGATGAATGACGAAGAGCTGAGAGATTGGGCGGAACTTCCGCCAGAAGTGATGTCATCAATACTGGCCCGGCTCGGCACGATTGATATACTGGAAAACGCTCAGAAAGTTTGCACCTCGTGGCGTCGTGTTTGTAAAGACCCCTCGATGTGGCGGAAGATTGACATGGACAACCTCGGAGACTTGGGAGCCATGGGATACGACCTCGAGATCATGTGTCGTCACGCAGTTGATCGTAGCCAAGGCGGCTTAGTTGAGATCAATCTTTGGTACTTTGGTACTGATGAGCTCCTCACTTACATTGCGGATAGGTTCTATATCTCTCTCTCTTTTCCTGTGACTCAAAACCACGCTTATTTTTGTTTTCTTAAAGGAAATTTTGATTTCACATGTTGAATGGGGTATGCCAATTCTAGGGTTTAGATATGAATCCTAGTAGTTTGAGTGGTTGGGAATGCCTTCTGTTTACTTGTGAGAATTGGGACAATTCTTTTACCTTATGACTATTGTGTCACTCTTTTTAACTAGAAATCAATTTGTTGAATCAGTGGTTCTGTTAATAAAGTGTTCTCAATGGGGCAAAATGATTTTTTTATGGTTTGTGGATGTTAATACATTGCTCTTCCAGTTTGGACTAGAAAATATTCCCTTGATTTAAACATTGTTATGCTTCTTTCTGAAGTCTAAAATCTTTGGCTTCAGGTTCTTCTTGTGCTATAAAATAGATCCTGTGCGTTTTTATTGTTCTTCTTCTCTCTATCTTAGATTATGTTTTTGACTTTTTACACAATTATTTTCAGGTCAAGTAATCTGAAAACCCTTAGACTTATAATGTGCTATCCAATAGCAGACGAGGGATTTGTCGAAGCAGTTGTGAAACTTCCATTGCTTGAAGAACTCGAGCTTTCACACTGCTCATTGTCAGGAGAGTCTCTGAGAGTTGCAGGCCAGTCTTGTCCAAATCTGAAGACACTAAAGCTAAACAGCAACCCTGACCCCAATTTTAATGATGATGAGTTTAATAATGATGAAGCTCTTGCAATTGCAGAAAGCATGCCCGAACTACGCCACCTCCAGCTATTTGGGAACATACTAACCAACGTGGGCTTGAACGCCATTCTTGATGGTTGTCCTCACCTGGAACACCTCGATTTACGCAAGTGTTTCAACATTGACTTTGCTGGAGATCTCGAGAAGCGATGTTTTGAGAGGATCAAACATGTGAAACGCCCCAATGACTCAACTGCTGGTCACCCATATGGTACCTTTTCTATGAATGTCAACTATGGTTACAACGACTATTATGGCTACTAAATATTGAATCTTTCTAAACAATGAAGAGAACATGTGGCTTTTTTTGCTGGTCTTGTTAACTTATGAACTCGTTCATGTCCTCTGGTTGTAGTTTCTGTGTCTATTTATTTCCTTTAACCTTTCTGGAGCTTTAAGCCCGCGTTATTGTAAACTCAGCGAAAACGATGTGTTGGGCCTTTTCAATGTTGTACTTGACTACTTGTTATGGATATGTATTATAGGCCTAGGCCCAAGATTAAAGAAGGCTTGGCCCAAGTTAATTTCGCAATTACTTGATACCTAGAGGACCTAATTGTAAATTAGAGACGGTTACGAAAGTCTTTGAAATGAAACAACTTCACTTTCACTCTCTTATTTATTGGATTTTAACATTTTGATCCTTAAAAAATGGCTTCTTCGTCTCTCTCGTTGTTGTCTCCTGCTTCGGATTTGCCTTTGGCGATGGAGGAGGACGGAGAATATAGAAACTGGGCGGAGCTTCCACCGGAACTGATTTCATCGATCCTGCACCGGCTTGGCGCGATTGAGATGCTTGAAAACGCTCAGAAAGTTTGCAAATCGTGGCGTCGCGTTTGTAAAGACCCTTCGATGTGGCGTAAAATTGACATGCATAACCTTGGAGACTTGGGAGACATGGATTATGACCTTGAGATCATGTGCCATCACGCTGTTGATCGCAGCCAAGGCGGCTTGGTTGAGATTGATATTTGGTACTTCGGTACTGACGAGCTTCTCAATTACATCGCCGATAGGTTAAGTTTCTCTCTTCCTGTGACTCAAAATTTTCCCAATTTTTTTTTGTTTTTGTCAAGATGGATTTTATGAATCATTGTTTAGAGAACTGAGGTTGATTTTTGGAGTTTTGCTAATTCTAGGGCTAGAACAGATTTTGGTTGTGAAAGGTCCTATTCCTTGTTAGAATTTGGGAAATTATTGGCAGCTTTATGATTGTTTTGTGAGGATTTTGTGATATCTGATGAATGCACTTTTGGATATTGAGTTACTTGAGAATATGTATACATTGAACGTTAGTATAGTCAATTTGTTGAGTCTGTGGATTTGTTAATCAAGTGTTCTCAATAGGGTTGAATGGTGTTTTTTTCTTTGTACATTGTCTCAAACTCTATTTTGGTGTAGAAAACATCCACTTGATTCTCAGATTGTTATGCTTCTGAGGTCTCAAATGGTTGTCTTCAGGTTATTGGGAATGCTAGGAATTTATATGTTTTGCATATTATAGTTATTGTTCTGTATATGTTTGATTATGTTTCTAACTTTTACACGACAACTATTTGCAGTTCGAGTAATCTGAGAAGGCTTAAACTTGCAATGTGCTATCCAATAACAGATGAGGGATTTATGGAAGCTGTTGTTAAACTTCCATTGCTTGAAGACCTCGAGCTTTCTTACTGCTCATTGTCAGGTGAGTCTCTAAAAGTTGTAGGCAAGTCTTGTCCAAATCTGAAGACATTGAAGGTAAACTGTGCGGGTTACAGGCAACCTCTAAATGAAACTAACGATGATGCTCTAGCAATTGCTGAAACAATGCCCAAACTTCGCCACCTCCAGCTTTTCGGGAATGGATTATCAGAAACAGGGTTAAACGCCATTCTTGACAATTGTTCGATCCTGGAACATCTTGATTTACGCCAGTGTTTTAATGTTCAGCTTGTTGGGGATCTTGAGAAGCGTTGTTCCGAGAGGATCAAAGTTGTGAGACGCCCTCATGACTCTACTCATGATTACCCTTATGATGCTACGGTTATCGATATGGGTTCATCAGAAGATGACTACCCTTATGGCTTCTCTGATATCGATCTAATGTCAGACGGTGACTATGATGATTACTATGATCTTTCAGGTGCTAGTGAACAATCTGACTTTGACCAGTTTGATTATTACGACGATCTGCTTCTCTAGATGCATCGGATTCGCACAGGGAAATCTTTTCGAACTCATCATGACTTATTCTAAGCATGCTCGTAGTTTCAAAGGACTTTGTATGTCCTTGTGTTATGTGACATGGAGTAATTATGTCTTTTGGTTTGTCTTTCTACAATAACTAAACTCGAGAAAAGTTTCAATGATGGTGATTGTTTCATCTGCCGTTGTGTTTATTCCAAAAAAATTGCTTAAAGCTTGTTTTGTTTGAAATGCAAAGATCAAAACTAAGATGTGTAATAAAACTGTTTCCTCTCAGTAAGCAATCATCAAAACTCTAATAGAAGCAAGAATCGTCTCTTTGATCCTTAATGCCTCAGGTCGAACAATCTCTGAAAATTAATGAGGTTTTGGCACAAATCCATCAACCGCGAAGTTCCTCGAGGCTGAAGGAATAGCTAAGCGCACACCATCTAGCTCTGGTCTTGCAATGACTTGGCATCCGAGTCGTGACCTGAAACATTTTTTCCGGGAACATATGATGAATTCTTCATAGAGTAAACAGAATTAAACTTTGGTTTCTTCTTTTAAGTAATAGAGAACTTTACGTTTCTGTGAGTCCAAAAGCAAGATCAAGCATATCATTCTCTTCATCTGTTGGTTCTTCAAGTTTGTTATAGTATTCCGTATCCTGCAAAATACAATTTTAGTTAGTTTCAAGGAGAGCAGAGGAATCTATTAGTAATGGAGGGCTATGTTTACCATCACGATCACATGACACGTTGAACAAGCTAGAGAAGCCTCACAAGCCCCTGGAGATTAAGTAAAAGCAATCCGTGAATTCTATATTCGACAAAGGGTCAATTTGAGAAACTTTAGATCCCATCTAAGCTATGAGAAGAAGCATTCGGAAACGAGAAGAAAATAGAAGAAGAGTCAGTGCCTTCAAGGTCGATATCATTTTCATGAGCAGCTTCAAGCACGGACATTCCAATTGGTACTTTAACAGGAATTTCCTCTCCGTCCTTATCAACAAAGATAATGGTTATCCTGAAAAGAAGTAAAAGATTTCGATAAATCATAGGATAGGTTATCAACATATTGGATGAATACAAGAATTGAGAATTTGCTGATATAGTTTCGTATATACCAACAACGTCTAAACTTACTTCTCAGTTGATTCATCACCAGAAGTTGTGGAAGAAGTACAAAACTTATGGCTCTTCAAGAACCAGGCTTCCTGAGAAGTCCTACCTTGCCTCGGTACCACTGGCTATCGTAAACATGAAACGAGAATGATTAAACCATCAATGTGGAAAATAAAACAGAACCTATGAATGACAAAACCCGGATGTGTTGTTAATTCAACCATATAACAACCATACATAAAACCACCTTATTTCTCAGCTAAGAAATGTAAGCTTTTGCTTGGACCTTTGAGCCACACCAAACATTTGACTCTTTCTATTGATTCCTGAATCAACTATTATTAAGCATAGTTTGAAAGTGTACAACTAAAACGCATTAGAATCGTTACTAACTGATCCCTCTAACACCAATAAGAGAAGAAAAGCTGCATTTCGAGCTTCTGTAATCATTTGATGACAAGACTCTTGAAGACTCATTAATTATTGACAAGTTTCTACCTAGCCAGATAACAGAGTGATCTCTAACAAAGAACTCTATTCTGAGCTTTAATTAGAGTCTATACATCAAGAATTAAACACACAATTACGTCGCAAATGGAAATTTCGAGTATGAAAAATGGAGCAAGCTCAGACTAACCGAAGATGGCAAGTATTGGCCATAAGACCGTTGTAGATTCCTTGTCCCATATGTTGATAAATATCCCTCTGCCAAAACAAGAAAAGCAACAAAATCTTAAGGCAGCATTGTGTGAGCTTTTTCTGTAATCCAAGGAGAAAGCATAATATTGAGAAAAGGCAAAACAAATGAAGAAAAAAAGTCCCACAAAAACTCTAATACGCAGCGTTAAAATCGAAGTGAGATTAGAACTTCATTCAAAACCAATATAGAAAAAGCTTCAAAAGCATCGATTTTTAAAGCAGGTAATACCTCTTGCGAGCTGTTTAACAATGGTAGACCCGAATCTTGAGATCCTATGACCGAGCATCGTTCACTGCCGCCTTTGAGAATAGCTGAAACCTCGAAAGAATTGAATTTTTTAAAACCTAATTTGAGTGAGTACGACCCAAAAACGAAACAACCCCAGAATTAGCCAAGCTGAAAAGAGTACCTAACTATCTTGAGATGAGAATTAACGGTGAAAAAAAAGCTCCAAACTTGGGCAGCAAATGATAAAATTGAAAGAATCAGACGCAATTTATCGTAGAGACTAATCCAGGGAAGAAAAAGTCATTCACTTTCTGAAGATCCCAAACGAAGAAGAGATTAATCTTAAGCTCGAAGATGAAGAATAAGGTTCATATAAGAGATGGGCTTTGCGATATATATGAAGAACATAGACAACCTCAGAATCTCAAATGTTCTTCGTCTTTTGAAGAGACCTTAAACCTTTTTTTCTTTCTTCTTAATTATAGGGTTGTACATTTATTTCGATAGTCTTAGATCGAACCGGATCGTACCAGACCGCAAATTTGAAAATGAGAAACACATTTCTTTGTAGAAAAAAAGACAAATACAAAGACAAAAAAAAGTCTAAAATAGATAATCTTACAAAGAAGAAGAGGGTACATCAGAATCTAAACCTTTGCAGAATAACAATGGAACACAACAGTTGTTGATATAAAAAATTAAATTAAGAAGTTGAAGAGCTCTTTTAATAAATCAAAATAACTCTTTGTATCACAAAGAACGAGAGAGGAATCAACACCAAAGAAATAGGACAAAAAAAAACTCAAGCAACTTCATCCGAACTCTAATTCTCATTCTGAAACTCCTCTTCTGCCTTCTTAAAAACCTGATCCCAACCACTACCAGAACTCACATCAATATAATCATAACCAATTATTGATGTAGGCACAACTACGATAACACAGCCAATTGTTGTTTAGCCTTCAAGTTCTGTAGTAACAAGAAATATGTATTGTATCACAAACAACAAGAGCATCAACTCTGTCTCTACAATAATAAAAAAACCAAAGCCTATAAAAGGAATCGACACCAAAAATAGGAAACGCCCTGCACAACTTATGGAGGAAGACCAAAAAAAACTCAAGCAACTTCATCCGAACTCTAATTCTCATTCTGAAACTCCTCTTCTGCTTTCTTAAAAACCTGATCCCAACCACTACCAGAACTCACATCAAGATAATCATAAGGAACAGCTGTTTTTAAACCAGGAAGAACACTACGACGGCTCTCAACAATCCTCAATTCTAATTCATTACATTCTCCATCAATCTCCTCAAGTTCTTCCCATGTATACATCAATGGCAAAGTAGAACCACACCAAGTATTGAAATCTATCAGCTTAACCTTTCTCTCCTTTGTAACATAAACATCAAAAGTGTAATTCTCTGATTCAAATTCCATCCTAATGTTATCATCAAAGAACTCTTCGATCAAACCCTTGAGCAAATCCTTCTCATTGACAAGAACAGGGTAAAACGTTGTTACCTCACGCTGGCAAATTCCAACAATCTCGTTTGATTTCACTAAGCATCTAAATTCCATCTCAGGCTTCAAAGAAGGATACCATTTTCTCAATGCAAGGAAGAAACTTTGTGGCCTTGACGAGATTTTATCAGTACATGAATCATATGCGTTGTATAAATCATGGATTAACGAATCTGAGGAACGAAACAAGAGAGCAATCTCACTGAAACAAGTGCAGCTAAGGTTCTGTGATGGACTGATCCAAGCTGCATCTTTTGGTGCACTCCAATTCAGCTTTGGGAATATCGAACCACCTAGGGTTACGATTGATTCCTTAATCTCGATTTCGAGTTGTGGAAACGAAGGGAGCTTCAATGGTGGCTCTGCTTCGTCATCTGATCCTTCGGAGACTTGGAAATCGTCTTCTTCTTCGAAATTGTGGACTCTATTGGGCATTGCGTCCTCGTTTGTTACGGAATCAGGGAGAAGAAACGGACCGGAATCGTCGATGAGATAGTTGATGAATGACTCTGGAAGTTGGTGAAATTTGGTTTTGATGGTTAAAGATTTGAACTTTGGATACCAATTCTGAATCTGGCATCGATTAACTTCTTCTTCCTTCATCGCGATGAACCAAAAAACAAATGTTTCTCGCCGGTGTTGATGGAGGTTTTAGGGTTTTTTTTTTGAAGACGACGATGATCTCTGGCGGTGAGTGTTAATTGGCGGATAAAGGTTTTGTTACTGATCATATAATTTTATAAGTGTATAATGGGCCTTATAAGCCCATTATCATCTTTTAAGATTATTTTTTAAGATGTTTCGATGTTTTAAGATGAAAATTCAGGCACGAATGTTTGCAAGTTTTTAATTGGTTTTTAGATTAAAGTTTTTGGTTTTTGGTTTTTGGATGGATTATGGTTTTAAAATTTGTATTAAAAAAAGAAAATTAAAAATTAAAAATATAAATAAATAAGTTAAGTCACATTGGATGGATTTCCTAGTTTTTTTTTTAGGAAAACTATTTTTTTCATAATCATGATTGGTTATAAAGTAGTTTTATGAAAAACAATTTTAATATCTACAACCATTCATGACCTTAATTCAAATTAATTAATATAATTCTGCTAAAAAAAATATTGCTTGAATAATGAATAAATTACATACTGTATGATGATGATGATGATGATGATGATGATGGTGACGCAAAAAATTATGATATTTCGTTCAGATATAAAATCTAAATTATAGTGAGAACTCAAATAGTAAATAGAGTGAAATTTTTATAATCAGTTATTTTAGAGACGATGATAAATACTTTGTAGAACACTAACAAGTATTATTAACGGCTGGTCGCCGAGCTTAAGAGGGTTGTAGATTAAAGGTCTAGAATTTGCTCATTATAAAAAGATAATTATTTTACATATATGAAACGAGATTGACTGGAATAATTTTGAGAGAAAATTTTGATTCTATACCCTAGTGAATGTATATAGTAGTATAGTACTATTAAATAAGATATTGAAAATGAAAAATGTTTTTTCTTCGGACGTAAGGAAGGCTTCTAAGGCTTAAAGATTCTAAACCCATGAACAAAGCCAAGAACAAAAAAAAAAACAAATTAAGCTTAAATGCTATTATACCTTTTTATCCAAAAAAAAAAAAAAAAATGCTATTATACCAAAATCTTTGCAAACTTTGCTCAGGGAACAAGATTTCGGCACAACTGATCTTGCGAATATTGATTTTTCCTGCGAAGATATGTTAGCTCCAACAACAGATGAATAATAAAACTCCTATGTATATCAGTTTTAGCCACCGTGGTTTATACTCCGATTGAGACCTTGCGGCAGACACTTCCGATCTGTATGAACATGAAACACTATATATTACATTTTTTGCAATGGAAAATGTTTTCTATAATCAAAAGGAATAATGAACAAAATATTTAATTTAGAACTCTTACTTGGATACATCATAGGAGCATTTTCCGTAGCCTGCAAGCAACATTAAAACAAAAAAAACTCATCTTAATTTCTATTACTATAGACAGTAAATTTATTTTGATAAAAAAAAGTCGTATTTAATGAATTAATTCCATATGTTGGTAGAGAAAAATGTGTCAAAAGGTTATCCAATCATGTATTCTATCTCATATGTTTGAAGCTTTTTCTTTTTCCCCAAATATTTGGTAGTTATTTAAAATATAGTAAACTTAAAATTACACAAAAAAAACTATTTTAATAATTAAAATTTCTCGTTAAAAATATAAATATATAGTGACTACATATTTGTAGTATATAGTGTTGTCGTCGTATTACTTTACTATCCAGATTCAAAGTCGCATGTCGCATAACGCATGGTTGAAATAAATAAATAATATCCATAAGCTGATAAGTACGTAGTTCTAAACTTCTAATAATACATGTCAATTTAAAATTTTATTTCATATTCATTTTTTTTTCCAAAATTTAACACATGGATTCGGCCATGTAAAATATAGTATTTTTACTCTTACAGATTACAAACTTTAAACTAGTGCAAGTACTTACTAGGGTTGATCTTGGTGAGTGTAGCTGTTCCACCGAAGTAACAAGCGATACGATTGTTCCCATTAGTTTGGTAATACGCATTAAACGCAAAAGATGCGTGCGACACGATCGTGTCCGGTTCGTAACAGTCACCATGTCTCTCAATGACCGAGCAATCCACTCTCCCAATCCCACAGGCCCAATCAAGAGCTCTCTGTAACTCAGCTTGAGACGCACCTGGTCGAGCCACACACCATGTTGTTCCGTCCAAGAACGTCGTGTTCCCTTGTGGCCCTACCAGTGACTCTGGTCTTATCGTCATCACTGGCCTTGCAGCTACACATTCTATATACGTGATCGATGAAAAAAACAAACAAAATACTCCTTAGAAACTCAACACATTAAAAAATAAGTTGTTATACCAAATATTCCTTTTTATGATTATTATTTAAAAATTACATTTTATTGACTTTAAAGGATTACGACATACACTAAAACAAAATATTAAATTTGTAAGGAAAAATGAAAACATAAATCGTTTTGAGTTATGACACAACAAAATATTCTAAATTTTAAGAAACGGGGAGATTTTTTTTTTTTTTTTTTTTTCAATAAATAGAGGAGACGAATAAGATGATCTACCTTGGGAGAAGAAGTCTAGTAGAAGCAGAAAAAGTAGAAAAATACAAAATTTTGTTCTCATTTTTAGATGTTTGAAGTAGCAGAAATAGATCATCACACCACCAATAAAGAAGAAACGTTATGTTATGGTGCACAACATCTAGTTTATTTGAGGCAAGTGAGGTGGTGTGTTTACTTATTACAAGAGAACCAAATTAAATGAGAAAATAAGAATCTAGATTTCTCAAGGAATCAAAGGTGCCTTCAAGAGAAGTAAAATGTTCAGTCTTGTCTTTTTTTTTTTTTTTTCTTTTAAAACAAAATAATATAATCGAATGAGATCTGTTATTATATAGGAATATAACTTTCCAATCTATTAACCGATTTGTTTTTTGGGTAACACATACGGAAAAGCTGAGAAAGAGACGTTTACAAGCAAAGAATTAGCAGCAACTAATATAATATATTACTACATTTAAAACATAATAATTTCGTAGAAAAGTAAATTAAATACCGAATCGAGAAATACTAAAATCTTTGATATAAGCAAATATATATTCCGATCAATCCAGGGACCCAAAAGACATTTCGGTTCGCTTCCCGGTTTAGAAGATAATACCTTTAACCAACAAGAAGTTATTACAAAGACAACAACTCGATCAAACTTCAAAATCTGATGATAACAAAGCAAAAGAAGACTTTTTAACTCGAGAAAACATAAAATAAATAAACAAAGCCAGCCATTGGCATTGGGTTGATAAGCTCAGTGAAGCCTAGTGAGCTCTTCAACTCTCTTACACAACTCTTCCAATTGAACATTCATGGATTTAGATATATCCTCCATCTTGTTCCTACTCAGATCCAGAAACGATTCAATTAAGTCACCATCCAAGAAATTCCTCGCTTCCGCGGTTCTTTTTTCGTTATTAAACGACCTCCATTGCTCGTGGCTTAATCCGCCAACTCCTTTAATCACCTTCCTCAAACATGACTGCAATTTCTCCAAGAAACTATACTGTTCTTGCGGAAGTGAAGCTATTACTCCAATCACTCCATTGACTGTACCAAAGATGACAGTTGGGATCTGACCAATCTCTGAATCAGGTAGCCTCATTACTAGAGATCCATGGCGGAATCCGTTAACAAATTCCCCAAGGTGATACTCTCCAACTACCTCTAACCTCCCTCGTTCTTCATCAGTAGCACCTTCACTGTTCTTTTTCACTGTTAACAGATTGAAATTGTTCTCAGCACCAAGGTAAATATCATCATCAAGTATCTCCACCGCTGACATCCAATTCGCATTGTAATCCCGAGCCCGCTCCTCGATCGCACCTTCCTCGTGCTTTAAACATTCAAGAATCAACCATCAGAACAATATCAAATGAACAAAGAAGATCAATTAATAACCACAACATTTCTTTTTATCTAGAATTTATACCTTGTAGATCAATAAGGAGATTGATTTCATGAGATCACCAACAACGATAAAGTCTCCACGGGTCTGTACATAGAGAGCTAGAATGTGTCCGTGATGCCCGCATTCAGACTGCAGTTCACGAGTGCCATCATCCCGCAGCATCCACTTGTACAACTGAATCTTCTGGTTAATAGCAGCAAGAAGTTTTCCATTAAAGGCATTGAGAGAATAAACAGCTCCTTTGGTTTCTTTCTCGGCAATAAGCTGCAACCTCCTATCCTCAACTATGAATACTAATATCCTTCCCTAAATTCACACAAAAAAAAAGAAAAGAAAAAGAAACCAAAATTAAAGACCAATAAAAAAAGAAATATGATCTGAGAGTAATAATGTCTCTCGGTGAAAAACATACCTTGGTTGGTTCATTTTCCTCGGGTAAAACATATGCGGTTCCAACGCAGTAATAGACATTTTTATCGTCGGTGAACGAGCAGCTCAGAATGGAGCAACCGTATTCGTAGGCATCCAGTGGGTAAGTTGACATAAACTCAAAACTTTGGTCGTCTAAAAGACGGACAAAATGCATTTCAGATTCTTCGGCATTTGTCTGGTTTCCCAAACTGCAGATACCAAATGTACGCGTCTGCTCCTGATGGCAGATTCGACGAGCATGCTCTCCAAGGGGAATAGTGCGTATGTGAAGCTTCTGAATATCATCAATGGTGCCAATCGTAAGTTCACCTTCCCTGGCAATCGCTAAACTGCTCATAACAGAGAACAGAGAATCAGATTTCACAGCCATTTAACTTCGATCAGGAACTGTGACCGAAAGCAAAAACAAAAAACAAAAAAAGAGAGAGAGGATGTTTAATGTACCTGTCGGGAAAAGCAGCAGAGTTGAAAGGACACATATGACTAACTTCTTTAAGATTGACATTGCTGTATAACAGCTTTTTGTTGCTGCTATAGATTACGGTTGGTCTATCTGACGCAGCAAAGACATGTGTGGCGCTTTTTGATGAAAATGTACGCAGAGTTATAGGCTGAGTACCGAGTGATACTTTTTTTCTGTCTTTCAATTGCCCGGTAGTTGTATCCAACCGGAAGTTCAAAAGATGGCCATCTCCAAGGGCACAAAGCAAGTAAGATATCTGCATCATAACGTATGTTAATTTCTACCATAAAATTTAATTAGGTTCTAAGCTTATCTGATGTGGGGTCCAATAGAATCATACCCCTTCAAATGCACAAAGAAGAACAGATCGGGGAATGATCTCCCCTCCTAGTTGCTCTTTTGTAATAAGAGTCAATTCTGGCAACGAAAAAATTCTCACACTTATATCTGTCCACATCCCAACTGAAGCTAGCTGACTGTAATTAGGATTATCGCCGATAGGATTTATATCAAGACAGGAAACCTCGTACTCCAAAAGAGCATGTTTCACTTCCGTCAATTTCCCATCTCCAATTTCTAGATAAACCAAATGCCCACCTCCAGTTGCCAAAAGAACCTAACAGGCAAATTAAGAGGTCAATTTACAAATGTCTATTCCAAAGCGTGTTGTTTTTTTAGACGTTCAAAAGTTAGATTCCTGTTTCATGAAAAATATTTTAAATATCGTAGCTACATACAAGAATGTTAAATCAAATCCAGAATGAAAACACAAACCTGGCTGGCATTTGCAGTAGCAACATTAACAGCGAATCCAGCTGGGGCATGCCACTCATCCCGCAATTCTCTAGTTGTAGAACTGACTAGTCTAACAGAATTTGAAGTAACCTGGTCCAGAACAGGCGGCAGTTAATTCATGTTCACTAATAAAGAGGAGAGACCAGACAACTATGTCAGACAAGAAACTAAGCTGTAGCAGCTATCAAATACATTGATCGTCTTTTGAAACCCAAAGCACTACAAAACTAACCTGTACAAGTTGATTGTACACAGCATCATGGCAAAATAAAGTCTGCACTTGAGACAAGAAGCCCTCAATCTCTGTTTCTTCCAGCTCATCCTCAAGATTCATGGCTAATATACGAGTTTCACTGATAAAGCTAACTACAAGGAATGTGTCGAAGGCTTCATCAATTGAAGATTTCAATGACCACATTCCTTTGATACCTTGAAGTTCCACAGAGGCCTGTAACACAGTGGAGTCTTAAGACAGAAACCAGATGACAAAATTGGGCATAAAAGACACTGAGATTTCGCGTCAGAAATCAAACCTGTTCATTAATTCCTATCCCATTGCGAACTATGCGGAGAGAACCATCCTTAAATGCTCCAGAACAAGTTACAACCTGACCTTGCCCCTGTCTCTCGAGGTCAACTACACAAAAGTCGACAATAGGCCCCAAGTTGATATACCTTTCCAAGACTTCTACATATGAGCCTTTTGCATCAGGATGCAGATTTAGCTTTACTAGCTGCAATTAGAAAATCAAACATGAAATCACTCAGATGGTTGATTCTACTTTTCCTAGTAACCAGACAAAATGAAGGATTTTTTTATTTGAACATTTTCTTTTGCTGTGAACAAATAAGAATAATCAAAGTCTAATCTTGAGAGGATAATTACCAATGAACATTTGGACACAGCTAAATAAACTTGAAACAACATCAATTTAAATTATAGAGGAGCAAACTGAGAAAAACTGTGTAGTGAGATCAAATCATCCCTAGCACACCTGAGAATCGCCATAGCTTGAGCCAACAAAGACAACGGCATTGTCAAGGTATGATATGGTCGACGCAATAGACGTCTCACCCAGAAGCTCAATTTTGAGGCCAGTGACCCTTCAGAGACAAATAAAGTCAGCATAAGCACAAAATATATAAGTCCAGTAGAGCTTTCAATTATTCAGAATATGGAAGGATGTAGGGGCATGACAGAAGGGTACTCACTTTTCTTTTTCATGTGTTATAACAAGCAGATGAATCAGTCCGGCATGGTCACCAAGAAGATACCTAGAGCCATCAATATCAACTCTTCCATATGCTTTAGTGATAGACTGGACATGCAAATTGAAGGTCACATCAAACTAAGAAAACAGAAAGAGGGGTACTCGCAAAAATCTCAAGAAACTGTTTATGAAAATACAAAGCAGGTGAGATCACATTGAAGAACTTACAGGTCTTATTGGTATTGCTTTAAATGCATTAGCACTGCAATAGACAATTGTTTCTTCACCAATAATAAGGACGCCACAAAGTGGTGGTGGTACTGGAATTAGCAAGTCAGCACCATTGTCGAGATTGTTTTGTGACCATGGACCCTCGACAAAATCCTTTTCTTTTATAGAGACTTCATATGTTTTGACATGACGAGCATCTTTGTTGTCCTATGAAACCAAGCATTAGTTAGTCCCACCGGAGAAACTTCTAGATTGCATCACGTACATCAGATTACATCATCAAAATAGATTTTAAAGTAAAAAAGAAAGACCTGTTTAAATAACTACCATTCAAATAACTCCATCAACTACCATCAGTACAGATATTAACAAACTCCAAAAGAGTTCTTTCTACAGTAAACTCTGGTAAGACTTTAAAATAAAGAATAAGGTTTATACATGCCCAATAAACAAATTTAAACGCATGTACAAAAATTCTTCCATAGCACATACATGTTAAGATATTACCATACCTGATAAAGTACTGCAATGGTAGGCTTTGCACATCCAAACAGAAACTTGATATCCAGAACCTGCAATTCCTCCAACCTGAAATTTAAGCACCACATTTGATATATCATATCATTCAGTTTTAAAATGTCCACAAATTGATTTCCGGGTCCCCATGGCAAAAGAAAATGATGCATGGAAACAAGTGTGCTGTACAACACACGGATAGGGGACAATCAAACTGCAATATGATAACTGAATAAGACAGTACCTGATATTAAAAGCTTCCTTGAGCTGTCCCTTATTATCAAATGGAATAACCTAAAAGAAGAACCAAAGAAACAGAACGCATCAGAATACATTGTATAAACAGTCAGATACATTCAGCAAATTAGCACATATGTCAAATTTCTTATAGAAGAAAACTATACCTTGAACAAGCCGTCATACAGATGGAGTCCAATTAATCTACAATCTGGATCAATTATGCCAATCTACAAAAGCCAGTGTCAAATCAGAAGCATGCTTACATCCCCGCCAATCTCTTTAACTACAATCCTTACTTTTAAGGAAGGAAAGTAAAAATTTAAGCACTCTGAAATTAACAGTGCAAGAAGACATATTTAATACCTGACCATTGTCTGTTGGTCGGCCTATACGATCAGAAACATCCCCCATTGCTCTGAAAAACGTCAAAACATCATATAGAATGGTCATCTGATATATTGCTTCTTTTAATAACCAGTAAGGAGTAACAACTACGCGAGAACCAAAAATGATAAGATTCAGGCAAGTATGATCATAAATCAAAAGACAAATAACACAACTGGTTGGTTAACATCAATTAGATGCATGAAAACATTATATTTTGGAAACTGTACCTTGTAATAAGCTCAGAGGACTCGGCATCCCATTGAAGAACACAGAATTTGTATCTCTCAGTTGCAATGAACAAAAAGTCTTGTGCTTCGCCCTGCAAAGAATGGTGAAAAATACTATCAACATGGTAACTTACTAATAAGACGATGATAAGCGAACACGATAAGAGATATATACTCACATGGGGCCGGAACAATTCCAGAGTAGCGATTCTTCCATATATAGGAACATCCAGCATAGGCTGCAATATAGGAACACCAGCAGAGTCTTATGTTACTAACAAAACAAGGCATAGCAACAAAGGTGTATATTTTACACTCTAAAGTCCAAGGAACTTAAAATTTGTAAATTAAAATGAAAACAAGATAGCAACTTTTCCTTATTGATGAAACGATAATCCATATAAGCCCGAGAGAATAGAGATATATGTAGTAGTACCTGAAGTCCCTGTGGGGTAAGCAAATGGATCTCAATTCGAGTACATTTCCTGCAAACAGATCAATGTTGCTGTCAAACTAACAATATAATGGATCTAATCAAATAGATGACACGACTTCAAGGGAAAATGCTAAATCGAAAAAATGAGATAACTTTCAAACAAATATACCAAACTGCTAGCAAACTGCAAACATATACTCAAAACTCTTCATACCGAAAAAGTCAGGATCTTCAAATTTTATTAGTGAACCCTCTTCAACATGTAATTTAGTTCAGAGCAGTTACAGCCATACCAACTACAAGTCTTAGAAAAATTATCCACCACAACAAAGAACTCAGAGATACTAAAATCCCAATACTCATCTCCTCAGTCCTCAAACCGCTTAATGGCTGCAATTTATACTCGAAAGTGACTTCCCTCTACGATTGTGTATTGCAAAGAGAGAAAATTTATGGAAATTGAGCCGTGATGGGGCAATAGCTTCATTGAAAACCCTAAACCCAAATCAACAGCTAAAACAATACAATACAAAAAAAAAAGGAAACGAAATAAAAAATTGATAAGAAAGAGAAGCAGATAAAGCTACATACGCAACAATGAGATTGAGCTCTTGAGGACTAGTGAAGTTGCCAACACAGGAGTGAGTGACACTGGTGGGTTTGTGAGCCGTGACAACGTAATTCCATGAGCTCATCTTCTTCTTCTTCCTATTTTCCCCCCGGAGAACTTGAGTTTCACTGTCGAAGCGAGGGCCTCAAAGAAGCTTCTGGATTTCTCCGACGAGCTTTTGGAAGTCGGTAAGAAGAGAGAGAAACGATCTCAAAACGAAAAGCCAAAGGAGGCGAAAATCGAATAACCCCGAAGACAAAGACTCGCCGGTTTGGTATAATTTTACCCTAAATTTAACATCTTCAATGACTGATCCGGTTCGGTATATACTATAAAATTAAAATCTTCAATGAACCGAACTCATTCGGTTCGGTACGTCATAGAGGCCCAAGTTATTTCCAGTTAGGTGTCGGCTACGCTAGTAATTGAAGGCCCAAGTTTCTCTGCTACAACAAATAAGCGACATGGCTAATGGGCTCAAGATAAACTAGCTAATTAATGGGCCGGGTCAGTTCGGGTTGACCCGAGTCTTGAAAAAAACCTAGGTTTTGTCAAGGCGAAGTGAGATTTTAAAGTTCTAAACTTTCCGACCAAATAAAAAAAAATCGTTTCTTGCTTCTTCCGTCGCCACTAAACCCTGAGGCTAAACCTAGCCGAGTCAAATAACGCTAAACCCTAGGAAAGAAAGAGAGATAGAAGAATGAAGAACGAGAAGAAGAAAGGTGGAGGCTTTAAGAGAGGCGGTAAGAAGGGTTCGATTGATAGGGATCCATTCTTCGAGGAAGAGACGACTAAGAAACGGAGAAAAGTGAGCTACGATGACGACGATATCGAGTCTGTGGATTCTGATGCGGAAGAGAACGGATTTGCGAACGGAGACGAAGATTCGAAAAAATTTGAGGAAGTGGAAGATGAGGATGAGTTTGCTGATGAGACGGCTGGAGAGACGCGGAAGAGATTAGCTGAGGCGTTTCTGAATAGAAAGAGGGAAGCGAAGCGAAAAGAGCGTGAGGAAATTGATGATGATGATGAAGAAGTAGACGACGATGAGGGTCTTAGGAAGAGTTTGATGCAGAACCAGCTTGAGGAGAGTGGTAGGGTTCGAAGAGTTATTGCATCCAGGTAATGAAGAAATTTTGGTACTTTAATGTATTCAAATTCAATTTCATAGATTTGAGATTGTTTGTGATTTTAGGGTTTATGGGTATTTTTTGTTTTAGGGAACTATCGTTGATTTGGTTATAGTTAATACTGATTGAATTTGTTTTCATGGTTCAGGGTTCAGGAGCCACTAAGTACTGATAAGTTTAGTGTTATAGTCAAGCACCGACGATCTGTTGTATCGGTAGCTCTATCTGATGACGATTCTAGAGGATTTTCAGCTTCAAAAGATGGTACTATTGTGCATTGGGATGTGTCTTCTGGGAAAAGTGACAAATACATATGGCCAAGTGATGAAGTTCTGAAGTCCCATGGGATGAAAGTGAGGGAGCCTCGAAATAAAAAACACAGCAGAGAATCTCATGCTTTGGCTGTTAGCTCTGATGGTCGTTATTTGGCTACTGGAGGAGTTGATCGCCATGTTCATATATGGGATGTTCGTACCCGAGAGCATGTCCAGGTAAATGATTTATCCGGTTTCTGTTTTGTGGTTTTCTGTTTGTTTCATCAATTCTTGCTCTCAGCGTGTATAATTGTGTGTCTACAGGCCTTTCCAGGTCATCGGAACGCTGTTTCTTGTCTATGTTTCAGACATGGAACTTCAGAAGTCTATTCTGGTTCATTTGATAGATATATCAAGATTTGGAATGCAGAAGATAAATCGTTTGTAGCTGATATTTATGGACACCAGGATGAAATTCTAGCCGTTGATTTGCTACGGAAGGAGCGTGTACTTTCGGTTGCAAGAGATAAAACCATGCTGTATCATAAGGTAATAGGCTGCTTTTTATCCTCCATGTAAACAGTATTGGGAGCCATTATTGTATTGTTTCTTTTTTGTCATTCTGTATTTGTAAGTCTTGTTATATGATAATAGGTGCCTGAGACTAGTCGATGGGTCTATCGTGCTCCTGCATCCTCTCTTGAGAGCTGCTGTTTCATCAGTGATAGTGAATACCTGTCTGGTTCGGATAATGGAACTGTTGCTCTTTGGGGCATGTTAAGAAAGAAACCAGTGTTTGTCGCCAAACATCAGGATATAACTGAGGGAATTACCACCAATGGAAATTTAGGTATAACTTCATTAAGTTCCTCTCCATACCATCTCTGTTGCTATTTCATCTTAACATTGCCGTATACATTTACAAAACACTTTGTCTCGTTGCAGCTCCTGATGCTCTGAATCATTGTTTTTTTATTAACAGAAAACGGGGATCATGGACCTGTGAACTTTAACTCTTGCGCAGCAAGTTCTTGGGTGAATTCAGTTGCTGTTTGTAGAGGTAGTGATCTTGCTGCATCTGGAGCTGGTAATGGTTTTGTGCGTTTGTGGGCTGCTGAAACAGGAGCAAATGCCATTCGACCTTTGTACAAGCTTCCACTGGTAAATTTTCTTACCCTAGTTCTGTTCTTCAGTGCTTCTGATTAATCTGGAGCTAGTAATGGTTTTGTGGTCTGTTTGTGAGTGTGATTATTTCATACCTCACAAACATTAAGCCTGTGATAAATCCATTTGCATTTGAGAAACTTGTGTTGATTCTAGTTGAAAGACAAAAAGCATTTCACTTAATCATGTAATAATCCTCACAATCCCTTATGATCTTACAGACTGGATTTGTGAACTCTTTGGCTTTTGCAAAATCGGGTAAATTTCTGATTGCCGGTGTTGGACAGGTATGTGATCGTCTCTTATCTTCTTTTATTTGTTTCTCCTATATTTTCCTCCTTTGTGTGTGAATGCTAATCTCAAAACTGTTTGTTTTGTGAAATCAATATGGCAGGAAACACGATTTGGAAGATGGGGCTGCAAAAAGTCTGCGCAAAATGGCGTCGCAATACATCCCTTAAGACTGTCATAAGAATCTCCTTGGGATTAAAGAAGCGTTGGTACTAAAATTTTGGGTTGCTAAAAGCCAAAGATGAAATCTTAAATTATATAGGGATTATTACTAGTCTTTGCATCTCTTGACGTTTTTGCTCACTTTTTTGTTTGTTCTTTGTACCATTTTTTTTAAATACGAGGGAGAGAAAAACTCTTAACATTTTGAGGCTCTGATGAATGAATTAAAGATGTTTTTCTTTCTCCCAATAACAATCTAACAGGCTCAAGTTTCCCATTTGTTACACCTTTGGACTATTGAAAAAATCTAAGAAAAAAGTCATAAAATTCAGACTTTATTATTTCTCAAGATCCGGGACATGGAAAGCTTCAGAAAGTATCGTTCGCAAGCAAGGCAAACACCAAAAATGCATAACTCTAGTCAAACTTAGAATCACTGTGAACAGGTTCGTGAGGTTTCTGTCTCTGACAGTTCCCGATGAATCAGGCCTCCTTGCTTTTCCATTCTGAACATAGCTTCAACTGGATAAGAAAAAACAGAGAAATCAATAGGAAAGCACAGATAAGAAACCGCAAAGGAATCGATTTAGAAAGTCCTGAACAGTGAACGTACAGCCACACATACATTAATAAGAAAGCGCAGAGAGAACTGATAAGAACCCACAGAGAATATAGATTAGGAAGCTCTAAGCAAACGTCCACACATTAATAGAATACCAGAATATGACTGACTATATGAGGACTTGATCCAAGAAAAAACACAAACAGGAGAAAAAATAACTAAACAAAATCAGATCTTACAAAATAACCCAAAGATCCATACAACTCAAGCCTACATGCAAAGAGAAGATAATGCTTCCAACAGTTACCAATTCAGCTATTGCAAACACTAGCTTAAAATCTAGAGAGAGTAATTTTCATTCATCTACTTCACCAGTTAAACAAATTTATACACACGCATAACTCAAACTCAAACCACAAGGAAAATTAACCGAAAGGATTCAACTTTCGATAAGCATCATACTACATTGAAATCTAACCGGCTATCAAGTTTGAGCTAGGACTCAGAGACCAATCCTAAATCGTTCTATTGATCGCAGAAACAAACAATCAAAGCTCATTTCCAAAGAAGACAAAAGTTCTAACCTTTAAAAATGAATCATCTCAACTTCTCTTTACTTGAGCTCTTCTTGGCAGCATCCAAAACCTTGTCTAGATACCCTTCAATAGGCGGTGTAAGAGTAGCCATACCTCGATTCGCCGGAAATGGAGTCAAATCAGGCTCTAATGCAGCCATCTTCAGCTTCTCAGGCAATGCTTCAATCGCAGCTTTCTTCATATTCAACAGCGCAGTTTCAGCAGCACGACGCTCTCTATGCTCTCTCATCAGAACTTTACTATACTCCTTAGCCAATTTCTCTCCATCCTCTTCCGTCAGCTTGTATTTCGGTAACTCCTCGGCTTCGAAAATCCCTAACGAAATGTAATCTAAACCTGGCGTCCCAATTCGGATCGGTTCGTCGGTGACTCCCATTGAGGCGGCTCCTCCTTTCTTCTGGATCTCCATATCTCTTTGCTTCTCTTTACTAATCAACCCTAGCTTCTCACGTTGCGCCTCTCGCTCCTGCTCTTTCGGTGTCAAGTAGCGAACAGGACAAGGAGCGTTTAAGCATTGCTCGTAAAGCTTTTGCTTCTCATCTGAAATTCGTCCTTTCCCTTTAACAGCTTCCTCTCCATCTGCAGCTCCTCCTCCGCTGCCACCACCACCGCCTTTCTTGTTGGAGACTTTGTTACGCTTCAATGGCTGACCTGTTTTCAGCTTGGCCTTTCCTTTAGGAGTTCCACTTGCGGAACATCTCTGGAAAAGCTGGTAACTCAGTGATTCGATGATCGGCTTTGGTCTCGTTACTCGAATCATGCTTTTGATTTGAACTGTGTTTCTTCTGATTTCTTCAAAACCTTTCGTCTGCAAAATGGTGGTGTTTGAGCAGATTTAGGGTTTTTACTCAACTGTGGAAGAAGAAAAAGTAATGGGACGACGTCGTTTTCTCATTCAATTAAAACCTCGTCGTTTCACTAAACTGTAAGTTCAGCTTATAAAGCGAGGATTATTTATCTTGCAGATTGCAAAATAAATGGGAAGAATCAAAAAGATCCAAAGGTTATGGCTTATGAGAAATATATAGGCTTTAGTAATACAAATTCTGTCACATTGCCTCATCTACTATAAACTTAGGATTATCATTTATGGTTAAGCTGTGTAAAATGGGTATAATCCAATGATTCCAACATAGCCTAATGGGTTGATCGATCAAATAGGTTCAAAGATAAATGGGTTGATTACAAATGAGTTGGATTTTAGTAGGTTGATAGTTAATCCTTTAATCCATCAGTTTCTTAAACTTAAATAAAACAAACTTAACCAATTTTTACTCTCTTAATTTTCTCGCCAAAATTCAAATATGCAATTTTCTCCCCAAAATATGGATACCCAAACAATTGTATAGACATGTCATTTCAAATTATAATTATAAATATATGTTTTGGTACATATATCATTACAAATTATAAAGATATATTTTCTATTTTTCTAAATATTTTAAAATCTTTGAGTTTGACTTTCTACTATCTAGAAAATAAAAGTTTTTATAGATATATCAATTCAAATTATAAATATATATTTCTAATTATAGAGATATATTTTCTAATTATCAAGAAATATTTCTATTTTCCTAAATATTTTAAAATCTTTGACTTTCTACTATCTAGTGATTATAAGTTTTTATAGACATATAATTTCCAATTATAAATATATATATTTCTATTTCTATTTATAAAAATCTATTTCTCTTTATCTAAATATTTTTAAATCTCTGACTTTCCACTATATAGTGACTAAACCTTTTTATAGACATATCATTAAAACTATTTACTCAATTCTATTCAAACAGTTGACTATTGACTAGAATTAATATAGATATGCTATAATTAAGATATCACTTGATATATTATTTTTATAAATTAGTAGACACATATGTATACTCACATAGATATCCAAAAACAAAACTATTTGATTATCATTTGAATCTATCTACTAAACTATTAAAAAAGACCTCATCTTAGAGGGTGTTTCCAAACACTCTACAAGTATAAAATTAAAATATTTATGGCCAACCCTACATCCAAACACCCACAAAAGAAAGTATTAATTCCAGCAAAATTAAATTAAACACTATATTTGCATCTTTTTCTTTCTCTTCTTCATCATTTATTTTCTTATCTAATACTGCAATATTAATACTATGAATTAGTTTGACAAAAAAAAAATAATACTATGAATTATGATTCTCCTATCACATTTGTTAGATCTTATTTTCAAATTATTTTAAACTATTATATAATACATATAATTAATAAAAATTTAATTTTTTTTTTACATGTATTGTCATTCAAAATTTTACAAACGGACATATATTACTCAGTTAAAGAAGAAAAAAAGATTATGAAATTTTAATTTTGGGCAATGGTTCAGAATAATATTATAACAACACAAAAATGATTTTAAATGCAAATGCGCACGAAACTTGACTTATCGTGCGTGCAAATTAAAAAAAAAAAAATTATTCAGTTTAATCTGACTCATTAGTTGAAATAATTTAAACGTTCCACATCGACTAAAATTTTTATGCAATGGTTCAAAATCATATTATGAAAAAGACCAGAATGATTTTAAATACAAATGAGCAGAAAAGTTAACTTTTCATACGTCCAAATTTTTACAAAAATTTTTGGTTTAATCCGGTACTTAATTGAAATAATTTAAAATAATATTTAAATTTTTAAAAAGTTATTCGGTATAACTCTATTAAAATATTAATAATATTTAAACTCTCTTAAAAGTTAATTTTTTTATATTAATATTTAAACTTTCTTTAAATTTTAAAATACTACTAATACTAAAACTATATAATATCGACTAATCAATAAAATATATACAACTACTTATTTATAATAATAAAAAATTATTTATTAATATTTATTTTAAATACAAATAGACTAAAAATTGATAATTATATAACAATTATCGGTCATATGATGAAAAGTTCTCGACAAGTACGAGATAATATGAGTTTTCGTCCAAAAATGAGCAGGTTTAAGACAAAGATAATTGATCATAAAACCTATAGTAAGAAATATAATATATATTTTTAATATTAGAACTACTTACCAAATATTAAAATGGATTTAGATATGATCCACTGAAAATTACATATGATTAACAAGTGCATTGGTTTTTATTTTTTTAGCTCAGATTAATTTAATATTTAATTCAGTACGATTTGGTCTAAATTGTTTGAATGAGAGTATAGAACATTATTCATTTGGCGTATGTTTGATTCAAATAACAGAAATTTGCTATTACTACAAAGAAATCAAATAATTTGATATTGAAAGTACGTTAAATATATTATAAACAATAAAAAAATACAAATATATATTAAACAAAAAATAAAATTATTTATAAACATTATAATAAACAAATTAAAATTACATAAACAAAATAAAAAATCCATTAATAATAAAAATAAAAAAATAATATAAATTATATCAAAATAATTGACCCGCGGTACATCGCGGGTACAAATCTAGTTGTCATTTTAAACAATGGCCAAAATGTCATCATCGCCTTTGACACTCCTTTTCATCTTTATCTCTTCCATCATGATCAACCACTTCCACGTCGTGAGTTCCAAACAATGGTGTATAGCAACTCTGACCGCGACGAATGCGCAATAACAGTCAAATATTAATTATGCATGTAGTCAAGGAATTGATTGTAGGTCAATCCAACCTGGTGGATACTGCTTTATCCCTAATACTCTTGTAAACCATGCATCGTTTGTGATGAACGCTTATTATCAAAGCCATGGCCGTACTAAAGAGGCGTGTAGTTTTGGAAATACCGGCACATTTGCTGGTACCGATCCCAGTTTTGGTAGTTGTGTGTATGGGTCTTAGAACGATTTAACTAGTTTTTTATAATTGGTATACGTAATGAATGATTTGGATGAATAAAATCACGGTTTGAAAGGCTTGCTTATAAATTATATAATTATTAAAAGATCATGTTGATGTTAATTAAGCATCACGTAGTTTTCATTTCTAATTTCTCCCTTCAAAAATCAAGTTTTATCCTTAGTAAAAATCAAGTTTTATCCTGAGATCACACAGCAAGAATTCGGATGTTACGCTTATTGAGTTTCTTTTTTTGTTGATAATGGATTTTGCACGTCATGTGTTACGCTTATTGAGTTTCTTGTATTCATAAACTAAAGAAGCACAAGCATGAAACAAGGAAGTAGTTGTTTTTACAGATTCCACATTGTTTTTTGTTTTATTTTTACTTGGCTGGAAAAAGTTGCAATTACTCGTCCCCCAAGAAATTTGCTGAATTTGAGTCTGCTGCAACTTGTTAAATTTCAAACTTTCAACAACAGTCAACAAGTTTTGTCTTTTCAAAATTGTAACACACCTAAATATCAAATAGGAGTTGAGTTCCTTTTTATAATATGCAGAGAATTTGATGAAACAAAACTCAGTTCTCTTAAGAGACGTAATGTCTTTTAATTGCAGCATCACCAATAAAATAAATCAAATAAATAATTTGGGTGTCCACCAAACCAAACGATCTCTTGAGGAGCCAAACAAAAAAAAAAGTTGAGAATTTGCAGACAGTATGGGCTGCTGTTCTGTTGTGTGACTCATCTGGGCCTTGAAAGGAGCTTTCTTCTTCACACCTTTTTCACTATAAACCCAGAAAATTCCTCTGCTTCTTTTGTTCCCTCAATCATTTTTTTCTCGATTGCGATTCAATTAATATTATTTTCTCCATCGCCATGGCTCTCTCAACTTCTCTTTCTCAGGTTTTCAGTTTTGCTATATTATTAACTTGTTTGGTTCCTGAGATGATTATATTCGGATTTAATGAAAGTTTGGTTTTTGATTTCAGATGTCTTTTACACTTCCAACTGGAATTGATGGGTCAGGCCGATCTATGATTAAGGTGAGCAAAACCGATCTAGATTACTCAATTACCGAACTATGTTTTTTTTTTGTAACAATTACCGAACTATGTTGTTTCAGATGTTTAGATGGTCCTGAAAAAATTCGTCTTTAGTCTTATGTCGACTTGTAGTGATTTTGGTGTTGAAAGGTACAGTCTTTACAAGTAGAAGATGACAAAAACTGGATTTTTGTATCTACTGAGAAATGAAATTAGAATCCTTTGGGGATTTAGCATCTCATCTAGAAAGTAGAAGGAAGAAATTTCAAAGCTTTGTTGTAGACGTTGACCTTTTGATTCTGTCCTCAGGTGCAAAGTATAAGCTTCACTGAGAAGTCAAGGGGTCCTCTGCTGAGACTTGATTCGAAATCTAGAAGCTTAAGTGTGAAAAAGCGGTCTACAATATGTATGTCACTTCAGCAAGCAAGTAGATCCAAAGTCTCAGTTACGCCGTTAGAACTTGAAGATCCCAAAGAGACTCCGTTAAACTTGTACAGGCCTAAGGAGCCTTACACGGCAACGATTGTTTCGGTTGAGAGAATTGTTGGTCCACAAGCACCTGGAGAGACTTGTCACATTGTAATTGATCATGATGGTAATGTTCCTTACTGGGAAGGACAAAGCTATGGAGTGATTCCTCCTGTAAGTGGTTCACTCGCAAAGTGTTTTCCTTTTGCTGATAAATGATTCGCCATCTCGATTTGGTAACATGTCTGGTTCTATGTGCTCTATTCTTGATCCGTAGGGCGAGAATCCTAAGAAACCTGGTGCGCCTCATAATGTTCGCCTTTATTCGATTGCATCAACACGGTATGGAGATTCTTTTGATGGCAAAACAGCTAGTCTATGTGTTCGTCGAGCTCTTTACTATGATCCAGAGACAGGTAAAGAAGATCCTTCCAAAGCTGGTGTATGCAGCAACTTCTTGTGCAATGCCAAACCTGGCGATAAAGTTAAAATCACCGGTAAGTTTTATGCGTTTTACAGAAATGGTACCTGTTTTTTTTTGTTGAACTTGTCTGGTCTAAAATGTTTCGATATTGTTGACAGGTCCTTCGGGAAAGGTAATGCTTTTACCTGAAGATGACCCTAAAGCTACTCACATAATGATTGCTACTGGAACTGGAGTTGCTCCATACAGAGGATACTTATGGCGTATGTTTATGGAGAACGTTCCTAATTTCAAGTTTGATGGACTTGCGTGGCTCTTCCTTGGCGTGGCTAACACAGACAGTCTTCTCTATGATGAAGAATTCGCCAGTTACCTCAAGGACTATCCAGAGAATTTCAGGTATGACAAAGCACTGAGCAGAGAAGAGAAGAACAAGAAAGGAGGGAAAATGTATGTGCAGGATAAGATTGAAGAATACAGCGATGAGATCTTCAAACTTCTGGATAATGGAGCTCATATTTACTTTTGCGGGCTTAAAGGAATGATGCCTGGGATTCAAGATACGCTTAAAAGGGTCGCTGAAGAGCGTGGCGAAAGCTGGGAGCAGAAACTTACTCAGCTCAGGAAGAACAAGCAGTGGCATGTTGAAGTGTATTGAGTTAATAGTCTTTCTGTGATTTTTCTACATTTTCTGCAACTGAATAATCGGGTGATGATCCATTTCATGGATGATAAGACTAGATAGCTCAGTGTGATTTGGTTCTGTGATTCTTGTACTGTATTCTTCAACACATGATTTCTAATTGAAAGGTCAAGTTATTGCTACGTGGCTTGGGTAAGGTTCACATAACAAGATCCTTGTCAGATTCACATATACTTTATCGACTTTTAAAGCCTTGAATACAAAGAACCAAGTCGTGGGTTTCTTATACCAAAAATAAGAGTGGCTACTTCCTTATCTAGCATCAATGTTACTATACACATAATAAATAAATCTAGTGAGCATTGTTTATTTAAAGTTCTTAGAAATAAGGGCAGGCATCAACTTCAGAGCGATATCACTGTAAGGTTGGTTCTGTTGCACATCTATAAGTCCCTTAGACTTCAATACCTGTAATCCACAAAACAACCCATCTCAGTTAGAGTCAATGTTGATAGAGATACTAAGAAGGAATATGTATTGAGTATTAATCACACCAGTGTCTCGTAGAACATTCGAGCAGCTATCTTCCTTGTCTTTCCTGCCAAGATCTTGCCCAAACTTAAGTCTCCAGAAGGATGGCTTGAAGTGGAAGGAGTACTTGCACAACGTTCTTTAAGATGATGAGCCAAGGCTCTGCAGTGTTCAATGAACGTTACAAGTTAGTAGAGAAGTACTAGACTCTTAAAGCTACATAGTTTTTGGAACCTTTATGAACCTTGTTCTCTCTGACAAAGCATCTGAATCTTGACTAGCTGGTGATCTTATCGGTGTATTACCACCTAATTCCAGGAAATAAAGTTCCTGTATGTCACAGCCAAATAGTGTTTAGCAAAAGCACAAAGAATGATAAAAACAAAACACCCAAAAAAACGTGAGAACAAACCTTGTCTGTCATTTCAGGAATAGCTGAATTCCCCGAGTTTCTTAGTCCAGGCAGATCCTCTGGAATAGTGGAAGGTGAAGGGTTTGTTCTATAAGATCCTGTCTCCCAAGTTTCAGGCTGAGTGGTGAAGTCATTGGTTCTAAAAGGTGAAGATCTTGGAGGTGGTGATGGCATGTAGTCATGGAAACCACCATCCCTGAAATGTTCAATTTCTATGTCATCATTATTAGATGACTGAGGAGATTGTGCTTCTGTTGCTACAGACTCCGCACGAACAGATTGTGGACCTGAAACGCCTTGGACATCTTCATTTTGCTGACCAGGAGACAGCTGAACTGTACTGTTTGGATTAATAGAATCGGTAACTTTAGATTGTGCTTCTGTTGCTACAGACTGTGCACTTGCAGATAGAGAAACTGCAACACCTTGGACATCTTCAGTTGGCTAAACTGTACTGTCTCGATTAGTAGAATCAGGAACTTTAGATTGTGCTTCTGTTGCTATAGACTTTGCATGCTCGGATTGAGGACTAGCAAAGTCTTGGACATCTTCAGTTAGCTGAACTGTACTGTCTGGATTAGTAGAATCTGGAACCTTAGATTGTGGAACTGGAGAGGATGGGTTAGTTTCTCTTTCAGCTTCTTGAGTAGGAGATGAATCAGATGCAGGTTCTGGAAAAGTTTCATCAGTAACAGCAAGATATGGCTTTGAAGCTACATAGTCCTTTTCAAAGACACTGCTTAAAACATTTGAGAAGCCTGCAATAAACAACATAGACAGGCAATAATCTTTAAGGCAAATGAAGGTGAAACCGTCGAAGATAAAAGAAAAGTCACCAGAAAATTTACCAGTAAACAAGGACTCATTGAAAATTTGACCCTTCTTTGATTGGTTATCCAATCTCCAAAAACCTACCTTAGATAAAGGCAGCTTCATTCTCTTACGATGAGTATTACCAGGATCCACAAGTCTTTTTTCTAGGTTCCTGTTCCAAATTCTTTGATCATTATGTAACAGGTAATTGAAATAATCAAAGTAACAGGAAGCAATTAATGGAAAAGTTAATTACTTGGTACTTAATATTATGGTCTTAGTATCAAAGTGCTTCCTCTTCCTTGGCCTTGTTTGTGGTGGTGGAGGAGTAGTAGTAGTTGGCTGAAGAGACAGTTGAGGTGATGGATGCTCTTAACATCAAAACAAAAAACACAATATTTTAAATATATAATAAGATAGTAAGCATAAGACTATCAGAGTGTACTATATATGTTGTTTACTCACCAAAATTTGCAAGTTCTTCCTCAGAAGCAGCAAAACTTGGAGAGCCTGAGCGAAGGAGCTCAATAGAATTTGACACTTCCTCATCAATAATAGGGATATTGGGTTCTTTATCATTCAAAGTTTCATCTAAAGATTCATTAACTTCTACTCTGACATTATGTTGTTGTGAAGCAAATGGTGAATGGGACACAGGGCTTAAACCGTGTGCAGCATCACGCCTTTTCTCAATCTCGGGAACACTTCCATGAGAATTTGCATTGCTTCTCTCGATACAGGGATAGAAGTCACGTAGCTCATTGTTTGGTCCTGCCTCATAAGCCATTTCAATATCAGTTTCTCCTAGACGATCACTCACATGAACCGTGGATTGGCTGCTTAATTCATAACATATTAGGAAGAGAAAAGAAATAGGTGTAGTAGAGGAAACATCAAAACTCTATGAAGAAGAAGAGCCTCACTCGATATCCATAGGGCTAGATTCTGGATTAATGTCCTGTAAGAAATACATACAAAAAAAAAACTTTGATTCAGTAACATGTTGTTGAAGACATGAGAAAAACCAGTAAATCAGAATCAACTTCAAAAGTCATAAGACAGCAAACAGGAATCTCACCTCGTTGTCGTTGAATGTTATAGCAATATAAGGATCAATGCCAGTAGGAACTGATTGAAACAAAGGTTAATCGATGGAATTGTGTTATTGATTTATGAAGGCTGAGCCTTGTATTTATACAAGATGTCTATGCACCCAATTAACCTAGCTAACATATACAAACGATAATGTACAATTTCCATATAAGAAGATATGAGAATATTGAAGATATTCTCAATACTTGAGCTCCAAGATATCCGGTTAACACCCCCCCTCAAGTTGGAGCGTATGGATTACAAATGCCCAACTTGGAGACAAACCTCTGAAAGTCTTGCTTGCCGAGAGGTTTTGTAAAGATGTCTGCCAACTGAGCTGTTGTAGCCACTTTTCTTGTCTTGATAGTTCCATCTTGAACAGCATCTCTAACATCATGACAATCTATTTCAACATGCTTGGTTCGTTCATGAAAGACGGGGTTAGCAGCAATGTACAACGCAGCTTGATTGTCACATGCCAAGGACATAGGATCTGTATGATCAACACCCAAATCTTTGAGAAGCGGCTTCAGACCTTTCAATTCACACAATGTCATGGCCATACATCGATATTCAGCTTCAGCAGATGATCGCGAAACAACATCTTGTTTCTTTGATCTCCACGAAATAGGAGAATCACCAAGCGTGACAAACCAGCCACTAAGAGATCGTCGTGTCAACCGACACCCTCCATAATCTGAGTCACACCAGCCATGAATCTTAAGATCACAATCAGAACGTAAGAGAATACCTTGACCCGGTGTTCCTTTCAAGTAACGCACCACCTTTAATGCCGCATCCCATTGTTCTTCACGCGGTTCTTTCATAAATTGTGATAAAACGTGTACTGAGTATGTCAAATCTGGGCGTGTGGAAGCAAGATAAATAAGCCTACCAACCAGGCGTCTATACCGTTCAGGGTCAATCATTAATGGACTCTTCGACAAAGCCAGCACCTGAAGTTTATCCATCGGCGTAGAACAAGGCTTACTTCCCAAAAGCCCCACCTCACCAACAATGTCGAGTGCATATTTACGTTGACACAAAAATATGCCCTCTTTGTTTCTTGCCACTTCAATGCCTAAAAAATATTTTAACGGTCCAAGATCTTTCATATGAAAGCAACGGCTTAGATATTCTTTAAACGCAGCAATGGCAGCTGTATCATCACCACCAATAACTAAGTCATCAACATAGACAAGTACATAAATTTCTGAACCTGGTTTGCGTAGAGAAAACAGAGAGTAATCACAACGAGACTGTTTGAAACCATACTGAAGTAACGAACCTCTAAGCTTCGCAAACCAACACCTCGGTGCTTGTTTCAAACCATAAATAGATTTACGAAGTCGACATACCAGATTTGGATTATCAGGACGAAACCCCGGTGGAGGTTTCATATAAACCTCTTCTTCTAAATCACCATGCAAAAATGCATTATGCACATCCATTTGATGCAACTCCCAGTCTTTTGCGGAAGCAACTCCCAAAAACGTACGGATCGTAGTCATACGTACCACAGGCGCAAAAGTTTCATCATAGTCTGTTCCTTCAACTTGTCTATTACCAAGCGCAACTAATCGAGATTTGTAGCGTTCGATGGTGCCATCTGCTAGGTATTTGATACGATAAACCCACTTGGAACCAATTGCCACTTTCCCTGGAGGAAGCTCTGTCATGTCCCATGTTTTATTAATTTCCAGAGCATCAATCTCTGTTCGCATGGAGTCTCTCCATATCTTCATGGCCACAGCATCACGAAACAGAGCTGGTTCTGTTTCATTAGAAATTGCAGCAAGAAATAAACGATGCTTTTCAGATATTTTATCAACATTAATGTAATCAGATATTGGATAGAAGCATCGATCACCATTCTCATCTTCTTTCTCTTCAACAATGTGATTAAGAACATAGTCCTTAAGCCAACCAGGAGGACGTTTCTCACGCATACCTATCCCCAAAAACTCATCACCATTTGCAGCTTCTGTATTTTCAATATCATCATCAGTGTCTTCATCTGCAAGAACAACAGTTGCAGTCTCTGTTTCTGCGTTGTCAAGAACAGGCGTTGCAGGCTCTGCTTGTGAAACCGGTGATGTCTCTGTATCAGCCACTGATACTGTACCTGTGTCCGTTTGTAGACCTGCATCAAGCACCCGTTCAGACGCTGTAGCAGGCTGCACATTAATATTGTCTTCAGCTGATGGCAATTCCGCTTCATCGATATCAAACAACTCCAAATCAATCGCTCGTGTTGCTGTTTCAGTTCCAGAAAATACTCCACTCAATGGAAATGTATTTTCAACAAATACAACATCACGAGATACAAAAATTTCTTTTGTATCCAAATCATAAAGATTCCAACCCTTTTTCCCAAAGGGATAACCTACGAAGACACATCTCTTGCTCCTCGAACCAAACTTGTCACCATCTCATTTTTGATTGTGTGCAAATGCTAGACAACCAAACACTCTCAAGTTATCAAAAGTCGGCGGCTTACCATAAATAACTTCGTATGGAGTCTTTCCCTTCAAAACACTAGACGGAGTTAGATTAATCAAGTGTGCAGCAGTTAATATTGTCTCTCCCCAAAACTCGATAGGCATATCGGCTTGGAACAAAAGAGCTCTGGCGACATTAAGGATGTGCCGATGCTTCCTCTCCACTCTTCCATTCTGTTGAGGAGTACCAACACATGAGGTTTGGTGGACAATACCTTGCTCACGAAATTCCTTGCGCATACAAGTGAATTCTGTGCCGTTGTCACTACGTATTATCTTGATATTTTTCCCAAACTGCCGCAAAACAAGAGCTATAAAATTCCGTAAGGTAGCTGAAACTTGTGTCTTATCATGCAAAAGAAACACCCAAACTCCTCTTGAGTGATCATCAACAATAGTGAGAAAATAAAACGAATTGCATAAGCTCGGTTTTCTGTAGGGACCCCATAAATCGCAGTGAATCATATCAAAAACTGCTGAACTTTTATTATCACTTAAAGAAAAGGACTTGCGACACTGTTTTGATTTCAAGCAAACATCACAGGTTGAGAAATCCTTAGTTCTACTACCAACACCAGGAAATAAATCAAAGGCTGTATTAGATGGATGTCCTAGCCGTTGATGCCAAATATCTTCAGCTCCTTCCTTATTCAACTTTAAAGCGGTAAACTCCGTCATTCTCCGGAAAAAATAGAGACCATCTCGCAACTCACCTGCGCCAGTCAGGTTCCTCGTTATACGGTCCTGAATCACACATCCTTTATTAGCAACTTGCATCACAAAATCTGAATCTGCTATTAGTTGAGATACCGAAATCAAATTGCACTTTAAATCTGGTACGAGGAGAACATTTCGAAGACTAAATGCTGCATCAAACACAACGGTTCCAGTTTCTCTAGCAGTCGTTTTATTTCCATTTGGCAATCCAATCAAACAAGGCAAGATATACTTCAAATCAGAAAGAAACTCAGTAGAACCTGTCATGTGATTAGAGGCTCCTGAATCTAAAACCCAGTCAAGAGCTTCAACGTTCTTACCATTGAGGCGAGTCGTGGTTGGCGGCTTCTTTTGATCCTCTAACAGCTGCTTCAACGCTGTCCACTGCTCGTTGGTGAGGCCAGTGAACCCACATGTTTCTGCATCCTCACTCGGCTCACCTGCACCAAGTGTTACCACTGCATTTGCCCGTACCATTCCTCCACGACCTCGACCTCCCCCTCGTCCTGTACCCCTGCCACTGTTAGGGTGTCGTTTTCCTTCTTCCCACCATTCTGGATAGCCGATCACCTGAAAACATGTATCAGCTCTGTGTCCAGTTTTCTTGCAAACGGAACAGAACATCTTGGTCTTGTCCTCTGTTCCTCGTCCAAAACTTCCTGTTTTGATCGCAAAAGCAGCTTTAGTAACTTGTTGCTCTCTTCCTCGCATCACCGTGTTGATTCTCTCAACTGATTTTACTTTGGAGTAAACCTGGTTGATTGATGGTAGCGGTTCAGTGCTAATGATCGAAGCACGTACAGCTCCATAAATATTTTCATCAAGTCCCAAAAGAAATTGATGAATTTTATCTTCATCACGTTTCTTCTCCATTGCTACGCCCAGATTGCAGGTGCATCTTCCGCAACTACAAGACACAGTCGTATCATAATTTGACAAATCATCCCAAAGCTTTGTCAATTTTCCAAAATATTCAATCACACTTGTTCCTCCTTGTCTTAAACCTGCGAGTTCAGCCTTTATCTCCTGAATTCGAGGTCCGTTTCCCTCGGAGAAACGATCTTTGATTTCCTTCCACAATTCCTGTGGATCTTCTTTGTTCGCCAAGGTTCTTCTCACCCTTGGTTCTACGGTATTGAGAATCCACAACGCCACCATAGATGTTGCAGCAACCCAATCTTCATATTCTGGTTTGTTCTTGTCTGGTTTCGTGATACTTCCATCAACAAGACCATACTTCTTCTTTACTCGCAAAGCCGTTCTCACCGCCTGCGCCCATTCGTCATAGTTTTCACCATCAAACTGAACCTGTGCTATCACGCCTCCAGGATTTTCGTTTGGTGCAAGCTGATAGAGTTTCAACTTCTCTTCAGCCATATCACTTATCTCACAATTCTTTTCTTTATTTTGCAGGCTCTGATACCATGAAACAAAGGTTAATCGATGGAATTGTGTTATTGATTTATGAAGGCTGAGCCTTGTATTTATACAAGATGTCTATGCACCCAATTAACCTAGCTAACATATACAAACGATAATGTACAATTTCCATATAAGAAGATATGAGAATATTGAAGATATTCTCAATACTTGAGCTCCAAGATATCCGGTTAACACTGATCTGCACAATTTGACATCATCAACATCATAAACACTTCCAATCATTATGGTATGATGCATCAAAGAACAAAATATATAAATAAATAAAGGCAAAAAATTTACCTGTGACTGTGAGAGTGGTATCTTCTATAAGATGATTATCGAGTTCCCTAGGATTCACAAGAAAAAAAGAATATAAAATGTTAAAAAAGTTTTCTTATTACAGAATCAAACTTCAAATAAAAGTGAAAAGATGAATATACATTTCGAGGGTGTCATCATCCTCCAAGTCGAGTTCGTCGAAATTGTATGTTTGAGGCAAAGTTACAAACTCAAACTGAGTCTGTCTCAAATCCTCTGGTTTAGCTACCAAAGTTCTAAGGATATTATAATCACGAGAAAGATAATCCAGTTTCTTTGAATATATTTGCACAACCCCAGCTAAAATGTGACCTAACATTCTATTTGACATTGGTAACTCATGTAACATTATATGATCTGCACACAAAAAAAACAAATTACATATATCAAAATTTACAAATTAATCAACAATCCTATACATATGATCAATCATGAGAAACAGAGAAACTTTTAGTAAAACAGAATTATCGAAAAGTCAAAACTTTCACAATGCAGCAAATACTGAAACTTGAAATTGAGTAATATAACACAAAAGCGCAATTTGGTGAATGCACATGTCAAAACAAAATCATAACTGTTAAAGTTTACGAATTTTGGAAATAAAAATGAGAACTTTGATGAGAAAACACGAACCAACTGTTTCAGAGACGTTCGTGGCGGTGTATTGACACTCGTTGAGGAGATCTTTCACGTGAGCGGCGCACCAAGCCGTCACCACTGAACGCTTTGAAGGAATAAAAGACTTATTATGCGGATTAAACATTTTTACTTAATTCCTTCTTTGTGATCCAATTTGAAGTACTGCACAGTTTATGTCTCTCTAAGGAACACCTAAACAAGTAGAGATGGAGAACTGAGTCGAATTGAGAGAGAATGGAGGAGAAACAAATCGATTTCGAATCTGGCGGTAAAAGAGCAGATACAGAGACGAGAATGTTAGGGTTTTATGTGATCGTGGAGAGGAAGAAAGAGATTTTTAGTAGCGCGGGAAAACATTGGCGCTAAAATAATATGCCATTTACTGTAACGTAGGAATATTCATTCATTTGGCAATTATGTAGAGAAAACCTTTAGATAAAAAGAGCAAAAGTTGGCTACTTAGTTGAATCTTCTACCATCTCCATTAGGTCCAAAAAAATCTGATTTAACGCCTTTATAGTTATCTAGTATACATTTCATAGACCAAAGGAAAGCTTCTAATTCAGAATTTAAAGGTGATAGACATGAGAAGACCATGGAATCTGAAACCTGATGATACCATTAACGTCGCATAATAATAATAATATTTTGCTAAAAAATAAAACCAATTGAAACCGACCGAATGATACTTTCTTTTTGTATTTTGTTTATTAATAACCAATAATATATTGCTAAAAATCAGAACCAATTTAAACCGGCAGAATGATACAAACCAATTACACCTTTGAAGCAATGCCCGGATTGAAATGAGTTTTTGTTTTGTTTTGTTTTTTTTTTTCTTTTTTAAACAGTTGACAATTTGCTCTAATTTTAATTTTTTTTTTAAAAAGGCGAAAAAATTTACCAAAAAATAATAAAAATAAAAATATAAAAAGAAAAGTGAGCACGACGTTGTCATTTGCAGATGATCATTTGCCATTTTGTAAATTGAAAAAAACACCTCTTTCCTTGTCTATCTATCTTCTTCCCTTTTCCCAAAGATTGTAAGAACACCACAATCTCTATATCTCTCGATAATGTGTTTTACGTTTTATAATTAGATCATCTAATCCCTAATTCGTCAATGTTAAGAAAATATCAAAATTTCATTTTATAATGGTTTTTTTTTTTTTGTTCGCTCCTTGTCTTTTTAATCTTCGGTGTCGGAATCTGAACACATAAGGGTGATCTACAACATCTGCCTTTTTATTAAAAAAAATTCTGAAAATTGACAAGAATGTCCGTCGTTTAATCGTTTTTTTTTTCCCTTACAGAAATATTGGAACTTTTTTGTATTTTGTGTTCATTTTCAACAATTCGTGCGTGATGTGTATTTGTTTAATTTTCAATGTAGGATTTTGTTTGATGATTTTTTGTTTGTTAAAAGAAGAGCAATGAGCAATTATGCAGCCGGACTCGGTAAGCCTGGCTCAGGTATGACGACGACCACACATTCATTCATTTATGGTTTTTTATGATTGTGTGGTGAATCCTATAGATTTAGAAAAATTCATTTTACATGTTTTGTAGATTTTAAAAGGTTTCTGATTGTGTTTTAATAAATAGGTAAAAGAAGAATAAGAGATCTTTTAAATCAACCTGATAACCGAGTCTGTGCTGATTGTGGCGCTTCTGATCCTAAATGGGCGTAAGTTCTCTCGCTTTTAAGCCTCTCCATTTGCTGGTTTTCTATTATCTTATTGTAGTTTGCTGATATACAACATATGATTTGGAAAGCTTAAAACTTTCCTAAAGCCATTTTATCATGTCTAATCATATGCTCATATGTGTTTGTACCATCCACATGTGTTTTGTTTCTTATGTTGAATAATCAGTTAGTGGCTTGTTTTCAGATCAGCAAATATCGGAGTATTCATCTGCTTAAAATGTTGTGGTGTGCACAGAAGCCTTGGTACTCATATCTCAAAGGTGATGTAGCTTCTTTGCCTTATTACATTTTGGTTTTCCATTTGTTGTCTTTTCTCTTTAGTAAGTACTCAGACAGAACAAATCTCTTTTCTTGTGTACCTACTCATAGTTTGGTTTCTGCAGGTTTTGTCTGTGACACTTGATGATTGGTCAGATGAGGAAGTCGATTCCATGATTGAAATTGGAGGCAATGCTTCTGCTAATTCAATTTATGAAGCTTTTGTACCTGAAGCATACTCTAAGCCTGGACCTGATGTTAGTCATGACCAACGTATGAGATTCATTAGGTAAGATACCAAAACAGAAGACTTTTGTGTCAGGACTAATATATCGTTGTTGTATAGTGAATTACTCAAATATTTGATTCAGGTCAAAATATGAACTCCAAGAGTTTCTGAAGCCTAGCTTGAAGATTACATCGGGAAAGTGCTCCAAAAAGAATTCAGCTTTTCTTACATCAAGTCTTTCTAGAAAGATCATGGATAGTTTTCGCACAAATTCATCATCAGAGAAGATAGTAAAGCTTCTAACTTGTAAAATTTATCATTTTATTTATACCTTCTCCTTGCATGTTTTGAAATGGGTAAATATGACAGTTTCAGGAAGGGATGGTAGAGTTTATTGGATTGTTGAAGGTGACTGTTAAGAAAGGTACTAACTTAGCAATCAGAGACATGATGTCAAGTGATCCATACGTTGTGTTGAATCTAGGGAAGCAAGTAAGTGATCTCTTTGTGACTGTATATTAATCTGTATTTATGGACTTTTGTGAATCTTGAATAACATTGTTGTGTGTTTCCTTGACTGTTCAGAAACTTCAGACAGCTGTTGTGAATAGTAATTTGAACCCGGTATGGAATCAAGAACTGATGCTGTCTGTTCCTGAGAGCTATGGTCCAGTGAAATTGGTAAAGCAGATTGATTTTATACTGAGGAGTTTTGGTCATTGGTAAAGCTTATATGTATATCTTAACGGGTTTCGGTTTCTTTGTGATTGCAGCAAGTGTATGACTATGATACATTTTCTGCTGATGATATAATGGGAGAAGCTGAGATTGATATCCAACCATTGATAACATCTGCAATGGCATTTGGGGATCCTGAAATGTTTGGGGATATGCAGATTGGGAAATGGCTAAAATCGCATGATAATCCACTTATAGATGACAGTATCATTAACATTGTTGATGGCAAAGTGAAACAGGAAGTTCAACTCAAACTTCAGAATGTAGAATCTGGAGAATTAGAGCTAGAAATGGAATGGTTAGCACTTGACCAATAATTTACCGAATAGGTCTCGTAACCTTTTATTGCTTCATTCTTTGTTTGTTTTGTCTCTCCATATGTTGGAAATTTTCTCAATCTCTTTTGCAGTTTTTATCTCATTTTCAGAGGAAAATGTATCTTGATTTTTGTATTAACTGGATTATTATAATTTATATCATGTTTTTGATGGATGGAAAAAAAGAAGAGAAATATTCATTTTATTTTCATACAATTTCCCTTCAAAGCTCCAGTCCTAACTATCGACAACAGACACTTTACAATAGATGATATCAGTTGCTTCATCGTCCGCTTTTGAATGAAATCAAGAACAACATCACATCTCAACATCATTAAACCAAAAGTCCATAACATCTAATAATATATATAGTCCATGTTTTAGCTGGGACAAAAGTCTTTTCAAATTAAGCGTTAATAACAATCTAAAAGCTCAAAATAGTGTGTGGAGCTGTAACAGTTTTTCCTTAAGCAAAGACTAAAAAACCAGCAAATATGAACATAAGATCCAGTGACAAACAAGAATAAAGAGACACCAAGATGTATTCCAATAGATAATTAGATCGAATCATTTTAGTCTTAGAAGAAAGGAGAGATGAGAACGGAAACCAAGTTCATCAATTATTTATCAGAGGCTTTACAAGGCCTCACAAAGTACCAAGTCTTAACGACGAACCAAACAGAAACATACGCATTAAAAACAACCGATACAAACTTAAGGCATCTAGCCTAGAAACCACCACGGAGACGGAGGACCAAGTGAAGGGTAGACTCCTTCTGGATGTTGTAGTCAGCAAGTGTGCGACCATCCTCAAGCTGCTTTCCAGCGAAGATGAGACGCTGCTGATCCGGAGGGATGCCTTCCTTGTCCTGGATCTTGGCCTTGACATTATCAATGGTGTCTGAGCTCTCCACCTCCAGTGTGATGGTCTTTCCGGTCAAAGTCTTCACGAAAATCTGCATACCACCACGGAGCCTGAGGACCAAGTGAAGAGTCGACTCCTTTTGGATGTTGTAGTCAGCCAATGTGCGACCATCCTCAAGCTGTTTTCCAGCGAAGATGAGACGCTGCTGGTCCGGAGGGATACCTTCCTTGTCCTGGATCTTGGCCTTAACGTTGTCGATTGTGTCAGAGCTCTCAACCTCAAGGGTGATGGTCTTTCCGGTCAAGGTCTTCACGAAGATCTGCATACCTCCACGAAGACGCAACACCAAATGAAGGGTTGACTCCTTTTGAATGTTGTAATCGGCCAAGGTGCGACCATCCTCAAGCTGCTTTCCAGCGAAGATGAGACGCTGCTGGTCCGGAGGAATACCTTCCTTATCCTGGATCTTGGCTTTGACGTTGTCAATGGTGTCAGAGCTCTCAACTTCAAGGGTGATTGTCTTCCCGGTGAGAGTCTTCACGAAGATTTGCATACCTCCACGAAGACGCAAGACCAAATGAAGGGTCGACTCCTTCTGGATATTGTAATCGGCCAAGGTACGACCATCCTCAAGCTGCTTTCCGGCGAAGATCAACCTCTGCTGGTCCGGTGGGATACCCTCTTTGTCTTGGATCTTGGCTTTCACGTTGTCAATGGTGTCAGAGCTCTCCACCTCGAGGGTAATGGTCTTACCAGTCAAGGTCTTGACGAAGATCTGCATACCACCACGTAGACGCAAGACCAAATGAAGTGTAGACTCTTTCTGGATGTTGTAGTCAGCCAAAGTACGGCCGTCCTCAAGTTGCTTTCCGGCAAAGATCAATCTCTGCTGGTCCGGTGGGATTCCCTCCTTGTCTTGTATCTTAGCTTTCACGTTGTCGATGGTGTCAGAACTCTCCACCTCCAAAGTGATAGTCTTTCCGGTCAAGGTCTTAACGAAGATTTGCATACCACCACGAAGCCTGAGAACTAGATGAAGGGTCGACTCCTTCTGAATGTTGTAGTCAGCTAAAGTACGGCCGTCCTCGAGTTGCTTTCCGGCGAAGATCAATCTTTGCTGGTCCGGTGGGATACCCTCCTTATCTTGGATCTTAGCCTTGACGTTGTCGATGGTGTCAGAGCTCTCCACCTCAAGAGTGATAGTCTTTCCGGTTAGGGTTTTGACGAAGATTTGCATACCACCACGAAGCCTGAGAACCAAGTGGAGGGTGGATTCCTTCTGGATATTGTAGTCAGCCAAAGTACGGCCGTCCTCCAACTGCTTTCCGGCGAAGATAAGCCTCTGCTGATCCGGAGGAATACCTTCCTTATCCTGGATCTTGGCCTTAACGTTGTCGATAGTGTCAGAGCTTTCCACCTCGAGGGTGATGGTCTTTCCGGTGAGAGTCTTAACGAAGATCTGCATCTGGAATTCAGAAAAACTAAGATCAGTCATCATCTTCTTACAAAATTAGGTAAAAAAAACTCAGATAAATTTCAAAAACAGAAGGTAATTAAATAGAAATCACTTCGATACACAAAAATCCAATCGTAAAACCAAGAATCAGATCCGATCAAGAAACTAACACCAGATCTGGAAAGATCTCATGGATCGACGCGTAATTCAGAAGAAATTCATCGGAGAAACTCAAATTCTATGAAAAAACGAATCAAATTTAATGAAAAGTGAATCGATTAAGATGAGATCACAGATCGACAAGTAAAAACCCAGATCTACAAAAAAATATGAACCCTAATCGACAATTCAGATGAGATCTACCGATGGAAACTCAAGTATTTATCTTCGATCAAAGAAAAACTAAAATTAAACTCGAAGAAACGAAAAATTATAGAGATCGAAGAAACAGAACAAGAAATCAGAAATCTACCTTGATAACGATTGAGAGATTTTGAGAAGATGATTAGGTTTTCGGAAATCGATTTTAGAAGAAAATGAATTGTGAAGAAGAAGAGGTCTTAGGAGACTAATTTATAGAAAAGGATGAGGACGACTCGGTCACAAGAAAGGTGAGGCGGTGAAGCTATAGCTAATTAAAAGTTGACACGTGTGTTGAATGACGTGTATTGAGCGTTGTTTACACGCTAGGGTTTGGCTAATTAAAATCTTCTTTGCCTTAATTTTAGGTTAGGAAAAGTATTTGTCCTTAGAGTTGAAAAACACGACCCGTGTGCAGGCGGCAACCACTTAAACGCCGTCTATTACTATCTATGTCGACAACCACATATTCTAACGGCTGTTACAAGAGCGGACGTCGAGATTTAACGCTCGTCACGATTCATGCTATTATCCTTTTAATTTTTTAATCAACGGTGGAGCTGATAATTTTGGCCAATAATTTGAACCATGGGTCCCACTTTATTGAAGCTATCTCGTCTTTTCTAGAACTTCGTGTTCTGTTTCCTTTTCTTTTCCTTTTTTTTTGTTGCTAGTGGGCTTTTAATATTATTATTTTTTGGCAACAACTGGGCTTTTAATTTTGGATTAAAATCAGAGACTAATTTTTTTTGGAAAAGTAACTTATTTCTTGCAATACAAATTGTGATTTTTTGATTTTTTAGTGTTAAATGGATATTTCATAATTGCATGATATTGCACCGGGGATTTGATTATATGACTTTTTGTATCAAGTAGACGGGTCTAACAAGAGAAGGCAAGTGGTTTCGGCAATTTGGTTTAAATATTATTTAAATCCAAATATTAAGTGGACCTTGATTGGGCCTGGCCCATAGTTAATCTTCTCGTTTCTTTCAGTCAATGAAAGCGTCGTCGACTATTCGCCGATAACATGATCCAACGACAGAAAAAAGCATTCTTTGTGTGCTAATAAAAACAACCGCCAAAACACACAGCGTTTAAAAAATTTAAGACATATAGTGATTGAGATGTTGCTTCAGCTTTGCTGTTGCTTGAGGAAGAAGGAAACTTATCTGGTCGTTGAATATGTGATTCTACTAAACTTCGCAAGTCATACTAAACTTATCTTGTATCAAAGATATGATTCTACAGTATTGCCATTTCGTAGATTTCTAAATTGTTCTTCTTGAAAAACGTAGAAGATGCAATGAGCTAATAAAGATTTGACACTTCGGATACTTAAGCTAACATCATTTTTGTCAACAAAGATTTGACATTTGGTCTTTTTACGTGTTCCTATAATGTCAGACCATTATGAGGAATTTCATATATGTCAAAATGTGTTTTTTGGAGAATGCACAGACCTTAAAGTGAAGATTGATCGCTGCTTTTTGACTAGAGGTGATTCAACAAGCAACATAGTTCTCTTCTTTCAGCTCATCTTAGCATGAAAACTTGAAGAAAGATGACTGAAAGTGACAAGGAAAGAGGAGACTGCAAGATAAAATCCACATAAACTTTTTTTGTTACACTATACACTATAGAGTCGATGAAATTATGTTCAAGCAATTTTACGGGTAACAAGGCCAGATTTAATGTTTGGAGTTTGTTTGATAAGCAGGTTCATGGGCAGTCCTAGGGTTTCTCTCATTGGCTTGCAGCAAAAAGGATTCTAAGATACTTGAAAGTGACAAAAAAAAAAGGATTTCACTATCTAAGGGAGTTGGTAAATGATGGAGTTGTCAAGCTTTGTCACTTCAACAAGTTGCAGACATTTTCACAAAACCACTGAAGTTAGAACAGTTTCTAAAGCTTCGCAAAATGTGTCAATGCTTCTGAAGTAAGCTAATCGTGGAGGATTTAGCATAAGGGAAGGAATAAGTCTATGACTAAGACTAATTAGTCGTTGTTGTCTCTGTCAATGGTCAAGAAAGTCCTATTCGTTAGGAAGCTGAGTTAGTCAAGTTTGTTCCTGAGTTTTAGCTGCTTCGTTATTCAATCGTTGATCTAAGGCTATTTATGGCCACTAAGCTATCACACATAAAATAATAATATATTTGGAGATAAAGATATATTTTATGACCTAAATATTCACATTTATCAACAACTTCCTTTTAGTTTTACTTATATCTTCGTCATGTCTTTAATTCCGGCTAGTCATCTCCAGTTCCTTATCTTCTAATAAGGATCATCTTTGTTCAATCTCAAACATTAATTACATCCAAAACTATGAAAATATTAATTGCACTAAAATAAGACGAAACAATGGAAATCATCTTAATCTTAGAAAAATCAAGTAAAAATTAAATATGATGAATTTAAAGAGGGTGAATCTTCATGAGTGTTAACGATCTCTTTGGCCGAGTTTAACGCTAGAGATTGTTCGGTTTGAAGCACTTGATTGATTTTTCCCTGCACCGTCACCGGCGAGTCTTGAATCTGTCTCAGGCCGATAACTATAAATCTTTTTGACCTCTTCGGCTGTCAAAGGCCAATCTTGCGACACAAAGTGCTCTTCAACTGATATAAACGGTGCTGGAGATTGTTCCGGTTGAAGCACTTGATCATCGTTGTTGCGATCAAAGTTCTCTTCAAAAGAGACGAGAACTTGGAGATGAGAATCTTGAACGATCTGGCATTGTTGGACATTAAGATCTTCACGAAGAATAACCGTGCCGTCAACGACTAGGTTTTGTCGGGAAACGGGGATGTTTTGAGACTTCTCGATCTTCTGTTTGACCTCTAACAATGTATTCGAGACATCAACTTTAATCTCGAACGATGAACCACTTTGAGTCTCGAAGACGAGATTCATAATTATATCAATGTGTTTCGAGATCACTGGCGACTGATGAAGAAGAGGATGAAGAGAGATAGGGCAAGCAATTAGGGGTTTTGGTTTTATACATTTAATTCACGTATCAAAGGGATCTCATTTGGGCCTGGCCCATATTCACCTTCCTGGTTACGTGTTTCTTAAGTTTGTTTGGAAGAAAAGGTTTAAGTTCAAATAAGGATTTACTAAAAGAGAAAAAAGAGTTTCCGCATAATGTGTTAAGTGTTAACTAACCTACCAATTTTCTTGCATATAAAGATTTATGTTCTAGTTCTTTAGATATCTTTTTCCATTAGATCACGTCATATCAAAATATTTGTGTTAATAATTAACAGAAACAAAAAAAATCAAAATTACTCTTTTTTTTTTTAATTATTAAACGGTTGACATGTCAAAAACGGTAAAGATGAGTTCATCTCCGTTCTCTGCTATAACTCAAGTTTGAGGTTTTATTTAATAACCAAATTTCATTTAATAAACGGACACTGAAGCTAACATTACTGTCATTTTGCCCTTTTTGTTTTTGTCAACAAAGGTTAAAACCAAGAAACCAAGATCATCCGATCAGAAAGTTTCTCTGGAGAATGCATGTACAGAGCTTAAACCTAAGCTTGAACAAGTTTCAGCTCAAAACTGTAATTGGTTACTTTTTAAAATCAAGAAAGTTCAAGAAAGACTGAAAGCTACAAGAAAAGAGTGTGTTAAAACTTTGGATACAATAAAATCCACATAACGTTTTTTTGTTCTATGTATGGAAATACAATTTTGCTAGAGATCTTTTTTCTTTTTTGAATCTAAAAGTATAGTGACTTAGAAGAGCTACGGGAGAAGAACCATCTCAATTTTACTGAACTGACCAACACCGTTCCACTGGAATGATTGATCTTCGTCCAGTACTCTCTCTTTCTGCTTAAAGACATACTTATCTCCAAGCCGATTTTGATCCCCAAGTCGATTCTGAACCATCCTTCTCAGTCTTCTCACGTGATCGGTCGAGTTCACAAAACACAGAGGGTTATTCACACCTGAATATGGTAGAACCACACGTACTGCTATCTTCGTCATATGGATATTCACACCTGAATCTTGAATGTTAATAATGTTCTCATTAACTGAGTTTGACGACGGTGTAGTTTGAACCGTCACAGTCGAATCTTGATCACTGTTGATGTTACGTTTCGCTGCGTCTGACTCTGACGGTTGAGATTGATCGTTGTTCCTCACTGGCGAATGATCTTGAATGTTTGTGTTCGCCTCTCTAACTGAGTTTGACGACGGTGTAGTTTGAACCGTCACAGTCGAATCTTGATCACTGTTGATGATACGTTTCGCTGCGTCTGACTCTGACGGTTGAGATTGATCGTTGATGTTCCTCACTGGCCAATGATCTTCAATCTTGACGAGTCTTGAATCTGTCTCAGGCCGATAACTATAAATCTCTTTGATATCTTCCGCTGTCAAAGGCCAAGGCCAATCTTGCAACTCAAAGTACTCTTCCACTGAAATGAACGGTTCTAGAGATTGTTCCGGTTGAAGAAGCACTTGATCATCGTTGTTGTGATTAGGGTTAAGATCCTCTCGAAGAACTTGGAGATGAGATTCTTGGACGATCTTGCATTGTTCGACATTAAGATCCTCTCGAAGAATTACGGCGCCGTCGACGACAAGGACTTGTGCGGAAACAGGGATATTTTGAGACTTCTCGATCTTCTGTTTCACCAATAACAATGTATCCGAGTTATCTACTTCAATCTCGAACGATGTGCCACTCTGAGTCTCGAAGATGAGTTTCATAATTGTATCAATGGTGTTTCAAGATCAATGGAGACTGACGAAGAAGAGAACGAAGAAGAGATTGAGAAAGAAAATACTGTAATGCTTAGTTAAGGAAGTTTCCTCGTATAATATTTATATCATTTTAATTCACGTATCAAATGGATCTCATTTGGGCCTGGCCCATATTTACCTTCTTGGTTACGTGTTTCTGAAGTTAAATGAAAGCCATGTCAAAGAATCTTAACCGTCAATATCCTTTCTTACAAAAGCATTCTGTTGTGGACGATACAACATTAAAACATAGCGTTTAAAAAAATTAGATCCGGGCCATTAACCCAAAAAAGCTGACCCGTCTTTGTTCTTCCCAAATTTTTCAATCCGGACAAAGATTCATTGGCGATATCCTAATCCTGCATACTTGGATATTCGGGTCGGATTCAGGTCAGAATCAATTGGGTCCGGATCTTTCTTTCGTTAAGCGCATCGAGCCAAAAGACTTTTCAATCAGAAAATTAGGAATCTATAAAATTTTGATCTATATAGATATCTATAGAGTTTCAAATCGGATTCATATCCATTCTTTTCAAGTTCAGATGGATCGGTTCCAAAAACAAAATATGCCTTATGTTCTCTATCTCATGCCTTAGAATATCTCCATCGGAATATGTGATGAAATTTCTTCTTAATAAAATATTAAAAAAATAAATGTGAAGAAACAGATCAGAACTTCCTCATGGAGAACCCATGAGATACTGATATGCTCATTATTCATTCATTGATTGGTCCATTTTCTTTTCATTATTAAAATTTTAATTATTTAATTAGATTACATTTAAAGTCCTTTTAGTAAATTTTGTGACAGACTAGTAAAATTTCTCTCTATTGTGGATGATCTTAGAGTTTTAGTTGTGCATCTTTTTAGTAGTAGTCATTTAATTTTGCAACGGATATTGGTATAATATTTGGATACTCGACTAAACATTACTATCTTTTTGCCCTTTTTGTTAACAAAGATATGATGTTTGATCTTATACTTCTTCCTTTATACCAGCTTTGTAGTGAATTTTTGGAGAATGCGCTACAGAGCTTAAAGCTAAGCTTGATCACTTCTTTCAACAAGAGATAATTCAATAACAAGTTTCAGCTCAAAACTATGATTGGTATTACATGTCTTCTAATATTTTTGCACAAAGTTGCGAAGCATAAAGCAAATTTTGAAAAAATCAAGAAACTCTAAGAAAGACCGAAAGCTATAAAAGGAGAGAAAACTGCAAAGATTAAATCTTCGATACAATAAATTCCCACATAACTTTTATCATCGCAAAATGTATCATAGTTTTTGTTCTATGTATGCAAATGCAATTGCTGTAAAAAAAGAGAAGTATGAAAATACAATTTTACTAGATACCTATCTCTTTTAATCCAAAGAATTGTGACTTATAAGAGCCACGGGTCACAAACAATCTCAATTGTATTGTTGTGACCAACACTGTTCCACTCTAAAGACTGATCTTCGTACAATATTCTCTCTTTCAGCTTAAAGAAATACCCATCTCCAAGCCAACTTTGATCTCCCAGTCGATTCTGAACAAATATTCTCAGTTTTCTCACGTGATCCGTCTTGTTCACAAAAAGCATAAAGTTCTTTGTAGCGGTACTCTCACCTGAATATGGTAGCAACACATGTATTGCTATCCTCTTCATAGGTACATTGACATGTGAATCTTGAATGTAAATGATTCCCTCGGTTTTTTCAGGGAAAAAAAGTTGAATCTTCTCGAAATATTTGGTTGTCAAAGGTAAATCTTCACCATAAATGATATCTCCAATTGATTTTGACGGTATTGGAGATGGCTCTGGTTGAATGACTTGATAGTTGACGAGGACTGAGACATGAGAATTGTGGAGAATCTTGCATCGTTTGATATCAAGATGATCTTGAAGAACATTGCCTTCGAAGGAAAGGGTTTGTGTGGGAACAGGGATACGTTGATACTTCTCAATCTTCTTTTTAATCTCGAATATTGTATCCCAATAACCCAATTCGATGCAGAACTTAAAGCCATTTTGAGTCGCGAAGAACACATCCATAATTGTAATAAAGGTGTTTCAAAGCAACATAGATTGATGAAGGATTGAGTGAAGAAAGAGGGAGATTAATCTCCATCTTATATATAAAGGATGATAACTCTTTTGCATGTTAGTGACAAGGGGAGCCACTTTTGAGATTTTCGGATCCACAAATGAAGCTAATTAATAATGTTATTAAACCGTTAAAGTACATTTTAAATAAAAATATTTTAAAATATATGTGTTTTAACTTAGTATAATTAATTTGGTTTCAACTTTAAATATCACTTAAAGTGCATGATTCATTGGACTTTAAAATCTTTAGAAAGTCATAAATTAAAAAGCTAAGCCTAAAAGCTGAAACAATAATACTCCTTATATATATATATATATATATATATATATATATATATATATATATTTGGAGGCTAAAACACACATATTGAGAATTTTTTTTTTTTTTTTAATAAAAATATCATTTATTGTTTTACTTTAAATTCATTTAACTAATCAATATTTAAGTTTTGCATAAAAATTTGCATCATCTAATAAAACAGAACAAAAAAATAAGTAAAACATCTAATAATTAGAAAAATGTGAGTGCAATATTCTGCTCTTTATGAGAGATGTAATATATCATTTTCTCTTTTTCTACACCTTTTTTTCTTTTCTTTTTACACTTAATTTGTTTAGTTATATCTCATTAAATAATACTTTAAATATAAGTAAAAAATATCTGTTTACATTAATTACTTATTAGTTTCATATAGATAATATGCTATATTTACATAAACTATTACTTGGATTTCATATATAAATATATATAATAACATATATACAAACAATTGACATAAATTGACAAACAATATATACATATAGTTCACTTAATTATTGTACATATGTATAATATATATAATTTATTGTTTATTATAAATTTTATTTGATTATTGTCCAACATATTTTAAATTTTATACATTAAATTTTTAAATTTACAGCATTAAACTAGTTAAAGAAAAAAAAACCTACAACCAACATACTAACACCTACTAACTCCTGAGTCAATGAATCTTAACCGTCGATAGCTCTTTTTACTAAAATGATCCACCGGTTAATTAAACATTCTTTTGTTTTGCAATGCGACTCGAAATGGTTGAAACGCAGAGTTTTAAATAAAACCGGACTCTGCTCTTCCCCAAATTTCACAATTCGCATACGATTCTAAAATGTCTTGTTTTCTGTTCAGTTTGATTTATCTTTCTTATTAGGTCCCCTTTTTTTTTTTTGATAAAGGTGAATTAATGGAAACTTGTAACTGAAGTTTTGATCTTATAAAACCTCTTATTATATGCCAGATTATCGAGAAATTTTAAAAATGTCATTCCGATTGGAAAGCTTTTTTTTTTGTGTGGAGAATGTACATAGCTTAAAGTGAAGCTTGATCGTTAGTTTCGTCAAAAGGTAAGTATAACACACACACACAAATTTCTCTTTTTAAGCGCAGAGTTGTTCTTAGTGGTAATTACATGTCTTAGATCTTCTTAAGCATATAAGCTGTGATACGAAATGATTATATTCAAGAAAGCAAGAAACTTCAAAAAAAAAAAAACTTCAAAAATGACTGAAAGTTATAAGGAAAGAAAAGATCATTTTTAAAGATTAAAAGACGGTATGATACTTCTTCATCCTCTAGATTAAGGATTTAGCTATACTTGGAGCGAGATTGGTCTTGAACTAGTTTGTTCATTAGTGATTTAGAGTTAACAATGTATCATAGCCTATATATATATATATATATATGGAAAGCCAATTTCGAAGAAAATTATAATTATGAAGGAGGAGATTCTAGAGAGTTTGATTTAATTTATCATCATGATTTTTTTTTGCCGTAATGCTTCGTGGATATTAGTTTACTGATTAAGGATTTAGCTTTCTTGGAGATTAGTCTGGGCTATAAGGTTTTTAACAATGTAATATAGCGTTTCTTGCATCAACTGCTCTTCTTTTCTCTTCTTGCGGCTTCTCGTTTCTTGCTTGTAAAATTTGCTTTCTTTGGTTTCTCCTGAGATTTGTGCCTGAGTTTTTCCAAAAAATGATCAATACACCAAAAGCCATAGTTATTAGGAGTATTTTCCTTCGATTTTAAAAATAAAATTTTAAAAATTTTTTTAAAAAAATCTTAGTGAAACTAAACTATGATCAGTCTATGACCTGAATGATCACATTTAGCGTAATTGTATTTTTTTTTTCTCCTCGCTATTTATCTGCTCTAAGCTTGATTGGTACTTGTGACAAGAGGTAGTCAGGTAACTCAACAACAAAAAGTTTTAGCTAAAAATTCTTATCGGTAATTACATGTCTTAGAATATTTTTTTTACAGATTGCATGTCCATTTATTTGACCAAACGATTTTTACACAACTAATCTGCTACTTTACAAATTTTAATTTCGTATTAATGCATTACTAAATTATCAAAAAATGGTCAAACTATTTGTTTAGCAATGTTTTTAACATCCACACTCATGATGTATGGTTTGTGTATAAACACATTCGCCACATGCGATTTTGAGTAATCTAATAAATAAAGATAAATCTCATGTAACAAAAGATTAGAGTTTTTTGCCGGCAAAAAAAAAAAGAAAAAAAAAAAAAAAAAAAAAAAAAAGATTAGAGTTTTACATATAAGTTATCTTATTAATGTGTTGTCTAGAAAAACAACTCTTTAGCTCACATTTATGGGATAAAATTTAGTACTAGAGCTCAAATTTATCAAATCAGGAGTTAAACATTAAAATGATAATGATATCTTGATTTAACTACATTGAAGAAAAACATTATTTACTTCCAAAACTATGAAATTATTAATAGCAATAAAATAAACATCACCGAAACTATGGAAATCATATTAATCTTAGAAAAGTCAAGTAGAAATTAAATATGAGAATCGGTTTCGGTTAAGAAAGAAATTAAATATGATGATATGCAATTAATTTCAATAGGTGAAATCTTGAGTGTTAACGATCTCTTTGACTGAGTTTAACGCTAGAGATGGTTCGGTTTGAAGCACTTGATTGTTTTTTCCCTCCACCGTCACCGGCGAGTCTTGAATCTGTCTCAGGCCGATAACTATTAATCTTTGTGATCTCTTCGGCTGTCAAAGGCCAACCTTGCCACGCAAAGTGCTCTTCAACTGATATGAACGGTGCTGGAGACTGTTCCGGTTGAAGCACTTGATCATCGTTGTTGTGATCGAAGTTCTCTTCAGGAGAGACGAGAACTTGAAGATGAGATTCTTGTACGATCTGACATTGTTGGACATTAAGATCTTCACGAAGAATAACCGAGCCGTCGACGACTAGGGTTTGTTGGGAAACGGGGATGTTTTGAGACTTCTCGATCTTCTGCTTGACCTCTAACAATGTATTCGAGACATCCACTTGAATCTCGAACGATGAACCACTTTGAGTCTCGAAGATGAGATTCATAACTGTATCAATGGAGATTGATGAAGAAGAGGATGAAGAGAGAAAATCAGAAAATAGGGTTTTGGTTTTATACCATTTAATTCACGTATCAAATAGATCTCATTTGGGCCTGGCCCATATTTACCATCTTGGTTACGTGTTTCGTAAGTTAATGAAAGCCTCGTCGAAGAATCTAAGCCGTCAATAAAAATGAGCCAACGGTTAAATAAGCATTCTTTTGTTGACGTAACAACTTAAAACACAGCGGTTTAGAAATTTTTTTAGATCCGGCCCATAATAAGAAATTTCGTCTCAGTTTCAATTAGCGTATCGATTCTAAAGACTTTAGCTCAGGCGATATCATAGCAAAGCAATTCTTCGTCGTACTTGTTCGATTAGGGTTTTTTTTTTTCTCTTGATAGTAATTAAATGTAACTAGGGTATTCCATTTTTCCTAGTTTCTGTGGTTGTTCTGCCTCGCTAGATATGTTTTCTCTCGTTATGTCTTGTTTTTGTGTTGCTCATGTGTCTCCGAATTGTGTTTACTGCAATTGGAATTTTAGTTTTGCCCTTTTTTTTTTTTTTTTTTTTTTTTGTCAACAAAGATTTGACATTTGATCATCTAATCAGAAAGTTTTTTTTTTTGTTTGGAGAATGCAAAAAGCTTAAAAGCTAAGCTTGATTACTGCTTTCAACAAGAGGTAATTCAATAACAAGTTTCAGCTCAAAACTATAATCGGTATTTACATGTCTTAGAATATATTTTTTGCTGAAAGCTGTGAAAACGGAAATCAAACTTTCTAAAATCAAGAAACTTCAAGAAAGACTCAAAGGTCTAAAAAAAAGGAAGACTGCAGAGAGTGACCTTCAGATCCACATAGCGTTTGATGTTGCAAAATGTATCATAGTTTTTGTTCTATGTATGGAATGGAAATACAAATTGCGAGAGAACTTGAGTCTAAAGAATTGTGACTTATAAGAGCTAAGGGACAGGAACGATCTCAATTTTATTGAAGTGACCAATACCGTTCAACTGGAATGACACATCTTCGCACAATACTCTCTCTTTATGCATTAAGAAATACCCATCTCGAAGCCGAGTTTGATCCCCCAGTCCATTCCTAATCAACGTTCTCAGTGTTCCCACGTGATCCGTCTTGTTCACACACAACAGAAAGATCTGAGCTAAATCTGGTAGCGACACACGTACTGCTATCTTATTCATAGGTGAATCTTGAACATTAGTGTTAATTCTCTTGAACTGAGTTTGCGACGGTGGAGATTCCTCGCTTTGAACCTTCACAGGCCGATATCTATAAATCTTTGTGATCTCTTCGGCTGTCAAAGGCCAATCTTCAACTGATATGAACGGTGCTGGAGATTGCTCCGGTTGAAGCACTTGATCGTTCTGGTTGTCTTCTGGCAAGACCAAGACATGGAGATGAGATTCTTGGACGATCTTGCATTGTTCGACATTAAGATCATCTCGAAGAATAAACGCGCCGTCGACGACAAGGACTTGTTCGGAAACCGGGATATTTTGAGACTTCTCGATCTTCTGTTTCACCAATAACAACGTATCTGAGTTTTCTACTTCAATCTCGAACGATGTACCACTATTAGTCTCGAAGATGAGTTTCATAATTGTGTCAATGGTGTTTCAAGATCAATGGAGACTGACGAAGAAGAGATTGAGAAAGAAAATAATGCTTCGTAAAGCAAGTTTCCTCGTATGATTTGGTATTTATATCAAATGGATATCATTTGGGCCTGGCCCATATCTACCTTCTTGGTTACGTGTTTCGTAAGTTAAATGAAAGCCTCGTCAAAGAATCTCAACCGTCGATAACAATGATCCAACGGTAAAACAAGCATTCTTTTGTGGACGATACAACTTAAAACACAGCGGTTTAGAAAAAAAAACTAGATCAGCTTGATTTTGCAGACTTTCGCTTGATTCATCTTTCTCAGGCGATTCTTCTTAGTTTTTCGATTAGGTTTTTTTTCTCTTGATAATAAATGTAACTTGTCACTGAAGTTACGTCTAGGGTATTCCATTTTTCTTAGTCTCTGTGGTTGTTCTGCCTTTCTACACAAAGAAAATTGATCTAAAGTTGATTAAAACCACAAGTTTCTGGTTAATATGGATGCTGAGACAGTCAATTTGAACTACACACCATAATAAGCCATGGTTTTTTTTTTTTCTCTAGTCATCTGCCCTTTTCATTCTACTTAAGTTCTAATGAAGAGATGAAAATTATGATCTACAACATAGAAGCAACTCCATAGTCTTTATCTCGGAGTATCCTTTTGTCTATAACTAATTTTTTTTTGTTTTATTCACGATACAAAATTATGCATAGATCACAAACCGAATTTACCTTATGTTTTCTCTCTTTGTGTCATGTTTTTGTGCTCGCTGTGTCTACAATTTGTGTTTACTGCGATTGGAATTATAGTTTTGCCTTTTTTTTGTTCAACAAAGATTTTACATTAATTTGATCTTATACTTCTTCCTCTATACCAGATCAGCCAATCAGTTTTTTTTTTTTTTTTTTTTTTTTTTGGGAGAATGCATAAAGCTTGATTGCTGAATTTCAACAAGAGGTCATTCAATAACAAGTTACAGCTCAAAACTGTTATCGGTATTTTACATGTCCTATGAGTATTTTTCGCAGAAAGCAAACTTTTAATTTAACTAAAATCAAGAAACTTCAAGAAAGACTGAAAGCTATAATCAAGAAAAGGGAAGACTTTAGAGAGTTAAACCTTCAATCCACATAACCTTTCTTGTTCTATGTATGGAAATACAATTGCTGTCAAGATGAAGAAAAATTTATGGAAATACTATTTTGCTAGAGATCTTGAATGTAAAGAACTGTGACTTATAAGAGCTACGGGATAGGAACAATCTCAATTGTATCGAAGTGACCAATACCGTTCAACTGGAATGACATATCTTCGCACAATACTCTCTCTTTGTGCATTAAGAAATACCCATCTCGAAGCCGAGTTTGATCCCCCAGTCCATTCCTAATCAACGTTCGCAGTGTTCCCACGTGATCTGTCTTGTTCACAGACAACAGAAAGCTCTCAGCTGAATATGGTAGCGACACACGTACTGCTATAGTTGAATCTTGAACATTAGTATTCTCTTGAACTGAGTTTGACGACGGTGGAGCCGTCACAGGCTGATAACTGTAAATCTTTCTTTTCTTTCTTGGTGTGAAACTATAAATATTTTCCATCTCATCGGCTTTCATCAGAGGCCAATCTTGCATCCAAAAGTACTCTTCAGCTGATATGAACGGTGCTGGAGATTGTTCCGGTTGAAGCACTTGATCATCGTTGTTGTGATTAGGGTTCTCTTCAGGAGAGACGAGAACTTGGAGATGAGATTCTTGGACGATCTGGCATTGTTCGACGTTAAGATCTTCACGAAGCATAACCGCGCCGTTGACGACAAGGACTTGTTTGGAAACAGGGATATTTTGAGACTTCTCGATCTTCTGTTTTACCAATAACAATGTATCCGAGTTATCTACTTCGATCACGAACGATGTGCCTGTATGAGTGTTGAAGAAGAGATTCATAACTGTATGTATCGATTCGATGGTGTTTCAAGATCAATGGAGATTGACGAAGAAGAGATGGAGAAAAAAAAAAGATGCTTCGTAAAGAATGAAAAAGATCCTCGTATAATTTGGTTTTTATATCATCATTTAATTCACGTGGGTCTTATTTGGGCCTGACCCATATTTATCTTCTTGGTTACGTGTTTCTTAAGTTAATGAAAGCCTCGTCGAAGAATGCAAACCGTCGATAGCCATTCATGCATGATCCAACGGCAAAATAAGCATTCTTCCGTGGACGAGACAACTTAAAAAACAAGTTGAGATCGTTAAAACGCAGCGATTTAAAAATACTGTTGATCAAAATTCTATGTTAAGAGAATAAATTTTGAACAAAAGATGATAAGCAATGTTGTGATTTGTGAGGATTCTGCTTCGATCGGTTTTTTTTTTTCTCTATTTCTTCTGCTAAATTTCTTGTGAAAAGACGAAAATTATGATCTATGATATAGAAGCAACTCCATATTCTTTCTCTTAAGAGTATCCTTTTCTAAATAAAGATAAATTTCATGTAACAAATTAACTTTTCATGATATTAATTGTGTTATCTACATAAACTAAACTATTGTTTAGCTCACATTTATAGGTTAGAATTTAGTACGTTAGTGCTAAAATTTATTGAATTAGGAGTTAATCATTAAATGACAATGATGTTTTGATTAAACTACATTGAAAAAAGATCTTCATTGTAAAGTTAAAGCTTGAAAATTGTGGGTACTAAAGTGAGGCCTGATCTTACCTTTTGACTACAGGTTAAGTAAATAACACAAAATTTCGCTTTTCATCTCAAAGTTGTTTCTTATTGGCAATTTACAAGTCTTAGCTCTTCTTAAGCATACATTGCATAAGGCTGTGAAACTAAAAGACAATTTAAAAGAAAGCAAGAATCTTTAAAAAGCTTGAAAATTGTGGGAATTTTAAGAGCCACCAGAAACACTTCCGTTGAAAATCTCGATTGTATCGCCGTGATCAACACGGTGCCACCGGAAAGACCGGTCATCATCCATAACATTCTGTTTGTATATGAAGAAATAGCCTTCTTGAGGCAGACTTAACTGAAACCTCTGTTGAATCTTAGCCAGCTCTTTCCTCAATTCTCCAACGTTATCCCCTGCGTTCACTTCCACTGGAATCTTCCTAGTCCCGCATTTCGGCAGCACCATTACTCTCAGCTTCTTCGGGTTGTTGTTGTTGTTGTTGTTATAGCTTCTTGATGTCAACAGAGTAGAATCTTGATGACCGTTAATGATCTGTTCTGTTGAGTTTGACTGTGGAGATTGCTCTGTCTTGAAAACTTGATTGTTGCGGTTCTGATCGTTGTTATTGGGAGAAGAGGTGAAGAGTTGGAGACGAGAGTTGTGAAGGATCTGGCATTGTTCGATATCAAGATGATCTTGGAGAACAATGCCTTGGAAGAAAAGGGTTTGTTTGGTAACAGGAATATGTTGATACTTCTCGATCTTTTCTTTGATAGCTAACACTGTATCCCAATAACCCACTTCAATGCAGAACGATGAACCTCTATGAGTCTCGAAGAACACATCCATAATTTGTATCTATTGAGACTGGTGAAGAAGAGAGTGAACTGATAGTGATAGGAAATTATGTCAACTTTGAAACTTTTTTGTAACGATAGTTTCCGTATAATGTGTTAACTAAACGACCTATTTTCATGGAAAATCTAGATTTAAGTTTTAGTTGTTTAGATTTTTTTTTTTTTATAATTAAATAGGTCACCACCACATACCAAAATATTTGTGTTATTTAACAGAAGAAAATAATCAGAATTACTCTTTAATTTTTAGTATAGATGGTTTTTTAGTCATACCATAAATAGTCAATGTATTTTCAAACACATTTGTCGACCTTAATTTGTTACGAATAAGGTCCCATGTGTATAACAGATCACAACTTCGAATTCGGATCCGTTATCACTCACTTATATCTTTAATTTTAATGTCCTTGGCTTTTACAAACAAAACATAGCAGTAGACATTAGTGCATCACAAACAAAACCAAGAGTATTAGAGGGTACTTGTGGCAAAGTTTGAAGAGAAGAGACAAGAATATGGAGGAGAGTAGGAGACGAAACGTTCATGTCATGAGGGAACTTTATATCTCCCAAATACTTTTTTTAGGATTAACGCAAAACAAAACTACGTAGTTTTGTTAGAAGATCATAAGAAAAAAAAAGAAAAAAAATGGAAACTGTATATATGGTACTGTATATACACTGTTTATACGACATATATACGGCCGTATTTTAGAACATTGATCTAAACCCAAACCGTAAAAATTGAATTAAATCTTAACTCGACATCCAAATAGAGAAAAATTAAAATTAAGTCAAACTGAACCAGTATTCTAATATTAGGAAGTTAACTAAAACAATACTAATAATTTTTTTTTTAAATTATTGCAAATAACAACAAATTAGAGGAAAAGAAACAAATTTTGTAAGGCGGAACGAGCAATGACAGAGTAAGCCTTCTGTGAAGGATGCACAGAATCAAAGAACAAATACTTGGAAACATCTTCACAAGTCCGAGACATTGGCTCACATAGAGGTCCTGCCTCAAGCAATCCCGTACCGCAACATCCTCTCGACGTTTCTTCCAATCCTGCATTGAATTAATTTAATTATATCAATCTTCAGAATTCATAATTACTATGTACTAATGTCAGAAATTCGTATATAAAAAAAACTTAATTAATAAATTAGTTACCGTATTTAAGAGGATATTTGATCATGTCTATCAACGGAGAGTAGATGTCGAGGTAAAGAACTTTGGAGCCTCGAAGCTTCTGACTGAGACGAGTGGTTAGCTTCTGTAGCTTTTGATTGTAAAGCCGAGAATCAATGTTCTGATGTTCTGTACATATCCGATGACCGAAGGTGGTGAAGCTAGCAAGTGTTACTTGTACCGGAAGGCATCCAATTGGTGGTAGTCCAGCTACTGTAATCCTTCTTGCTCCAGCGTGGTATAGTCTCTGTAAAACAATTGTAATAATTTAGGTTATATAAACTTAGATGTATTAATAAATTTGATAAAATTAAAAGTTAAAAAAACGTAACAAACCTGGACAAAGACTTCGATTTTGCTGAGTAGATAATCTTGATAATCCGAAACCGAGATGAAACTCCGAGGCACATGATCGTAAACGTTATTGGTCATATCATTAGTGCCCGCACTAATCACGAACAGTGCATTCCTAATCACGTGATTAGTCTCCGCATCTCCAACCAGACTCTTCATCTTACGCACAGCTTCTTCGAAGAACCTCAACTGCCTATCCATGGTCAAAGTCGACGACAACATCGCCGTCCGATCATCTAACCCACCTCCGGCCGAGGCAAAACTAACGCCGGTCAACAGGTCAAGGGTTTTAATGGAAGGGTTGAGGTAAGCTGGTAAAGTGGGTTTGATTCCTAGAGAGGAGGCTAAGAAGTCGGTGGCGAGTTTGCCGTCGGAGAATCTTCCGGTGGGGAGTTTGGCAGGGAATGATTTTCCGTAGGGAGGGTGGTTGCTCCGGAATAGAGTCGGGATGTAATTGTTGTTGCCGGAATCTACAGTGGAGTCGCCAAAGGCGTAAAGAGCTGTTACTGGTGAGGATAGTGATGCATTGATAGGGTTTAAAAGTTGGAGGAGATTAAGAATGATGATGAAGATTGCAAAAAGTATTGGTTTCTGATGGTTAGGGCTCATGTTGAATTATGGCTTGGCTTGGATAACAAGAAACACCAGGAAATTTGGAGATTTTCTTATTAATGACTCGGTGAATTGAGGAAAACAAAAGACTAAAGAGAGATTGAAGATTTTGAGCTCTCGAGTCTTTTGCAGTTTTGTGGATGGATTATGAGGAAGGGATGCTCCTTCTTTTATATGCAGCTTAAGTCGGCTTAGGTTCGAGCTTTTTTCTATTCCTTTTAAGAATTGGTTTCTTTTCCCTTCATGAAGTGGTTTCTTTATTTTTCTGGTCGAACTTTTAATTTGTTTTCTTCGCATGTTGGGAACAAGCAGATGGGTTAATGAGTTTCGTGAGCTTTGTCACTCACTAACCGAGTCTGACGACAAAATAAAAATTAAAAAAAAAAAAACAAAAATAGACCGTATCTTAATCCGGGTTGGATTTGTAAGGAGGTACGCAACTTATCTCCAGTATGTTGGAAATGCAAAAATATATACGAGATTTCAAAAAGGAAGAGAAATTTAGTATCTCTTTTACTAATGTACAACGTCGTTTTCTTTAACCATGGATAATTTCATTCTCTAATATAATGAGAGTATTAACGTGCGACTTTTAGTCTCACAAAGATCGTCGTATCAAAAAAAAAAAATTCCTTTTTTAAATAAGATTTTTCACTATAGAAAGTATAAATTATTTATTATTTAAAGTTCATCGTAATCAAGAAACACACGGTGTAAGATTTCTCTACATATTTGTATATTTCTTGATGTGGAGATATTTCTTCGAAATATAGAAAATTCTAGCTATGAAATCTTCTTGATGTGGAGATACGTATTCATAATACTATTTGGAAAACGTTACGTTTGAGCCCAAGACATTGTTCATGTATCATTGGAACAAAACAAATAATTTAAAACTCAAGAAATGTATTCAGAAACAGCGTCAATAGAAAAATCAGAAACTTTATACGATTCTCTTAAAAAGTCATTGAAAAACATTAGAAAAATAAATAAATAAATACCAAAGTTTTAATACGATGTGTTCACTTTACGTAATCTGATTCTTTGCTTCTCCAAACACTTCAAGAACTATTCACTTTTCTTCTTCATACATAACTCCTACGCTCCAAAATGTCCTCAAAATCTCCCATATTTTATCATCGGAAAAAGTTCATCAGAAAATCATCAAATCACAATGACACCAGACCGCACAACTATCCCCATCCGGACAAGTCCCGAGGCTCGAACTCAACCAATGAAGCGTCACCACTCGGCTAGCTACTACGCTCACCGGGTCAAAGAAAGTCTCTCAACCCGAATATCGAAATTCGTCTGCGCAATGTTTCTACTGGTTTTGTTTTTCGTAGGCGTTGTAAGTTGTGGGCCTGTGTCTTGTATTTCTTATGGCCCATATCAGAACCTCTTTAGGCATGACCCATCTGTTGGATACAAAAGGAAGAGAGGAGCGTCACAAGAAGCTTTGAGTCGTCGTCTTCTCCGTGACGATTCCAGAGAGAGAGAGATGTAGAAAGAGAGAGCTTGGTGAGTGATAGAGTTCTTCTCGGGTTTCTATGGGTTTTGTTCTCTTCTCTTGTTCTTGTTCTTCTTCTTCTTCCCTTCATTGTTAAACCGGTTAGGTGTAATCGGTGGGTGTGAGAGATCTCAATGTAAGACCACGTCGGAGGTGATTTCCGATATTCATGAGTGGATGTTGAGAGGTCAGTCTCTCCCCAGACGTAGCGGCTGCGGCCGTGAACTGAGTTACCAAAGCTTGTGTTGTTATTGTTGTTTCGTGAATCACAGGAAGCGGTCAAGGGAGTGAGATCGAGAGGCTTCGATTTCACTACAAATGGTATCAGAGCTTCAGGCTTTGAGGAAAGCTTTGATCTTTGTGAAGGAAGACCAAGAAAGTTTCAAGCTTTGTTGAAGAAACAGAAGAAACTTAATGGTTGGTGAAAAGACTTGAGCTTTATCAAAAGATTCAAGCTTTACAAAGAAAGGTGCAAAATTTACAAGGACAGGAGCAAGCTTTGCAACAAAGCTCCAAACTTTGTTAAGAAAGCCGACGCCTTTATCAAAGTTTAGGCTCAGGGATTTACGACAACTGTGGCGAGATTGTGAGCTGAAGGAAGAAGAGGGTGGTGACGGTTAGGATCAGAGTCACCGGACAAGGAAGAAAAAAAAGAAAGGAGGAAGAAGGTTCATCGGTAAAGATTGAATCGAAAGAGGTGGTTTCAGGTTGAATGGAATCAGGAATCCTCGGAGTTATGAGCTGGCTTGAGACTGTGCAACGAAGCATTTTTTTTTGGTTTAAAGAATCTGCAGGTGAAGTTGTTGCACACACAAGAAGGGTCAGTTTCAGAGACTAAGACGAAGACAGTTGAACAGAGAAAGGTCTCGAAGGTAATGAGTTAAATTTTAACTCTTAAGGTGTTAAACCAAGATCGAGTCGCCATCTCTCAAGAAATCTGGTAAAAACAAGAAGTCTGTTATCCGCTGCAAATCACAAGTGTTTTGTGATGTTATGAAGTGAAGTTTCAGGATTCTCAAAGTCTGCTTTCTCTAAGGAAATGATGACTGGTTAAAACACAGAGGTTGCAGTTTGTTTTTAACGCAGAAAAGTCAAGATCTTCTGCTGGGTTCAGTTTAAGTGTTTGGCTTGGTTATGTTTGTTTGAAATCTGCTATGAGTGTTCAAAGACTGGTTGTAAGAACAACAATGGAGAATCACAGGTTCTAGTAACTAGGGGACGCCTTAGTAAGTTGAATATGTGTGTGCTTGTTTGTTTTAAGGGTTGTTTTAATCATCAGGTTAAAGGTTGAGTTTCAAGTGAGAGAATTGCAGGTGGAGTAAGGTTGAAGCTTGTTTAAGTTAACTGTTTGATTGAAGACAGTTAATGTTTCTGAAGACTTCAGGTTATTGGACGGATTTGAGGAGGTTTCAGTAACAGGTCAAGTCTATGAGGTTCATGTTCAGATAAATCTGATGTGGGTGCAGGTTGTGACGATCTCAGGTTCCAGTGGATCATCATGATCTTTGTAAACAGACAACAGAGTACAAGTGAAATTTACTACAACTGCTGGATCTGTTGCAACATGAGGAATATGCTAAAGAAATGGGTCATGTAAATGATTCATTGAGGAAGCATAGAGAGTCATCATGTCATGGAGAACACGTGGATGGGTCTCACCAAGGCTAAGAAGCTGTTGAAGCATGAAGAGTATGTGTAAGCAAATAAGGTGTTGTTTGCTGTAACAGAAGGATAAATTAAATGATGGTAAAAGCAGCTGGAGGTGTGTTGGTGAGACATCTAAGTGACCAAGAAAATGATATGGAATGATGTGCTTTAAGTAATCTGATGGTAAAATCAGTGGTGTTGTTACTATGAAAAACAGTAACATATGGCAAGGAGATACGGTAAAGGAGTATTGGTATGCTTGTTAGTGACAAAGATCAGATATGAATGTCTCAGGGTCTGCTCGATCTCATGGTACTGCTTCAAATTCGTCAAGAAGTTTCATCAGTACACAGCGTGAAACAGTTTAAAGTCTCAGTGATGAGAGTAAGGGAGCAAGTGAGAAACTGCAGAAAGATTGACAATCATATAGAGACGAGTCTGAATAAGACCTCAAGTGAGTCTAAGAGTAATTGACATAGCAAGTCAAATCTGATGGTGAAAAGAAAAGAAAAAACAGATTTGAAATATACTTCAGAAGTAGCAAAGGGTTTCTTGGTGGTTTTCTCTTGGAAGAAAGAGATTGATTAGTGTGTATAGTGAGTTCGAAACCTATGTCTAGATTTATGACATATAGCTCATGGTTTTAAGCCACACTAAGGTTGTCGTCTACACAAGTCGGCTGGATTGTTTGAAAATTAACAGAGAATATTGGTTTAACTCAAGAGGTGGAGCTATGCTTATAAGAGACATTGGATCATTCTAAATGGGTCACGTTCAAGGTGGAGCTACTGATAGTTCAAGATGAGTAAGACATACTCTGGTTATTGATTTTGGTTCCAGGTGGAGTTGTGCATTTAGATGATGTCTTGGGAGATTCAAATTGAATTTTGTTGTTTGGCTAAGCTTCGGAGGATGTGAGTTTGGAGACTGAATATTCACTGGTATTTTTTGAGACTCATGGCTGAAGAGTATGTGTAGAAGGTATGGAAATCCAAGAACGGCAAATGAGTGAACAGATTCAAACATGATCAAGTTTTCTGGTTGCAAGAAAACAGAATTTTCTGTTTTGACAGAATGTTTGAAATTGGTTTGTTCATTGGTGAAGACAAGATGCTGGGTCTAAAATCAGTATGAATTACTGATCTAAAAGCTTGTGATGAAATATATGAAGTGTTTATTTAAGCTGGTTAAGTAAAAGGTTAAGCTGATGGAGATAAACTGCAGGGTTTTCAGCAGTTTATATTCTCAAGATTATTCACTACAATAAGGTTGAGCTGCTGCTCATATTGACAAATTGACAGGGAATATTTTCATCAAGCTATTAGGAAGCAGCAACAGAAGAATTCTAGAAAAATAATATTGATGCAGAGAAGACTTAAATGCAGGTGGAGTTTTGCATTTGAAAGTAACAACTGGTGAATATTAGTTGTGGAAGTCTTGCATCAAAAGAAAAGATGTGGAGAAAGCTTCTCAAGAAGAGCAATTGCAAGGTAAACAAGAGAAGCTCAGCATATTCTAGGATCACAAAGACATCCAAGAAGTATGTGAATGCATGGTTTAACAATCTGCATTGTTACTAAGGAACAAGTAATGTAAACTTGTGTTTTTTCCTTGGCATTACAAGAAGAGAATTGAGGAGATCTTCTCAGGAGTCTGGATTTATAAAGCTCATGAGGGTGCCATTATCTAAGGCATGTTTACAAGATAATGGTGAATCAGAAGGCATTTTCTGATGGTAACATCCAAGACTGTTGTGATGCAGACACCATTATTGGTGGATTCCAAAATACAGGTAAATGTATTATGTGGAATGGGTTTTACAGCTGGAGAAAGGTAATCACAAGCTCGAGTTGTGATAGGATTAGCTGTAAAAGGAAGTCTCAGGTGTCATGGTTCAGCTATTGACAAGAGACTGGTTTTTTCGGAGTTTACTAGTGAAGTTATACTAGTTTCCAGGTCTGTTATAAACACAAAGTCTGGATGGAATGTTGTGTCGAAAGTCTTCCCAACGGTACAAGTTCGGAGGCGTGTTCCATTAGTGATGATGGCGGTACAAGACAGTTTCAGAGTCGTGTATTCAAACAGAAGGCAGCGAGTTAAATCTCAGTTTTTTTTTTAAATTGCATTGGTTCTTTGAGTGAATGCTAGGTGAGATTAAATTGCTGGTTGAGTCAGGTAATGTTTTAGGTTGAAGCATGTATGGTTCAAGGGTCTACTGCTTATGATTCAAGAGAATTTTTTGATTCTAAGATCAGTGCACATGATAAGGATCAAAAGGATATCAAAGTGAGTCAAGTTGCAGAGAGAAATTATTTCAATCACTGTGACAGGTTCATGATGTAACAGGAGTCATGGAGGAAGCTGTGTGATTGATAAGCTCATAAGCAATACTACTTATGAAATTTTTCTGTTGGTGGAGCTGGTAATAAGCCCGCAAAGGAGTTCTCAAGAGAGATATAAGAAGTATTTATCTTAGAGCGACATCAAGGACAAGAAGAATCTCACCTGTTGTAGTTGCAGTAGCACATAAACTGTTGCAGAGATAATGTTTTGGTGAGAATTTGGAAGTGAGTGCAGTAAGCTTCAGTCGAAGCTTTTGTGACATGAACAAGGGGTTCTTAGGTTGCTTTGGTGGTTAATTCTTGAGAGAAAAAAAGGGAAACCTCATGAGAAGAGTTGCTGGAACAGAAGTTTTTATGGTATAAACTGTTGGAACAGAGGTTTATGTGGTAACAACAGCTGGTACTCTGAGGTTGACATGGAGAAGAAGGACAGGCTAGTTGTGTCTGGCGGAGGTTTTTTTAGCCATGGTAGGAGTCACTGGTGGTTAGCAGAGATTCCGGTAAGATGGTTTCAGGAATGTTCTCGTTGGAAGCTAGAGGTTGAGTCGACTTGGCCCAAGGTGGAGATTGTAAGTTGTGGGCCTGTGTCTTGTATTTCTTATGGCCCATATCAGAACCTCTTTAGGCATGACCCATCTGTTGGATACAAAAGGAAGAGAGGAGCGTCACAAGAAGCTTTGAGTCGTCGTCTTCTCCGTGACGATTCCAGAGAGAGAGAGATGTAGAAAGAGAGAGCTTGGTGAGTGATAGAGTTCTTCTCGGGTTTCTATGGGTTTTGTTCTCTTCTCTTGTTCTTGTTCTTCTTCTTCTTCCCTTCATTGTTAAACCGGTTAGGTGTAATCGGTGGGTGTGAGAGATCTCAATGTAAGACCACGTCGGAGGTGATTTCCGATATTCATGAGTGGATGTTGAGAGGTCAGTCTCTCCCCAGACGTAGCGGCTGCGGCCGTGAACTGAGTTACCAAAGCTTGTGTTGTTATTGTTGTTTCGTGAATCACAGGAAGCGGTCAAGGGAGTGAGATCGAGAGGCTTCGATTTCACTACAGGCGTCATAGCTTTCATACTTTGGCTCAGTTTACGCCCTCATCGACCTCGGTTCCATATCCAAGACTTTGTAGTCCAAGGTCTAGACCAGCCTACCGGATTCGAAAACGCAAGAATTGCTTTCAATGTAACCATACATAACCCAAACCAACACATAGGTGTTTACTTTGATTCCATGGACGCTCTCATTTACTACAAAGATCAAAAGATCGGGTCAAGCCCGTTGCTAGACCCGTTTTTTCAGCAGCCAACTAACACAACAATTGTGACCACGACGCTTACTGGATCTTCCTTAACGGTAAACAGTAACCGTTGGACAGAGTTTACTAATGATCGGGCTCAAGGAACCGTGGAGTTTAGGCTCGATATCGTTTCGAATATTCGGTTTAAACTACATAGGTGGATCAGTAAGCACCACAGGATGCATGCTAATTGCAATATCATGGTTGGACGAGACGGTTTGATCTTGCTCAAGTTTAACCATAAACGGTGTCCGGTCTACTTCACTTAAATTGATTGATTGATTTATTGTTTGATGGTTTTCTCTTTTGTATTTTATTACTTTTCCTTTTGTATGATTTTTCTTTCTTTTACGTTTTGTAATTTGGATTTGGGAGTTTGTTTTTTCTCAGTAAATGCATGATCTTTGAGTTAAATGGCTTTGAACTTTGGCTTTGAACTTTTCTTTAACCTAACAAATTTTTTTATTTTTTATTTTTCTCTTGGAAAATCAACATTTCCATGTAATATTTTAATCGGAAACGATGACTATATACAGTGATTTGTATGATTGCCAAGACCATTGACCAAACATGTTTATTTAATCAGATCATGATGTCAATGATCACGACACATATCTTGAAAATCTCTGACAGAACATCTGATTTCATCTTTTGAACAAGTCTTACCAATGAATATCAAGCTTGAACATAAGTTACATAACTAATCTTATTAAACAATCCTGATCATCAACGGCTTTTAATAATTATAAAAAATTTGACGTTAATCCCAAATTTCAATAAAATTCCATAAATATTAAGAAACTCAAGCCATGATTGATGATCATTTTGCATTGATCTCAAAGAAACAGAGGAAAAACAGAGCAAGAACAAAGAAAAACACATGTCTTCTTGTTTCAAATCCTCTGTTTCTTTGATCTCAATTTTCATCTTTATGATCTTAAATACTGTTTCATCTGCCTCAGTTCCAAATTATCTCTACCACATATGTCCAAACACAACAACATTCGGAAGTAACACCACTTACTTAACCAATCTCCGAACCGTTCTTTCATCTCTTTCCTCTCCAAACGCAGCTTACGCGTCGCACTTCGATAACGCAACCGCTGGTGAAGATAATGATAATAACAACAGAGTCAACGGCGTTTTCCTCTGCCGCGGCGATCTCTCAGCTGAAGTCTGCCGTGACTGTGTCGCGTTTGCGGTTAACGACACACTCCAAAGGTGTCCTAGAGAAAAACAGGCAGTGATTTGGTACGACGAGTGCATGGTAAGATACTCTAATGAAAGCATCGTAGGGCAAATGAGACTGAGACCTTCTATTTTCATGTGGAACACTCAAAACATCACAGAGAATCAAGTGAGTAGTTTTAACGAGTCTTTGACTGCTTTGTTGATCAAAGTTGCGGTGAAAGCGGCTTCGAGCTCCAATAAGTTTGCTACGGAGAAAGCGAATTTCACGGTTTTTCAAACGATTTATAGCCTGGTGCAGTGCACACAGGATTTGACGAATCAAGATTGTGAGAGCTGTTTGAGACAAGCTATTAACTTGTTACCGAGATGTTGTGATCGAAGGATTGGTGGAAGAGTAGTCGCTGCGAGTTGTAACTTTATATATGAGCTTTATCCGTTTTACAATGAAACTGCTACTGCGGCTGTGGCGGTTCCTGCTCCTTCTCATACCCCTTTTAAGCTTCCTTCAGAAAAAGGTGAAATCTTGAAACTCATAGAAACATAAAGATAGTTTTCTTGAAGAACATAAAAAAAAACAGAATTTTGTAAAAAGGTTGTTCTGTTTCTTTATGTTTTTTTTTTGGAATTTTGTTTAGGGAAAGGCAAGAGCTCTAAGTTGATAGTAACTGCGGTTGCTGTACCTGTTTCTTTCTGCTTGTTACTTCTTGGTGCCACATGTTGTTTACTAGCAAGAAGAAGGAACAAGCTCAGTGCTAAAACAGAGGATTTAGGTAAAACCAAAAAACGGATTGAGCAAATCTTGTAATTTACTAGTCCAATTTCTTGAAACTTTCTTGAGAATTCTTTTATTTTATTTTTAAAGTAGATGAAGATGGTCTTACAACAACAGAAACACAACAATTCCAGTTTAGCGCAATCGAAGCAGCCACAAATAAGTTCTCAGAGAGTAACAAGCTTGGTCATGGTGGATTTGGTGAAGTTTACAAGGTAATTAAGTCTTATAATCATAATTTAACAAAAAAACAAAGCTTAATGCTTTTGTGTTAAACCATTCAGGGTCAGCTTATAACCGGAGAAACAGTAGCCATAAAGAGACTATCTCAAGAATCGACACAAGGAGCTGAAGAATTCAAGAACGAAGTTGATGTTGTTGCGAAGCTACAACACAGGAATCTTGCTAAGCTCTTGGGATATTGCTTAGATGGAGAAGAGAAAATACTTGTCTATGAGTTTGTTCCTAACAAAAGCCTCGACTACTTCCTTTTTGGTATATAACATATCATCACTCATTTTCCTCTAAGAAAATATTTGTTTTCTGATTAATCAGATTGTCTTTTGTTTGTAGATAATGAGAAGAAAAGACTTTTGGATTGGCAAAGAAGGTACAAGATCATCCAAGGGATAGCTCGCGGAATGCTTTATTTACATCGAGATTCTCGGCTTACGATCATTCACCGTGACCTTAAAGCGAGTAACATACTCTTAGACGCAGACATGAACCCGAAGATCTCAGATTTTGGTATGGCAAGGATCTTTGGTGTTGCTCAAACTCAAGCCAATACTCAAAGAATCGTTGGTACATAGTAAGTTGTTTCTTCCTCTTGTGATCCTGAAACTTCATTTAGTTATTCGATTTCCCATTTTGATTCAACAAGATCTCCCTCTAGTGGTTATATGTCTCCAGAGTATGCAATCCACGGGCAATACTCGGTGAAATCAGATGTTTATAGCTTCGGAGTCTTGGTTCTTGAACTTATAACCGGCAAAAAAAACAGTAGCTTCTATGTAGATGGTGGACTTGGAGATTTAGTGACATACGTGAGTAATATATATAATCAATCAAGAACTGTTTCTTAAGTACTGTTTTCAAAAACCATCTAAAATTTAGGTTTTGATGATAAAAAAAAACTCTGCAGGTGTGGAAGCTATGGGTAGAGAATTCACCATTGGAGCTAGTAGATGAAGCAATGAAAGGGAATTTTCAGACAAGTGAAGTGATCAGATGCATTCAGATTGCTCTCTTATGTGTTCAAGATGATTCTTTAGAGAGACCTTCAATGGATAACATTCTTGTGATGATGGACAGCTTCACTGTTACTTTACCCATTCCAAAGCAATCTGAGTTTCTTCTTCGAACCATGAGAGACCCTAAAGATCAACGGTCAGGAACTTCTGCATCTGATCAATCTGCAACAACCAAGTCTTTGCCGTTGTCTGTTGATGATTCTTCTATCACTATGGTTTATCCTCGTTGACTTCTTTTGTCTACTTAATGCTTGTAAACAAAGTTTAGGTCTTGATTGAAACAAAGCAACACCTTATTTAGTTATGTCCAATATAAAACAATTACGTAACTGAAAGAGCTCTGAATATGACAATCAGGCCTCACACGACATTGCCAAGATAGCAAGTAGCTCACACATAAAAGTTCCCGATTCGAGCTTGGTACAGAAAAATCTATGTCAAAACCCACAATCAAAATTACAAACCTCTAAAGCAATTGATATTGTTATACAGATGAGAAAACCACCAGTTCTTAGCCATAACTTAGGCGAGAGTCGAGTTTTGCGGAAGTTTGTCTGCGAGGTATTCCAATCTCACATGCATTCACTCTAGCAGCAAACCGAAGGGAGCAAAGGGACTCGCCAGTAGAAGATGGATCAGGTGATATGTTCACAAACATTAAGGTCTTTGAGTCACCACCTAAACATGGCTGTTTAAAAATGATGATTCTCTTTTATTAGAATGATGCAGATAGACAAAAATATGTGCATAATGATTCAGGAGTCGTATTGTAATGTAATCTAACCTGGAGCAGATATGTTAACTTTGAGTTTCTGAAAGGAACATGATCCTCTTTCTTTGCCAATGCGAATATAACATCACTCAAAGCTGACAAGCTTTTGTTTATAGCCTGGTGAAATAACGAACAAAAGTTTGAGGGTAAGTGAAAAAAACTCCATTGGAATAACTTTGAAGACTGTTTTTGTTAAAAGTAAAAACCTGCGTCTCCTTTAACCGTTCTCCCGTTGCCCCGCTTCTTGAGAGTCGCTCACTTCCAGCAAGATCAATTAGGTTAAGAACACCTTGTACCTGCTGTAAAGTGCTCTGAAATAGGAGAGAGTGTTAGTGTTTAAAAAGAAAATTCAAAAGTGAGAAATGATATTAACCAGAAAGGCAAAGATATTAACCTCATTCACACCAGAAATCCTTAGAGTAAACACGAAATGACTCCTTGATGACTGCTCATTCATATGAGTCTTACCAACAGACCTGCAAAATAAGCAAGTGTTGATCATGCTTTAGCTTTGTTAATTGTTGTAACTTGTAACAGGACAAATAGAGAAACAAGAGTGTAACAATATTCTCAAAATCCATGCCATTTTACTCAACCAAAACTAACCTGCTTTGAGCAGCCTGCTGCAAGAGTGAGGAAATTTGTCCAATGCTACATACATCTACTATAGTCAGATCACTCACATGAGTATTTCCATTAACATCATGTGTAATTGTATACTGTCTTCCAGAGGTGGTACTGTCAGATCGCACAGACTCTATAGCAATTGTTCGGTTTGTAGAAAGTAAGTCTCTGATAGACTCATTGTAGATCTCCAACATTGAGACCTACAAATCAACTTATATCAAAACAATGCTACCAATGAAAGCATTCAACAAAAATTAGAACATTCAGCTAGAAATATATACCTGCATCTTGTATTTCCAGCCTTGTACACTAAGAGACTGACTGGTTCTGAATATTTGTTCAAGTGATCGAGGGATCAGTCCTTTCTGTTCTGGCGTTTCAGGCCTGCCCATCATGGTGTAGGTTTTGCCTGAACCTGTCTGCCCGTATGCAAAAATACAAACCTGTGTCCACAAAGACAAAGGGATCAGTCAAACTGTTGTCTGCCTACCTTGGGCAATTTTTTTAAATAAAGTCAGCTAAAAATATATAAGCACATCAACCATAATGCAGAGACTTGCATCTAACTAGAATTTGCATATTATGCACCTATGAAATAGAAAGATATAAGGATGATAATACCTTATAGCCATCCAATGCGCTCTGTACAAGTTGAGATATTTCAAAGAACACTTCCTCCTGAGAAGCTCCGTGGTCGAAGACCTTGTCAAAGGTGAAAGGATGCTTGTTACCACTTTGGACCACGTCAATGCCTCTCCCAAGAGCTTCAGTTGAAGTAGGATAGGCAATAACGCTGGCCTCTTGGCGTCCTCCATCATCTGGTAGCAAGGGGCGCACTCGGCAGAACACACGTATGTTTCCTTTGAGTTCCTGAAATAAAAGCTTTGCTTAGCGCACATAGAGAAAGCCATTGGAACTTAATAATGTTTCCAACATGACATTTTCTTACAAGAATGGTGTTATGAAGCTTCTTCCGTAACAACTCTCCTTCACAAAGTTGATGCTCCGTGTCTGCAAGACGTTCTTGCAGTTCACGCATATTTTGTTTCTGCTCCTCAAATTCTGTCATGGTATGAGACATAGATGCATCTACCATCTGTAGAAAGCAAATAAAAATCATGTCAGCGTAAAGAAACAATTGGCAAAGTAAAGAGTATCTGAAAGTTTACTTGATCACACCATTACCTTTAGCTTTTCTTTAGCAAAAGCTAATTCTTGCTCCAGCATTTTTATGCGCTCTTTTTGCAACGAACATGTTTCCTGCAGCATAGGATTGACATTGTCAGACAACTGAATATAATAAGGCAAGGATACGGGACTTCGACTTTCAACTAACCTCCAAAGATCCTGATTTTGCTATCAAAATGTCCAACTCATGAGATGACTTTCCAACACTCTCCTTATACTTCAGTATCTCATCGGCCAGTTTTTGTGACTGTACAACTTGGCGATCACGATCATCTCGAACTTGTTGGAGCTCACTCCGAAGGTTCTTGACTTCCATCAGCAATGAATCTTTTTGTTTTACTGCTTCATCTTGTGAAACCTTGATCACAGAAAGGGAAGAGAAACCAATTAATAATCAATGAAACCACTCACAAAAATCACGTATGTAGTAGATGAAATACTTACTCGGCTCGATGCTAGTTGATCTTGTAGTGATTTACTATGACCCCTTAGTGTAGTAAGGTTCTCCAGTATACTTGACTTTTCTTTTTCAGCACGAGTGTGTGCCTCTCGAACTGCTTCAAGATCAGTCTGGAGTTTGGTGTTATACTGTTGCAAACTTGTGTTGTATTCTTGCAGCCTTTTGTACATATCTTCCAGGGATACCACCTTGAAATAAAAACAATCCACTTAACATTATACCACAAGCTAATAGGCGAATGAACCACCTAACCACAATAGCGAAAAGCAAATTTGCTGTACCTTCTGCTTTGCAGCCATTTTCTCTTCTTTAACTCTGTCAAGCTCTTCTTTGAGAGAAACCTGAAGCTTCTCAGCAGCAACTCTACATTCTTTTTCTCTTCTATGATTCTCAATTGCATCCTAGTAGTCATAACCAATTAGGAGAAACCAAACGTGATATAAGATTCATTAGGAGATGAGCTGCGCAATGATAAAAGATTCTTTGACATATCACTTACCAACTTACTCAACTCCTCCTTTGAGAATTTTTCCTGTAATAACGCTATGTTCTTCTTCATCTCTGCTATTGTTGCTCCTAGCTCTTCCTCTTTAGTCTTTGCATCCAACTCTAGAAATAATTAAGAACATACATCCATATTCAGTGTATACAAATAGATGTGAAAACAGATATACAGGAAACTAAAATCACCTTTATCACTGTATCTTTTCTCCGCAGATTCCAGAGAAGACCGAAGATTTTCCTTCTCCTGAACATGGGTTTCATCCACTTGTTGGAACCATCTAACACAAACCTTAAGCTTCTTGATAATATCAGTCATTTGCTCAATCTTACCCTGAAAAAAAAAACATTTGTTTCAGTGAAACGGCAAAAGAATTGATCTGAACTTTCCTAGCATCAAACAATTGGTTATCGTTTAACAAACCTTGGTATCAAATTTGCCAGCTTTAGCTCTCTCGTTAAGCAAAGCCAAAACTTCATCTTTCGTAAACTCAACTTTACCACAGTCCTCTGCACTGCCCACATCGCTGTTCGGCGTAACATCTTGTCTGTTCACAGTTGAAAGCACTTGTCTTCTTCCAGTACCTTGCGTCTCCATTCTCTTTCGCTTATCAAAGGGAATGCTCGAGAGACCTTCCTTTTTCTAAAAATTATTCAGAAATAATAATATCAAAATTAAAGCTAAAAATCAAAGATTTTTTTCTTTTTAATCAACATCTCACGAAGACCTATAGCAAATAAATTCAGATTTCCAGTGAATCAAACGGATCTTCAAACAATTAGATTGAATCCAATTAAAGATGACGATGAGAACTAGAGGATGAAGAAGAAGAAGAAGAAGAAGAAGAAGAAGAAGAAGAAGAAGAATCTCACAGCGTTTGGACTGCGTGGAGGACGATTCTGGCTACGAAGCGGCATCTTCGATTATACAACAAGACAAAAGCTTCCGATGGATGATTCCTTCACTTTGTACTCGTCAATAGCATCAAAATTTCGAATCGGAGCTAGGCGAAGGATTTAGCCGACTGAAGAAGATTCTCGCAGAGCCCTCTGATTGAATCGTAAGAATCCGAGACAGAAAAATTAGGGTTCTTGGTTGATACCTAATTGGGGATTTATGATTGAGGAAGGAGGAGCCTCTTAGTTTGAAATTTTGAAAATAGATCTGGCGTACTCTTGCTTAATCTATAACGGTACTCTTCTCCTCTCGATACTAATTTATTAATATTTAAAATAATAATTGTAAAAGTATAGGCTCCATATGGGCCTCTTGACTAAAAAATCCCGGCCCATATATGTTAAACTAATTCATATATTTTCCTGATTTTTTTTTCTCTGGCAATTTAAAAATGGAGGAAAAGAAAGGATTGTCCAATTCGGTTTATGGCTGAATTTTTTATTTTTTTTAATGAGTGGGCTTTTACAGTTTCAAATGCTGTTTTTAGTTTGGATTTCATAAAGATTAGAATGTTGTAGCAAACTTTGGAGATTTTAATTCTCTTTATTTCATTTGAATCTTTTAAGTTACATTTTATTCAAATATGAAGAAAAAAAAAAAAAAAAATCAATGAAACAAAATTACATTTGGTTTAACCGAAATGGTCAACTTCCACGCTACTGCCACGTGACAAGCGTATTCCTGCTACACTCGATCTCAATCCTATGTGGCAAAACTGAGAATCAAGATAACACGTGTCAATATATTAATGGCTAAAATCGTATCCGAGTTATCTAAAGAACGACATGAATCAGATAAGATATTGTTTGTCACAGAACCAAACACCAAAATTATAACTCAACAAATCTCCACTAATCATTTACTCAAAGCAGGAAAACAAAAAAAATGGCTCAAGCAGTGACTTCAATGGCTGGCTTACGTGGCGCATCTCAGGCTGTCCTTGAAGGAAGTCTCCATATCAACGGCTCAAACCGTTTGAACATCTCCAGAGTCACGGTTGGGTCACAGAGAACCGGACTTGTGATCAGGGCTCAGCAGAACGAGTCAGTGCCGGAAACTAGTCGCCGGTCAGTGATTGGGCTTGTAGCAGCTGGTTTAGCTGGTGGTTCGTTCGTCAAAGCTGTTTTCGCCGAAGCTATTCCGATCAAAGTTGGTCCTCCTCCGCTTCCTTCCGGTGGCCTCCGTAAGTAAAATCTTACAAGTTTGGTTTATTTTTATTATTTTCCGGTTTGATTCGTATTTGGTTTTTTCGTCCACTTAAACATCTCACAAACCGGTCTTAATTAGATTATAGAGATCCGGTTATGTTGGTTTTAAATTGTTTGCATGTGTGAGCAGCTGGAACTGAAAACTCAGATCAAGCAAGAGACTTTGAATTAGCATTGAAAGACAGATTCTACTTACAGCCATTGTCACCAACAGAAGCTGCAGCTAGAGCCAAAGAATCTGCTAAAGAGATCATTAACGTTAAGTCATTGATCGACAAAAAAGCTTGGCCTTACGTTCAGAACGATCTCCGTTTAAGAGCATCGTACCTCCGTTACGATCTTAACACCGTTATCTCCGCTAAGCCTAAGGGAGAAAAACAGAGCCTTAAAGAACTCACTGGCAAGCTCTTCCAAACCATCGACAACGTAAGTTTCTTTTCTTTTTATCTTTAATTAGGGTTTTGTTTTCTACTGGTTTCTTGGTGAAGAAGTTAGAGTGTTTATTATCATCATAGACCTCCTGTGGATTGATCTGAGATGGTTGTTTTCTTGATTTTTCTTATGTGGGAAGCTGGACTATGCGGCGAGGTCAAAGAGCAGCCCAGATGCTGAGAAATATTACTCAGAGACAGTCTCAAGTTTGAACAATGTTCTTGCGAAGATCGGTTAAAGAAGAAAGATTACTTGCTTTGTAATGTATTGCTGTTGATGTTATTATTATTATCCAAAGTACTTTGTCTTTCTCCTCCTCTTCTTGTCTGATCAAATCGGTTATTTCTAATTTCAGTTTCAAGATTTAACCAATATATTAATTAGCTGACTCTTTTAGCAAAACACTTATCTCCTTACCTTTACTACGGCCGATGATGACTAATTGCCTAATTCTATATTAATGAAAAGCATATTTTGATCCCCCCCCCCCAAAAAAACAAGGAACTGAAACCAATTCTTTGTGTGTGTTTCTAAGCAAATTTCATTAATCTTGTAGCAAACCACTTCTTAGCTTGTTGTAATATATATAAGTTTGATTACAGAAGACTCAAATCGATTCTCTCCTACAATTAGGAGTATGCTGCAGTTTAAGGATACTGTCCGGGACTTCATGAGATGTGAAGTTGTAGATGGGAATTCTGCTTCATTTTGGTTTGACAATTGGTCTCATTTGGGCCAACTGATTTTTTTCATTGGAAACACAGGACCTCGACTACTCCGGATCCGTTTGGATGCTAAAGTGTCTGACGCTACTCGCCATGGTGCTTGGCATCTCCCGGCAGCACGCTCGGACTCAGCTCAAACACTCCAGATCCGCCTATTCGACACCCCACTACCTGATCCAATGCGTGGTAGGGATTCTTTTCTCTGGCGTGATGCTTCAGGTAACTTCTCCCCTAGCTTCTCTGCTAAGCATACTTGGGAGCAGCTTCGCTCCCCTTCGCCTAGAGTGCTTTGGAGTCCAGTCTTGTGGTTTAAGCAGCATGTTCCACGTTTCTCCTTTATTACATGGCTGGCTCTGCAAAACAGGTTACCTACGCGTGATCGTCTGCGAGGTTGGGGCATGGATATTCCAGGAAATTGTCTCTTATGCTCTAATGGAAATGAGAGTCATGGCCATCTTTTCTTCAGCTGCCCCTTCTCCTCGGAGTTGTGGCAGTCGTTGGCTTCAAGAGTTGTGCCTTCCCCTCCTTTGGATTTAGGTGCAGCCTCTCTTTGGATTCTTCAGTCTCGGATCCATCACTCTGCCCCCGCTATCATCTTACTCAATCTCATCTTGCAAGCTGTCCTCTACAATGTTTGGAAAGAGCGGAATGCTAGGCTCTTCTTTTCTTCCCCTTCCACCCCCGCTGCGCTACGCATCATCATTGACCGCTCGCTAAGGGGTAGATTGCTTTCTTTTCCACGGGAGTCTCTGTCTTCTCACTCACTTCTTAAATTTTATTTTGGTTGTATTTTTTTTCCTTTATAAGTTTGTCTTTATCCTGTTCCTGTTTGGTGGTAACTTTTAAGGGCCATATGTATTAGGTACAATAAGTTGTATGGACTCAACAAGTATTATAAATCTTCACATTAAAACCGAAAAAAAAGTTTGAGGTCGCAACTTTTGACTAAACCGAATATTAATTTTTTCTTTAAAAAAATAAATGGATTGTCGTTAGCTTTTTTTTTTGTTTTGTTATAGCAAACCACTTCTGCATATTACAGTTTTATGTAGATAGTAAAGTCCGTCAAGATAGTTACTAAGAGAAATATATTTTTTTTAAGAGATTTTGTATAATTTTATTTTTTATTTAAAATTTAATTTATAAATTAAACTCAAAACCAATCCTAGTGGAACATGTGTCAAGTGAATCTTTCACCAAATTCTGAGAGACTCTCTTTATTCTCTTTCTTACTCTTTTAATTTTTAATATTATTTTGTGGGTGAGAGACTCCAGCTGCACCTGCTCTTACTCTTCTTTGAATACATGTATCTTTAGTCCTTTAATTTTCTTCTTTGAATACATGTATCTTTAGTCCTTTAATTTTTTGATACCAGCATCCTTTGACGTTTCTAACTAATAACCATATCAAATCAGATGTATCTGAGTTTAGTTAGGAAACACAATTGTGCAATATGGATCGAGAATCTTGGTTTTCTCCATTCCCTTTACTACATATTGTGTGTATTGTTTTCCATCGGTATTCGTCCACCTTAAAACTCCCCAAGATTATGACTGACAAAAATAACGAACCATAGATATATATTTTCAGCATAACGTACCATATATATTGAAATATATCGTAAATATAAATGTGATTAGGTCAAAGGCCGAGGATACTTAAACCATTAACACTTTTTTTTTTCCAGTTTTTGTTTCTTCTTTTTAATCGCTTCACTTTTTTCTTAATTTTCTTCCCACTCCACGAGATACTCTATACGTTATATTTTAATTAAAGACAATGAATATTAACAAATTTTAAGACATGGCGACGAGGAGGTTAGACCATTTGTCGTCTAATTGTCATGTCATAATATCTTTTTTATTTAAAGAACTGTCATGTAATATCTAGAGGTCAAATAAAAGGTTAAACTGTCATATGGTGATACCGGAATTTTGCTTCTTAAAGATTCTATCAAACAGAAGTCACATCCAAATTTGCTTTGATTGCCATAAAACTATAAGAAACTTAACACACCAAAATCCACTATTTTTATAAATAAAAATAAAATCTTAAACTCTACATCTAAAACATTTTGAGATGATGACTAAAAAACAAAAAAAAATTGATGAGATGGATAATAAATGGATTTTTAACTAAACGAGCAATGTCAACAATTTGTAATTAACTTTATATTTAAGTCTTACTTTAAGAGGACAAACTTATGATTATAATTATAATTATAAGTAGTTAGACATGTTTAGTTCAGGGAATATTTATTACTCGAAGCCAAATTGACTTTAGACTCCAAAGCTGTTTATTTTTAAAAATAAATCTAGATATATTTATTATATATATAATAATATAATGATATAATTTGAGATTAGATAAGTTAACCAAATATTTCAATTAACTAATAGTGGAGTTGTGGTTAAGGAGTCAAATCAGATGACATGAGCATATATTATACAAAGTATATTAAAAGAAGATTTGGGAACATTTCCAAAGTAAAAATGAAGACAACCCCTAAAACCCAAGAGAATTCGATTGGGTGGTATGACTTAATCCACACAAAACGTATTATCTATTAATTAATTGTGCAATGTCAACATTTGACGTATGGATTTTTAATTTTTTTTTGTTTTTAAAGGAATTTTTCTTTCCTTTTCGCTAATTTTCTTTGCTGATTTTAAAAATTTCTATATTCCTTTTTCTCATCACAAAAATAAGGATTTGTTAAATAATGTTCAAAATATCCAAGTCTACGTAAAGTTGAAGAACACAGCATATAAATAATTTTTTTTGTAAATTAAAAATTTTAAATTGACACTTTCTCTTGTCCATTGTTATTAATTTATGCACTTTAAAAATAAAATTAGAACAAAGCCATATAAATAGAGATTACGGAATACCTAACCAATTTTAAAAAGACATGCCTTTTACTAAAATCCATATATAATTCCTTTTTTTTTCCTTTATCCAAAAAAGTAGCTATTCGTTTTTCTATTAAACAATAAAGCTTATTCAACGTGGACTTTTTTTAGTCGTACGTCATACCAAGGAGTCAAAGACCAAATATATTATAATAATTTTGATTGTTTGCAAAAGAAATATTTGCATTTGTGTTTACTATAATATTATTACATTTTAAACAAAAGCTATGATATTTTACTTTTTCTGTCAAGTATATTTGCAAAAAAAAATATCAACGTAAACAAACTGTTTGAAAAAAAAATTATTCATTTTGTCTACATTCTGTATTTTTAAATAATATTTATAATAAACACATTGTTTTATCATATAATTTAAGGTAAACACGACCACAAGAATAAGACCAATAAGATACGTTTTTCATAATCATTAGTTAAACATATGGTAAAGAGGGTAGCTAGAGATAATATTTAACAATATTATACTATTCCGTTTAAATTATAATTTCGATGGATTCATGCCTACATATAAATACATGAAGTAACCAACATCGTCTCATGCAACTTCAACATTTCCAAAGTAAACAATCAAAACTATAATTACGAACATGACGGAAGAGTTTGAGATCGCCGGAATTTCCACCGGAACTTGGTGGAGTTCGCCAACAAACACCGCCGCCGTTTTCTCCGGCTACTCGATGCCACGTTCCACTGAGATTAGCCTTGATGTCACAAATTTAGGATGGCCAAACTTCGATAGCAAGATTAACGATTCTAATGATGATTTTATGAACATGTAAGTCCCACATGCATACATATATGTAGTTGTTAATATACAAAGTAATATTGGACTTTCTTTAATGGCTTTTCTTTCTTTTTTGTGAAGGCATAATAGTTTCTTCGAAGGATTGTTCGATCCTAACGAGCAACTACTATCGGATTCTTGGCCAAAAACTACCATTCCTAACGCGAAATCTGAGATGCTGGAAAGCTTCCCATTCATAGATAACATGTTCTTGATCGATTCAGAAGCTGAATCTTTCTTGGATCATGAGATCAGAAACCATAAGTCTAAGGAGCAAATTACACAAGACTGCAAGAATATTACTTCAAAGGCACGTAACAAACACTAAAACCTAAGTAGTTTTGTTTGTTCATGACTAATATTAGAGGGTAACTAACATTGCAATATATATTTATGTGATGAATCTTTCAGAGGAGTGACAAGACTGAAGAATTAGAAGAGAACAGCGATGAATATTCACCGCGGTTACTAAAACGACCAAGACTCGAAACACTATCTTCATTGCCAAGCTTCAAAGTTCGTAAAGAAAAACTCGGAGATCGAATCACTGCGCTTCAGCAACTAGTTTCACCATTTGGCAAGGTAAATTAAATAGAATATTTGATTTCTTTTTTTTTTTGGTGAGATTTTGACCTTTTATTTCTTCTTATTTAAGCTAAAAATATTTACCTTCTAATCTCTTTGCAGACAGATACAGCTTCAGTTCTCAACGAAGCTGTTGAGTACATCAAGTTTCTTCAAGAACAAGTAACTGTAAGTTCAAATTCTTTACTACCGTTCGCTATCAAAATTCATCAATTAATTAACATTTAGTTTAATTATTTAATTTGGAAAATAGGTATTATGTAATCCAGACCAGAACACCAAAGGATCTGTTCAACAACAGCAGGTACTTAAAGTTAGTTATATGTTAACAACTCTTTTCTTGTCCTTTTGCTTGTAATATCAAGAATCTTTTCGAAAACTAATCATGGCCAATATGATTAATAATTCTTGAATTGATTATTATAGTGTTCAGACAAGAAATTTACCAATACTCAGGAAGAAGAAGAAGAATGTAGTTCAAGAAGACAAGTAGATCTTGCGAGCCGTGGGCTATGTCTGATGCCGATCTCAGCTTCATATCCGGTGGCTGCAGCCGCGGCTTCGGCTGCAGAGATGAACATATCTGATTTCTGGAATCTTCCATTCTGTGTAAACTTATAAATTAGACGGATACATATATAGACAAAAACAAATTCTCTTCCACGTTAAAAAACACAGAGAAGGGATCATGTAAAGTTTCATGTTTTTTTTTTTATACAAAAATGTAAATGTCATGTAGTAGTACTTCAAAGTCCTATATTGTTTGTTTTTCCCTAAATGAACCTACACTCAAATTATCTCTATTTTAATCAAAGTAAATTTGTTGATCAAAGTATTTCCCTAAATAAACCTACGTAAATGTTAAAGCGTTTTGATTTTACAAAAATATTTTATTAAAAAAACCTGAATATAAATGTTTATTTCTTGTTTTAATCATTTGTTTCTCATCTTTTGACCCAAAAAAAAAATCATTTGTTTCTCATCTAAATACGATTCTACAACTCAAGAAACAACCCTTTACCAACTCAACTGCAATATTGTTTTAGTAATATAATATTAGTGGCCCTTGAAGATTATAAAAGACTTTGATGCTCCAAGTCCAACTTTCCAGGTTTGGACTCAGGATCAGCTTTGCATAAATGCATAAAGTACGTTTGAAACGACAGAATCTTAAAACAATTTGACGTTTACAGTTGAAAAAAAAAAAAAAAAAACTTAGCAGACTGCAAGTAACGTTGTGTATTTTACCTTTTTGCGTTTTCAGTTAGAGATTAATAAGAGATTTTTAGAAAAAGTAGAAAGTGTGGTTTAACAACAAATACATAAAACCAAAAATAGCAACTTTGTGTCCATTGATACAACAACTCCCAAGTCATAACTAGAGAGAAACCCTCTTAACGTTAACCAAAACCTTAACATACCCAATTATCTAGTTTCACTTTCTCCAAAGTTAAACATACAAACACACATATAATATTAATAAATTAAGTTAAAAAAAATGTAAATACCGAATAAATAGAGTTTATTGCTACTTTTGAAAGAACAACAAAATGAATAATAAAAAAGAAAAAAATAATAAAGTAAGTAACTTTGGTATTGGATTATTTGTTCACTTTTGTAATTTGTGTAAACGTTTAAATTTGAAATAGTACAATAAGTATGGGTGAAAACAGCGAGGCAATACAATACAGAGGTTCTGGTCTCCTGTCTCCAGTAATAAAAGATTTTTCACAGCTTGGATCTTACTTGCTGAATAAGTTCTCTTCTCAGGATTTTACCAGCAGCAGATTTTGGAACAGTGTTAATGAAGCTCACTCGACGCAGTCTTTTGAAAGGAGCGACCTGATGAAAACAAAACGATGGTTTTGTACTCTTTAGAGATGATAAATTAACAACACATTGATAAAATTGATTCAAAAGACTTGAGGTCATAAGCTTATTATAACCTGTTTGGCTATGAACTTTTGAATATCTGCTTCTGTTACTGAGCTATTTGGTGGTCGGACAACAAATGCAATTGGAACTTCACCAGCTTCTTCATCAGGGAACCTGCAACATGTACATATTGTTAATGTGTTCGGACAATGAATCAACTCAGTATCTTCTCATGTATTGAATTGTAGATCATATGACTCACGGGATAACAACAGCGTCTAGTATTTCAGGATGCGCTACGAGAAGACCTTCTAGTTCAGCTGGAGCAACCTAAGATATATATCAATCAAACCATTTATTATGATTTCCAACTATTTCTATTTCCGCAGTTTGGAAAATGAGAGGATTGGGAAGTGAAAGTGAAACCTGGAAGCCTTTGTATTTGATAAGTTCTTTGATTCGATCAACAACGTAAAGGTTACCATCCTCGTTGAAGTAACCAAGATCTCCGGTATGTACCCAACCCTTTTTATCTATTGTTTCTTTAGTAGCCTGAGGGTTATTGTAATAACCTGCAAGAGAAATGGTTTTACACTTGAGTTCCAAATGCATATATATGAAAAGGCTAATATAAATGTAGTAGGAACAGAGAAATTTCAAAACCTTTCATCATGTTAGGTCCTCGAACCCATATTTCGCCTAATTGATTAGGAGGCTGATATTTTCCAGTTTCTACACTAACTATCTGAGCTTCAACTCCTGAAGCAAGCATTCCAGCTGAACCAGAGTTCCTTTTCCCGAGTCTCGGGTCTTCCACAGAGACAATTCCAGTCGTTTCAGTCATTCCATATCCCTAAAGAAATCACAAAAAAAACACCTCTTTTGTATCATCATTCAAACAATCATCAATGACAACAGATTCAAAATCCATAACAAACAAAACTCAAATAGCCCAAAAAACCAATGAATTAGCTAATATCTAAAAACCAAGAACCCAAGTTCTTTTTTTTTTACCTGCATAAGCATAACATTAGGAATGTTTCTTCCACAATCCTCCATCAAATCTTTACCAAGAGGTGCAGCTCCTGATCCAATGTACTTAAGTGAAGAAAGATCATAACTTTTCACAATAGATTGCTTAGAAAGAGCAAGAAACACAGGAGGAACAACCCAAAGATGAGTGACTCTATACTTCTGAATGTTCTTAAGAACTATCTCAAGCTCGAACTTCGACATAGAGATCAAACAGCTCCCTCTCTGAAGCTGAGAATAAGTAATCACACTCAACCCAAACACATGAAACATTGGAAGAAAACACAAGAACACGCCATGGAACTCTCCCATAAGATCTTGATCCATCGTCACCATTTGAGAAGCTGCTATGTAATTCCCATGAGTCAACTCAACGCCTTTGCTCGTTCCTGTGGTTCCTGATGAATACAGCAGTGTAGCTGTATCTGATTGCTTAATTTCAACCACCGGAAGTTCTGAAACTGGCTCCGAGAGTTCCATTACTTCGTTGAAACTAAGAATCTTCGAATTCGATCCATTGGGAATCTCGCCAGATCCGAGTAGCACAATAGGGAGATTAAAATCTTTGATTCTATCGAACAATTGAGTAACAGAGATGATAATCTTCGGATTGGAATCCTTGATCTGTTTCGAAACCTCGTTGACAGTGTAAAGAGGATTCGCGGTGGTGAAAACGCCGCCGATGGCAGTTACGGCGAGGAAACAGAGAGGGAATTGGTAAGAATTAGGAGCGAAGATCAATACGACGTCGTTTTTGCGGATACCTAAACGTTGAAATCCGTGAGCGAGTCTAGAGACGGCGGATTTGAGATCGGAGAAGGTTAAGGAATCGCCGGATTCGGAGTCGATGAGAGCAGGTTTTGAAGGGTAAGATGATGAATTACGGAATAAGAAAGAGACTAAGGATGTGTTTGGATCTTTGGGAAGAACGAGCTTGGGACGAAGTGATCGGTAAATTCCGTCTCTGCCGTAGCCGGATTTCTCCATCTCCGATGTCGGAGGATAAGGTAAGTGTGTGATGAAGAAGAAGACTTTGTTTGAGTTCTCCACGTAAACGTTTATATATATATATGATATGATATATCCAGAAATGGTATTGCCAGTATTTTATATTTTTGGTAATCAATCATAACCGCATAATTATGATTGTCGTATTACTTATTGACTAAATAGAAATGTCAAACAAAACAAATATAAATAGGTGGTTGCAAAAAAAAAAAAATAATAATAAGAAGAAGAAAAGATTAAGGTGATCGTTGACCCCAGAAAAATACATAAGTAAGATAATCACCATGACGAATTCATTCGTGGTTAATGAGAAAATATTTTTCATTAAGGTTTGTATATATTAACGAAAAGACATAATAACCAGTTTTTGGAAATAAAAAGTTTAAGAAGTATGGATTTGATTTTATAGTTATGGTTTGGGAATGTTGGGTTTAGATCTTCGTAATAAGAGCCAAGCGACGTGTATGTAAGGTTAAGAAAACGAATCGTATTACCAGTATAATTTTATATTTTTTGTAATCAATCATAATCACATAATTGTGATTGTTTTATTACTTAATTTAATTACTAAACTGGAAATGTCAAACAAACAAAAATTGAGGACGTCAAAAAAAAAAAAAAAAATGGTAGTAGCGAATAGACTAATACAGGTGGGTTGCATTTCCCGAAGTGTTTGGCAGAAGTCGACGACACATCATAAATGCAATGTAGCATTTATCTCCGAATTTTCATGGATCTATCAACGAAGTTTCATTAAACTAATTTTCTACTACCTTTTTTTTGTAGATCTATGTTTGTTAATCCTTTTGTACTCAACCACTAGATTGATGATTTGTATTCTCTAGGCCTGGGCAAAATATCCGAATCCGAGTACCCGACCCGAATCCGACCCGAAAAAATCAACCCGAATCCGAACCCGAAATATTAAAATACCCGAACGGGTACTAAACTTCAAAACCCGAAAACCCGAACCCGAATCCGATCTGAACCGAAATCCGAACATGTACCGAACATACCCGAAATATATGTACATACTAATATATTATTAGTAATAATTATACTTGTAATAAGACAAATGCTTAAATATTCATAATTTTTGGATATTTTAGATTTATTTTGAGTATATTTAGTTGTTTTTTTTTGTAGATTTGTGTAATAATACTTGTATTTTTTTAGAATTTTGGATATTTTCAAGTAATTTAGTAGATTTACATTCAATTTTTTTTATTTTTTGGATATTCGGGTAAACCCGAACCGAACTCGAACCCGACCAATTCCGAACCGAACTTGATCCGAAGTTTTCTAATACCCGAACGGGTAAGGAATTTGTAAACCCGAAAAACCCGAACCCGAAAAATCCGACCCGAACCGAATATCCGAACGCCCAGGCCTAGTATTCTCTATCTCCCTTTAAGATTAAATGAATGAAAAGAAGTATGTTTGCCAAAAGACTAGTAGGTGATCGTTAACCCCCAAAAAAATATGGGAAATAAGTAAGAAAATCACCATGACGAATTCATTTCGTGGTTAATTATAATGATGTAACAAAGTGATCAATACAATTATTCAGTTATCGGATATTGAGGAGGACGAGTACAAAAGAATAGTGTTTTGCTCTAATATGGTGTAAATTGTTTTCTCTCGTTTGATCAATATGTTTAACTTTCTAATCCTTAATTACTAGCTAAAGAGCTTCCACTTCCATTTCTTGCTGTGTTACGTGTCTAGAGTTTTCGGAGGGGATTTGCGCCACTCATTCACCTCTATTTCTCACTTTTACCTTGGTGGTATTTATTTGCTGCATTCTTGGATTTGCCGGTTCAGATTTTATGGGCTTTATGTTACTAGATTTTTGTGGGCCAGGTTAGTACGAAACCCATTACCAACAAAAAATTATTACTAATAATATGAAAGCGAAAACTATTCCGTTATTTTATAATTTACTTTATCTGAAAAGTTAAAAGTTAAAACAATATATATATTTTTAATAATACTGTAGTCTGATTTTCTTTAACACATTTATAATAAATCACAAATGTACTTCATTATTTATTGGTTTTCATTGTTCATCAATAGTTTATATTCTGTAATACAAAATTGAAAAAATTACACCCAAAAAAAAAAACTCAAAAAAAATGTAGTAGATAAACAAACAATATTACACAGTTCACTTCACACAGTAACGTAGAGAGACACGACTCCAAGAAAGACGAAGATGCGATATTTTCATTTCTCTTCAACCAGCTAAGAGGCCCGACCCGGATCCGAATCCGATTCGGTTCTGTATTGTTGTTGTTCTTCTACGCCAGGAACAACCATACCAGGGTGATTATTATACATTTGAACCGGACCGGGTGTTTTCATTCCATAATAACCCATCCGGTTTCCTCCATCAACAGCCATCATAACGGGCCTAACCGTTCCACCATATACTTGACCAGGACCAGGCATCTGATGAGGCTGAGCTTGGTGGTATCCCATTGGTACATGATGGTATTGTTGAAGATACTGACCTTGCATTTGAACCGGTTGTACCATATGATTACCCGGCTGAATCATAGGATTACCCGGTTGAACCGAACCAGGAACGTAATAGATTGGTGATTGGTGAACTGTATGACCCTGGTAATGAACCTGTGGGCCAGGGGCGTATTGCCATTGGGAGTTAACCGGGTGATTACTCTGTTGAATCACTTGCTCCGGTTGAGGATCAGTTTTTGGGGTCGAAACCGGTTCTGGACTTTCCGGTTTAGTTAGAACCGGTGGTTGAAGTTCCGGTGTAGATGATCGCATCACAGGAGCCGAAGACGTCGAACCATACGGCGAAGGAACATCACGACGAGGCGAACCAGGATCCGAAAGCGTCGAGACTTCTCGTCGGATCTTAGCTCTCGGATCACGATCACGAAGCTCATGCGGCGGAGCAGTTTCGTCGAAATTATCCAATCCGAAGAGGTAATCAGGAACTTCGGAGACAATCGACGATACTTCAGATCTGACGCGCTCGAAAACTCTACCGGAACCGCCGTTAGATGCGGCGGTCGCGGAGGCGGAGGAGCCGAGATTGAGTGCGTCGAGGAACCATTGCTCTCGATTAACGGAGCTATCGAGGAGAGAACTGATACTACTTGCTCGACTATCGTTGTCTTCTTCTCCGGCGATGTTTTTGGTAAAGAGGAAAAGACGAAGACGAGAGGCGCGTGGGTTTTGATTCTGTGCGATGCGGTCGTATTCGTCCATCATGTTCTCTACATCTTCGTCCGTTGATACGGAGATCAACGCGTCAAGATCTTCGTTTGGCAGCTGGTACTTCACGCTTATGTTGCTTTTACCTTATCCAAATATTCCAACGCGACAATCATCATAATTATTCCCATTCAAATATTTTTTAATATAAATTTATTACTTTCCCGCAAAATTCCAAAATCTTGTAGCCAGTAAAATATCTGCCCAATTTCCAACAATTAATTTCAAAATATTAAAAAAAAATTTGCAAAACTATTTGAAATTAAGCCAATAATTCAGTCATCTTATAGTTGACAAAATAAAATCAAATGATTCTGATTCATTTTCCTATTAGGTATGATAGTGATCGGCACAACTTTTAAAATAAATGGATTAATTGTTGGATCAAAATGTTCCGAATCTATAATTTTCAGGATCGCACAACATGAAATGATCGACCAAAAATAATAAAAAATAAAAACCATTATTCTTTTAAATTTTTAATCCTTATAAATTTAATACTTTCCGCAATATACCAGAATTTTGTGGCCAATAAACATCTGCCCAGTTTCCAAAAAAACTAATTTCATAATATCAAAAAAGTGCAATTTTAAAAATAAACCAATAATTCATTTCATCATATCTAAATTCATAGTTGGCCAAACAAAATGATTCAATTCGTATTTGATATAACTAAAGTGATCTTCATATACATACTTAAATCTAAAACCGATATTTATGTTTTAAACGGATTAATCTTTGGACCTCAAATTCGAAATTCGAAATTATCCCTAATCGGTTTTTAAGATGATGACGTGATCAGATTCGATTCGAAGAGAATGATTAAGCTTACCGGAGAGTTTAGCAAGTTTACTGAGAAGAGATGCGAAAGTAGTGTGACGATGAACGGCGACCATACGATTGTCACCGCCGACGTAACAGAGTTGATTATCCGGCGGACGAGGCAAGATCCTTCCACCAAAAGTACACATGAACCGTACACGTGGCTGATTATCGTACTCTGATCTCGGCGATGACGCTAATGAGTCGTTGTCCAGCTCCGGCGGAAGGATCGAAGCCATTTTTTTTTTTTGCCTCTTTCTCTCTCTCTCTTCCTCTTTCTCGCCGAGGATTTTGGTAATTTTGGGATTTTGTTTTTTTTTTGATTCGATACAACGACCATATAATTATTAAAGGTGAATGTTCGGGAAGAGGATATGTTAGAGAGACGGGACTGTCATGTGACCGCATTATCACAGCACGATTATTTCTCATTTTGGAACTTTTTAATCGGGTTTAACTGTTTTCAGGTTTTCTCAAACGTGAGAATATTACCTAGCTAGTTGAAGTTGACACCATTTACTTATTAGAGTCACTTATTAACTATATGCGGCGTAGATACAAATTCGGGTGCGTGTGTCATTGATCTATACTATCGAATTTTTATAAATTAGATTTTGCAATGGGTTATAACGGATTATAATATATAATTTTGCAACATATCTAGATGGATCACACATAATTTATGTTTTATACCCAATTTATTTTTTGATACCAAACTGATTTAAGACTAAAAACTTATTCCTAATCAAAAATAATATCATACAAATGATATATTGCTACATATTACACTCTATTCTTTTATAAATCGAAATTACCACACACACAAAAAAAACCCAATAAACTGTTAATACTTGACATTATAAACAAATAAATATCCACATACAATTAATATTTTTACAAATTTTAATCACGTTCGCGACAAACAGTCCGTTTTTAGTTAATTGTTAAAATAGAGATTTTAAAATGTAAGGTATAACAGATTTCACTTAAACAACAAAATAATATTTTCCTCTCAGAATCGAATAACATTTTTTTTTTAATTGTGATCTTGTTTTGATGATTTAAAAAAGTAAAAACTGCAATCTATTTAATTCTTATAATATGTTAATGACTATTAATTCTTATATATATATATACATATATATATATATATATTATAATATGACTGGTTATATAATTGTTTATCACTACTTTCCTTTTACATTATAATATGGCTGGTTATATAATTTTATCATATGTTATTTCATCAGTTATTTCATAATGATGAAATAACATATAATAAAATCATATCAATTATCTATAGATATGGTTCTTTATATAAATCTTAATGCTATTATTATGGAAGTATATTTATAAAAAATAACTAAAAATTGTTTAAAAATTAAGTTATTAAGGATAATTACTGAAAATAACAATTAAAATAAAGCCATTAAAGAAAAAAATATAAAATGTAAATCTCTATTTAAACCTAAAAATATTTTAATTAATTTTTAAAATGGTAAATATCAATCAAATTGAATAAAAAAGATAATAGCAGTCTATGAACACTGCTGGCCGTTTATTCTGTTCTATATGACAGACGCATCGCAGCCGTCAAATAGCTATCAGCCAGAAAATTAGATGCTCGGAGCATCATGCTCCTGCTAATCATTCACAATATGGCATTGACTCCATGGAAATTATATATTATGAGAATTTTATAGATTTAAAAATATACGTATTAGTTAAATTTTTTTAAAAATGACGTATTATATATCAATCTTCAACAAAGTTTCTGACGTCAGCACAAAAAAATAGAAGTATAGAAACAAAACTCCTGACTATATATATATTTTTATTTAATCAATCTCGCATCAGAAAACAATATAATCAGGATTTCAATTCGTAGCATATGACATGGAGCTGAGTTGGTTGATACGATAGGCGATCAAATTTTAATAGCAATAATCATGATAATGATAATTAATTTGAAGTCACTGTAAGTTTATTGTTAAACAAAATAATGTCGCTTTAATTAGGTTGAGTTTCTTTCAACTTTGGATGACGTTTAGTTCGTCTAAATAAAATACTAACGAAGAAAAAAAAAAAGATATTTGACCAAAGGGAAAAGGGGATAATTTTTCATGTTTGTTTTTGTTTTTTTTTGGGGGGGGGGGGGGTGGCATTGACGAGTAAATATTTATAATCTATTATACTACTATTTTTTTGTACGATACATAACTAAATTATGACACAGCTTGTTTTCAAATCTTATATAAGGATTTTTTTTGGTATTTTATTTTGATTATTTTCTTTAACACTAGGATGGAGATTCGGATAGTTGTTGCCTGGATTTTCGATGGATTTTATACATTTACGTTTAGTGTGAACCAAATAGCTAGTAGATTGTACCAAGTAACTTAACTCGGAACGTGTATGAGTGAGATATATCAACCGACCCACTGGCCGTTGATACTTCCGTGGCTCGTCAAGTAGCAGACCATCATCAAGGGCAAAATGATGATTCGGTTCAAGAGGTGTTGCATCCGGTTTTGAACCAATATAACCACTATCAGCCACAATGTCTAATGCATACTTGCGTTGCGATAAAATAAAAATACCTTCTGGCGCATGATTTACTTCTATGCCGAGAAAGTATTTAAGCTTATCTCAATATTTGGATGTATCTCCGTAATATAGATAGTATATGAGTAATGAACAAATTTATCATAAACAAGTTTACTACTGAATTTCACTATATATCCAGTCAGCAAACTAGGGGTTTAAAAAACTGCACACCTCCCACCCAACGCTATAGGATAATCCTTTATGGACCGATGTATTCGATTTAGGTTCACCATAAGTTTAGGGGGTTGATTAGGTTTAAAGTTGAATTAGAGTTACATACTTACATATATCTTCTGTTTTTCTCCTTTCTTGCATTTTGAAAATGATATGTCTCCGCTAATAATTATGTCTCATATGTCTGTGGACGTCATCAACACCCAATTAGTAAACCGCCTAAATTATATGGTGTTTGTTTTTTTTAACCTTCCAACCTAGTCGATCAAAACCTAGAAACTTAAAAAGGCTTTCAAACTTTGGATACTTTGAATTATGTTTTCAATAGATAACAATAATACGTTTCTAATTATAACATCTTATTAACGACGTGACATTTTAACACTTCTCACTTCTGAGTCTTAATCTAACATTCTAACAGTTCTTTACTCTTTTTCTAACATTATAAAAAAAATTTGTCAAACTTCAAAGCTTTTCACATAAATTAAATAAATCGACAAACACGTTGACTCTCCAACATCTCATATGCTAGCCGCATCTTTTGCTCGAAAATAAAAACATTGTATCGTCTTTCTATATATACAGTTCACTAATCTTATAATGTTAATATAAGTTCAACTAGCTTAGAAGCGTAACAATGGCCGATAGGTACGAGAAGCAAGCTCCTGAAAAGCTTCAGGTTAGTTTTCCACAGAACCAAAATTCAGATCTTACTCTTTCAAATTATTTCCTCAAAATTCTTGTTATTAAAAAAAAAAAAAAAAACAGGGCAAGTATCAAGCAATGGTTGTTTGCTGTATTCTTGGAATCGGAACTGTCGTGTCTTGGAACAGTATCCTCACAATTGAAGATTATTACTACCAAGTTTTCCCGGTTCGGTTGATTCTCAGATTCGAAAACTGGTTTTTTGAAATTTTGATGTTTTGGCTATAAAAACAAAAAAAAAACTAAAGTTGAATTATTTATGTTTCTTGGCTCCACAGGATTACCATCCTTCAAGGGTACTTACAGTTGTATACCAACCTTTTGCGCTTGGAGCAATCATGATTTTCGCATACCGCGAATCAAAAATCAATACCCGAAAACGTAACCTGATCGGTTACTTTCTATCTACAACATCCACATTCTTGCTCATCGTCGTAAGTTCAAGTCTAATCTCACATAAATCTTTAGAAACCGGATTCTGATTATGGACTTTTGACTTTTAAAAAAAACTAAACAGTTGGATTTGGCAACAAAAGGACATGGAGGGATCATACCTTACATCGGTTTATGCGCAATCGTTGCTTTGTTTGGACTTGCGGATGCTACTGTACGAGGAGGAATGATTGGAGACTTATCGTTGATGTGCCCTGAACTCATCCAGGTTTTATACGTTTTACAAATTAGAAATATATCGGTTTAATTTATGCGGTTTGGATAAACCAGTTTAAATGTTTTTTATATGAATGTAAAATTATATTCACCAAAAAACCTTTGTTACATCGGATGCATCTTTAGTTCAACATTTTTTTTAAAAGAACATGTTTAGATTATATATATCTTCTTGCTTCTCTCTAGTCATTCATGGCCGGTCTGGCTGTAGCCGGTGCTCTAACATCAGCACTTAGGCTAACAACTAAAGCAGCATTCGAGAAATCACATGATGGTCTACGAAAAGGAGCTAGTGAGTTTTAAATTTTCTTGCAAATCTCAAATCCGATTTTCAATAGCTTTCCAACTTTTTAACAACTTCATTTCTTGCTTTATTTTTTCATCTTCTGTCTGCAGTGATATTCTTAGCAATCGCAACATTCATAGAGTTACTATGTGTAATGCTATACGCTTATGTGTTCCCAAAACTTCCCATTGTTAAGTATTACCGAAGTAAAGCCGCTTCTGAAGGATCCAAGACCGTTATTGCTGATCTTGCTGCTGCTGGTATTCACAACCAATCAGAATTGGTAACTTCAGAATCCTTAGATAATAAGACTCTGCAAGAATATATTTCTCTTTAATAGTAGATGTGTTAGAATATCCTTCATTGGAAGTGGACATGTTTCCACTTATTTTTAAGCTTCTTGATTATTCTATGCAGATTGATGATGATTCCAAGAACCAAAGGCTAAGCAACAAAGAGTTGTTGCTTCAAAACATAGACTATGCAGTGAATATTTTCCTCCTCTACGTTTTGACATTATCTATCGTTCCCGGGTTTTTATACGAGAACACAGGACACCACGGACTAGGTACATGGTACGCGCTTGTCCTAGTAGCGATGTACAATTGTTGGGATTTGGTCGGAAGGTACACACCGCTGGTGAAGTGGCTCAAGATCAAGAATAGAAAAGGACTCACAGTTGCGGTTTTGTCGCGCTTTTTGCTCATTCCAGCGTTCTACCTCACTGCAAAATATGGTGATCAAGGATGGATGATTATGCTAATTTCTGTTTTGGGATTGACTAATGGACATCTCAGTGTTTGCATTCTCACCACAGCTCCTACAGGCTACAAGGTAATATATTTTAACCTTTTCCTAAATAGAGATTATGGATATGATTGTTTATTTTCGTGTGCGGTTTACTTAAAGGTACCCATGATGCTTTCATAGTTTTCATTTTTTTTAAAAGTAATAAACACAGAAGGCAAATGAAAAGAGAATATGATTTTTAATTGTTTCATGTGTTAAAAAAAAAAAAGATTTTAATTTTTTCAAACGCAAATATTGTTGTTTGTATTTGTATTTGCATTAAAAAGTATATTATTGAGTATTATTTCTTTCTAATACGTACGTTCTTTTGCAAAGTATAAACGCAGCCACGAAACTCAAAATGAAGTTTTATCTTTTTTTCCTTCTTGTGTTTTACGTATGCATTTTCTCTTTATAGTTTGCAAAGATTCTTGTCTTTTATATAGAATGTTGTGGTTTTATTCAAAAATAAATGCAAATGTAATAAAACATGCAACAAATATTTGTTTGTAATTAACAGATATATACGCAATTAATATTAAAACACAAACAAAATTATAAACAATTAATCTCTACATATTTTTTTTATGATTTGGTATAAAAACCTCTCCTTTTTTTTGTTCTTGTGAAGGGGCCGGAGCAGAATGCGTTAGGGAATTTACTGGTAATGTTTCTGTTAGGAGGAGTATTTTCAGGAGTCGCCTTGGATTGGTTATGGCTTATTGGTAAGAAGAATGCCTTTTGAGTGATGAACTAAATTATGATCATCAATGATTTGTTTAATTGGCTATTTTTCTTTTCTTGTTATCCGCCACAAGAAACAATTTATTGCTTGTAAAATTGTAATTCTTCTTAATTCTAATTTGTTGATACATGTCTTATATGAGTAATTTTCATACCCTCTAACTAACGTTTACAAATTTAGGTGACTAGAACATATATATATATATATATATATAATTCAAAAAAGTTTAAAGTTTAGATCTTAACTATTTTATTAATTAATACTATTTTTTGTTTTTGTCATAAAACTATAAACGATTTTCAGAACTTGGCTTATCTCATTTATGTTAAATTGTTAGAGACCATCTAACAAACAATGTGAGAAAACTAAATATGTACAAGGGTTAATTGTATTAGTGTCATTGTTGTGTCACCGTCTGAAATCAAATATGGTAAGATGCATGTTGTTAAAAAAATGATGTGACATTCCAACTTGAGTCTTATTCTAACATTCTAACATTTTAGTCTTTAGTTTAACATTTTAGCATTTTGGGTATTATTCTAAGTCTTATTTTAACATTCCAAGATTTACGCATAGAATCAAGAAATCAACAAACCCGTTGACTCTTCAAAATCATATACTAATCCTCAAAGTAACTTACACATTCACAAAATAAACATTAGTATTGTGTTCTATTCAGTTCTCAAATCTTGAAACAGCGCAATTTTATCATGAGTTCTATGTAACTATTAAAGAAGAGTAACAATGGTGGATAGTCACGAGAATCAAGCTCCCGAAAAGGTTCAGGTAAGTTTCCACATAACCCAGAACTTAGATCTAAAATCTTTCACAATTTTTCCTTAAATTCTTGTTTGTTTTATGTTAAAAAAAAAAAAAAAAAAAAAAAAAAAAAAAAAAAAAAAAAAAACAGGGGAAGTATCAAGCAATAGTTATTTGTTGTATTAATCGGATCTCTCGTTTCATGGAACAGTCTACTTACTGTCGGAGATTACTACTACCAAGTTTTCCCGGTTCGGTCCGGTTCACACAATTCTTCAGATTCTTTTGTCTTTTGAAATCTGATGTTTTGGTTTTGTAAAACTAAAGTCGAACATTTTATATGTCTTGTATCTATAGGATTACCATCCTTCAAGAGTACTCACATTTCTATACCAACCCTTAGCACTTGGAGCAATCACGGTTCTCTCATACCACGAATCAAAAGTCAATACTAGAAAACGTAACCTGATTGGTTACATTATATTCACAATATCTACATTTTTGCTCATCATTGTAAGTTCATATGTCTAATCTCATACGTAAATATTTTGTTATGAAACCGGATTCTGATTCTAAAATTCGAAACAGTTGGATTTGATAACAAAAGGACACGGTGGGATCGGACCATATATCGTATTATGCGCAATCGTTGCCTCGTTTGGATTAGCGGATGCTTCCGTACGAGGAGGAATGATCGGAGACTTATCGTTGATGTGCCCTGAACTCATCCAGGTTTATAAACCTTACAAAGTCAAAGATCTAGGTTTAGATCTGCTTTTTAGTATAGACATATCTTCTTGCTTTCTTTGTAGTCATTCATGGCCGGTTTGGGTGTGGCTGGTGCTCTAACATCAGTATTTAGGCTTATAACTAAAGCAGCATTCGAGAAATCACATGACGGTCTAAGAAAAGGAGCAAGTGAGTTTTTAACATTTTTGAAGATCTCAAATCCGAAAACCAGTAGCTTTGAAAACTTCATTTCTTGCTTACTCTTTTTGTTTTTGTTTTTTCTGCAGTGATATTTTTAGCTATCTCCACATCCATAGAGTTTCTATGTGTTATGCTATACGCATACGTGTTCCCGAAACTTCCAATCGCGCGCTACAAGAAAAATTCACTATTCCGACTAACTTTTCCGACCAACTCTCAATGGTCGGAAATTTTCGACCAATTTTTGACCAATTTCCGACCAAAATTAATTTGGTCGGAAATTGGTCGGAAATTTTCGACCATTGACAAGTGGTCGAAAATTGGTCGGAAAAACGGTAGGAAATTGGTCGGAATAATTCAACTAAAATTTTAGTCGGAAATTGGTAGGAAAATTGGTCGAAAAAATGGTCGGAACAATATAATCGGAAACTTTTCAAAACTATCATATCAATTTCCGACCAATTTTCGACCGACCCGTAAAATTGGTTGGAAATTGGTCAAAAACTTTTTTTGACCCAATTCCGACACATTTTTCCTACCAATTTCTGACCGGTTCAATATATTTCCGACCAATTTTTTTTTTTTATAAATTATAAAAAAAATTAATTAATTAATTAATTATTTGGTCGGAAATTGGTCGGAAATTACCGTTATTTCCGACCAATTTCCGACCAAATAATTAAATAATTTAATTAATTATATATATATATATATATATATATATATATATATCGAAAAAATAAAAATAAAATATATTTGGTCGGAAATTGGTCGGAAATATATTGAATCGGTCGGAAATTGGTCAGAAATCTTATATATTTAAGAAAAAAACTTAAAAATACACAAATCACAAATTTCCGAACTATTTCTGACCAATTTCCGACCAATTTTACGGATTGGTCGGAAATTGGTCGGAATTTTTTTACTATTTCCGACCAATTTTACGGATTGATCGGAAATTGGTCGGAAAATTTAAAATTTTCAAATCCCGCGTAAAAGAAGTTTCCGACCAATTTCCGACCGATACATTTTCTATATAACCCAAACGATTTTTTCTTCCCAATCACTTATATTTTCTAAACATCTCTCTATCTTCTTCTAAATATCTCTCTATCTTCTTCTAAAATCACTTATATCTCTCTATCTTCTTCTAAAATCTCTCTAAAATTTCTCTAAAATCTCTTAAGATTATAAATCTTATAAACTTTATATAATTATTGTATATATTTTATACAATCTTACAAATCTTATAAAAATTATAAATCTTATAAATCTCTCTATAATTATTGTATATATTTTATATTTTATATTTTTAATTACTATTTCATTTTTAAAATTTTGTAAAATAATTACGATTTAAAAAAAAACGCATATATAAGTTATTTGTAATTTTTAATTTTTTAGTTTTTTTTTTTTTTATATAAATATATAAAATTTCCGACCAATTTCCGACTGATTCAGTATATTTCCGACCAATTTCCGACCAAATATATTTTATTTTATTTTTTCAAAAAAAAAAAATTAATTAATTGGTCAGAAATTGGTCGGAAATGACGGTAATTTCTGACCAATTTCCGACCAAATAAATAAATAATTAATTAAGTAATTAATTTTTTTTTTTTTTATCGAAAAAAATAAAAAAAAAATATATTTGGTCGGAAATTGGTCGGAAATATATTTGAATCGGTCGAAAATTGGTCGAAAAATGTTGGTCGGAATTTGGTCTGAAAAATGATGGTCGGAAATTGGTCGGAAAATTCCGACCAATTTTCGACCGATTTTGATTACCGACCAGCATATTCCGACCAATCTGTTTTGGTCGGAAATCAGTCGGAAATTTACTTTTCCGACCAATTTCCGACCGATACAGTGGTCGAAAATAAGATGTTTTCTTGTAGTGGATCGTTAAGTATTACCGAAGAAAAGCCGCTTCTAAAGGATCCAAAACTGTTTCTGCTGATCTTGCTGCTGCTGGTATCCAAAACCAATCAGATTTGGTAAGTTCATATTCCACAAGAACCTTAAAATTCTTCATTTCTTGATTATAATTTAAAGTAAACAACTTTTTTAGCTTCTTGATTCTTGACTCTTATATATATATGCAGACTGATAATGAATCCAAGAATCAACGGCTAAGCAACAAAGAGCTATTGCTTGAAAATATAGACTATACAGTGAATCTATTCCTCATCTATCTTTTGACCTTATCCATTTTGCCCGGGTTCTTATATGAGAACACCGGACAACATGGGCTAGGCTCGTGGTACGCGCTTGTCCTAATAGCGATGTACAATTGGTGGGACTTGTTTGGGAGGTACGCGATTTACGTGAAATGGCTAAAGGTTGAGAATAGAAAAGGACTAACGATTGCGGTTTTATTTCGTTATTTCCTTGTTCCGGCATTCTACTTTACCGCGAAATATGGTGATCAAGGATGGATGATTATGGTCGTTTCTGTATTGGGATTCACTAATGGACATCTCTCTGTTTGCATCCTCACCACAGCTCCTAAAGGATACAAGGTAATCTATCTACGGGTTTGATTGTTTCTTGTATATAACTTGTATGTAAAATAATACAACTATACACAAGCCCGGCTCTGTGGCCAAGGTAAACAAGTCATTGCTTAGAGCCCTCAAAAAGAATATTTCGGCCTCAATTAATGTAGAATCTTCATAGTTTAGTGGTTAAAAGTATGTAGTTCTCTATACCTAAACATCACTGAGTTAGAGTCCAGCAACATGCATTTTTTTCTTTTTTTCTAAGAAATTCAAGTGGCCCAAAAAAATTTGTTTGCTTGGATTTTCTGAAACTCAGGACCGGCTCTGACTATAGAAGTAATTCTAATTCTGATTTTTTGTTTATAAAGCTCGCCTTTGTTTTTGTGAAGGGTCCGGAGAAGAATGCATTAGGGAACTTGCTAGTGTTCTTTATACTTGGAGGAGCATTTGCAGGAACAGGTTTGGGTTGGTTATGGCTTATTGGTAAAAAAAATGCCTTCTGAGGTCAGGGCTCTCATCAGCAATGCTTCACTTCGTTGGAGATTAGATATACTTTTTTCTGAAATTTTTATAAACAAGTAAAATCATTGTTAATAATTTGATTTCTTTTATATTCTTGATTTTATTATCCGCTATATATTAGTGAGAAATGATTTTCTAAATATGTTGACATATGCGAGCTTCGAAAAAGTTATAAAAAAATATAATTTACAAGAAACTGCTAAAAGCACAACACGTATTCGTTCATGAGTGTTACGTGTCATCCCAAAATTTTTGTGGGATCTTCGCTTTGGACAACTTTTATACCTTACTTTGTTCATGATTGTTACGTTCAAATTTTCTCTCACACTGAATGTAATTACATGTCTTATTCCTCTTAATTCTAATTTGTTGATACATGCATGTCTTATATGAGTAATTTTCAAACTTCTTAACTAACGATTACAAATGTATGTAATTAGAATATAAATTATATATATATATATATATTTATTTTAAAAAGCTTAAAGGTTTTTCTTTTTAAATTTAAAGCTTATATCTTAATATATTATTATTTAAATTTTAAAAAGAAATAACCAATAAAAATAATACATGTGTAGAATTGGTATCTTAAATTGTTAAGAGTCGTTTTTAAAATTTCTTATTTAAGGATCGTTTCTTAACTTATCTCAGTTTCTCTCATACTTTTTTTTTTATTATTATTACTTTTTTAGAAACTCTTTAAAGAGCCGCTCTTAAACTATTTTATAAACCAATAAAATAGTTCAATAGTATCTTCTGATTTTGACATAAAATTTAAACGATTTTTCAGAACTCTGCCAATACATTGGCTTATCTCATTTATGTTAAATGTTAGAGAGCCCATCGAACTAGTGATGTGATAGATCGAAATATGTACGCGGTTAATTGTATTAGTGTGGTTGTTGTGTCACTATCTAAATTCAAATATAGTAGAATGCATGAATATATGATGTGACATTTTAACTCTTATTTTCCCTTGAAAAGGGAATTCAAATTAATGCAGGAGTAAAAAAAAAAAAAAAAAAAAATTAATGCAGGAATAAAAAATATGTTACTTAGGGCCCAAGCAAAAGTGACTTCGAAGCCCAAATTGCAAAGCAAAAGTGACTTCGAAGCCCAAATTGCTTAAACCAACAACAGAAACCCATTACAGTGTAAACCCAGAAACAAATAACTTATTAAACGTACGTGGTGGTTAGAGAAGTAACCTTGCAGCCAATGAGGAGACATGCAAAGGATCTTCGAAGGAAGTTTCCAAGGTGAAGACATTTCAGAAGCTGAGGATCTATGAACGAGTATAAGCCAGAAGAAGAGTACTGAAAATGGTGGAGAGTCACGAGAATCAAGCTCCCGAAAAGGTTCAGGTACGTTTCAACATAACCCTGAAGTACTTAGATCCAAAATCTTTCACCATTTTTCTTTAAATTCTTGTTTGTTTATGTCTGACTAAATAAATAAATAAAAAAACAGGGGAAGTATCAAGCAATGGTTATTTGTTGTGTTCTTGGAATCGGATCTCTCGTTTCATGGAACAGTCTGCTTACTGTCGGAGATTACTACTACCAAGTTTTCCCGGTTCGGTCCGGTTCACAAAACTCTTCAGATTCTAAATTTGAGATCTGATGTTTTTGTTTTGTAAAACTAAAGTCGAACATTTCATATATCTTGTAGGATTACCATCCTTCAAGAGTACTCACATTTCTATACCAACCCTTAGCGCTTGGAACAATCACGATTCTCTCATACCATGAATCAAAAATCAATACTCGAAAACGTAACCTGATCGGTTACATTATATTCACAATATCTACATTCTTGCTCATTATTGTAAGTTTATGTCTAATCTCATACGTAAATATTTTTTATGAAACCGTATTCTGATTCTTAAACTTGAAACAGTTGGATTTGACAACAAAAGGACACGGAGGGATCGGACCATATATCGTATTATGCGCAATCGTTGCCTCGTTTGGATTCGCGGATGCTGCTGTACGAGGAGGAATGACTGGAGACTTATCGTTGATGTGCCCTGAACTCATCCAGGTTAATTTATAAGTTTTACAAATTCAAAATCTCGTTTTAGCTCAGATTTTTAGTATATACATATCTTCTTGCTTTCTTTGTAGTCATTCGTTGCCGGTTTGGGTATGGCTGGTGCTCTAACATCTGTGTTTAGGCTAATAACTAAAGCAGCATTCAAGAAATCCCATGACGGTCTTAGAAAAGGAGCTAGTGAGTTTAACATTTTTTGAAGATCTCAAATCCGAAAACCGAAAGCTAACAACTTACAAGTGTTGAAAACTTCATGTCTTGCTTACTCTTTTTATTTATTTTTGCAGTGATTTTTTTAGCTATCTCCACATTCATAGAGTTTCTATGTGTTATGCTCTACGCATATGTGTTCCCAAAACTTCTAATCGTTAAGTCTTACCGAAGCAAAGCCGCTTCGGAAGGATCCAAAACTGTTTCTGCTGATCTTGCTGCTGCTGGTATCCAAAACCAATCAGATTTGGTACTTTCAGATTTCTCAAGAATCTTCTCCATTCTCTGTTTTTGACAAAAACCTTAAGATTCTGCATTTCTTGATTATGATTTAAAGATTCTTGATTCTTGATTCTTGACTCTAATATATATGCAGACTGATAATGAATCCAAGAATCAACGGCTAAGCAACAAAGAGCTATTGCTTGAAAATATAGACTATACAGTGAATCTATTCCTCATCTATCTTTTGACCTTATCCATTTTGCCCGGGTTCTTATATGAGAACACCGGACAACATGGGCTAGGCTCGTGGTACGCGCTTGTCCTAATAGCAATGTATAATTGGTGGGACTTGTTTGGGAGGTACGCGATTTACGTGAAATGGCTAAAGGTTGAGAATAGAAAAATACTAACGGTTGCGGTTATATTCCGTTATTTCCTTGTTCCGGCGTTCTACTTTACCGCAAAATATGGTGATCAAGGATGGATGATTATGCTCGTTGCTGTATTGGGATTCACTAATGGACATCTCTCTGTTTGCATCCTCGTCACAGCTCCTAAAGGATACAAGGTAAATCTATCCACTCTTCCAACGGGTAATATAATATATATTCATCTAATGATTCTTGTAGGTAAGATAATACAAGTAATTTTAATTCTGATTTTTTTGGTTTAAAAAGCTCGGTTTTGTTTTTGTGAAGGGTCCGGAGAAGAATGCGTTGGGGAATTTGCTAGTGTTTTTCATACTAGGAGGAGCATTTGCAGGAACAGGTTTGGGTTGGTTATGGCTTATTGGTAAGAAAAATGCATTCTGAGCTCTCATCAGCAATGCTTCACTTCATTGGACATTAATATTAATATATATTTTTATGAGTTTTTTAAATATTTTTAGTAAAATCAGTGTTCTTAGTTTGACATTTCATTTAAACTTCATTTTTAGTTATTCAAAAAGTTTAGATATTATTGATTTTATAATCCGCTAAATACTAGTAAAAAAAAGAAAAAATCTATATAAATATGTTGGCATATGCGAGCTTCCAAAAAGTCATACAAAAATATAATGCACCGGCACAAATTCTTTGCAACTTTGAAAACTGAAAAATAAGAACATCTCGTGAAGCCCTACTAATTTTCTAGGGGATATATATGTCAAATCACGAGAAACCTGAGTCACATGACGCGACTAATCATTCACAAACAGGATTGATTATTCTGTTTTAAGCGTTCACATAATTAAAAAAAGAAAAAGAAAAAAAAAACTATATTTGTTATATAGACTAAATATAGATTATTTGTTATATTTCTTCCTTTTATGAATAAATTGAGGCTCCCTCTCGCCCACCAAAAAAAATATAGACTAAAACACTATCTAGTGCATAATTGGGAACATGGCATTAGAAGTATGACGTGAATATGTGTTGGTGGGAAGTCTACGAAGCTGTTGCTGAGTGCTATAGTTTAATAACAGTAAACTACTAAACTTAATGAAATAATCGTTTTGTTTTTATGACTAGATTATTCAGTAAAATTTAGATGCAATATTGACTAACGAATAATAACGCTTAAGTTAATGTTGGTTTAAACAAAATTTTGTTAACTCGTGTATTAAATTAGCTCAGTTAGTATCAATTTGTACATTTTGATAGTTCATGTATGTGTTATAGGCTTACAGCAGATGATCATAGACTATGCATGAATTGACCATATCCAGTCGACCAAATATAGAAACTTTATATTCTTCAATTTAAAATTTCTTTCTTTAATCTTTTGATTTTGTTTCTTTTTCTTTCCTTTTGAGTCTTATTTTCTATCCTCTCAATTTTTTCTTCTTCTTTGGTTATACTTTGTGGTTGTATTAAATTGACGTAAAGGGACGATTAGATAATGGAAATAAAAGAAAAGGTGCCAAACCAAGATCAGACCTTAGGGTATGCCAACCTTTTGAGTCTTATTTATATTTTCTCAAATTTGCTGTCAAACCATAAAAATCTATAATTATTTTTCTCAATCATCTACATGTTCTAAGAATCTTGTTTTGATTCTACATGAAAACTTTTCTCGTAATAATTTCAACAAACTCGTTGACTCGGCAAAACCCTCATGTGCTAAGTTCCAAGTATCTATAGCTTTTGTGCCCAAAAAGAAAAAAAAAAGAAAAAATACATAATCTTGTACTCGATCCAATTCTTGATTCTTGAAACAGGCTTATGATCTACAGAGCTCTCTGTAAATATATATTTTTGAAAATGGCGGATATATACGAGAACCAAGCTCATGAAAAGCTTCAGGTAAGTTTCCACAAAACCCAAAACTCAGATCCAAATCTTTCATTGTTTTCCTCAAATTCTTGTTTAAGACTGAATTTAAAAATCAGGGGAAGTATCAAGCAATGGTTGTTTGCTGTATTCTTGGAATTGGATCTCTCGTTTCTTGGAACAGTATGCTCACTATCGCAGACTACTACTACCAAATTTTTCCGGTTCGGTTTGGTCTATTCTTCTATTCAAAACTGGTTCTTGAAATCCGATTTTTTTTGTTTTGGTTGTCTAAGACCATGTTGACTTTAAATAGTGTGGTGACCAACAAAGTAAAAAAAACAACGTGGAGAAACATTATATTTCTTCTTTTATTCACTAAAATTTATATTGTTTAGAAATAATATTTGGTATATATGAACTTCACATATTTCATCTTCATTCCTTCTTCTATAGGAATTATAGAACAAATATATTCCTCATCAGATTTTAGAGAGGAAGAATAATGACAAAAAAAAAAAAAAAGTTTTTGTGGACTAACTAAAACATATGATTTCAATAAATTTGCATAAAACATGGGATTCAGATGAATATTTTATGTTAAATTAATATTTAGTAAAAAGTTCTCAAAAAGGTATAATAGAAACGAAATTTCAAATTCGAATAAATATTATGATTTTAATTTAAATTAGTATGGTAACTAATTAATTTTAATATATATTTCTGGTATATATTAAAATCTAAAATTAAATTCACAACAAATCTATAATATTACATTATGTCTTTAATTTAAATTAATGTTGATAAAAAAAATTCAAAATATCTTTTAAAAATGAATCTCCTGTTAATTAAAGTGATTTTTAATATTACTTTGTATGAATAATCGATGATGTTTTTTTTTTAATTAAATCTTGAGAAATCAATTCATTATGATGGTCACCATTTATTTCTAATAGTTTTTGACGTTATTCTCATTCCTTCTCACATTTTGTTCCTCTTCCTTAATTTTCTTTATTCCATTCCCTTCTGATATATTATTCACATTGTTTTTTAAGTATTTACCAATTTGAGCATATGTTTCTTGTAGGCTTATCATCCTTCAAGAGTAATAACACTTGTATACCAACCAATTGCGCTTGGAACAATCTTGATTCTTGCATATCACGAATCAAAAATCAATACCCGAAAACGTATCCTCACCGGATACATCATATTCACAATATCAACATTCTTGCTCATACTCGTAAGTTTTTCATTCATATGTTTTACTCTTAACACTAATCTTTCTCATGGAACTGTATTTTTATTATGGACTCAAAGACTAAAAACCTTTTTTTTTTTTTTTAAACAGTTGGATTTGACAACAAAAGGACACGGTGGAATTGGACCTTATATCGGTTTATGCACAATTGTTGCTTCTTTTGGTCTTGCCGATGCTACCGTTAAAGGTGGAATAATCGGTGATTTATCTTTGATGTGCCCTGAACTCATCCAGGTTTACCACAATTTTTACCAGACTTAAGGTCTCGGGTTTAGATAAATTGGTTTATCTAAACCGATTTTTACTAGATATATGCATCTTCTTTGTTCTTAATTTGTAGTCATTCATGGCCGGTTTGGCTGTAGCTGGTGCTTTAACCTCAGCGCTTAGGCTTATAACTAAAGCAGCCTTTGAGAAATCAAACGACCGTCTAAGAAAAGGAGCAAGTGAGTTTAACCTTTTCTTGAGATAAAAACATATAGGTGACTCCTTATATATTGTATATGTTATACTAAATAAGTTGACAAGATAAATATGAATTTACCACATAAATTGTAAACTTATCGCGAATATAATATAATTTAGAGAAATTCCCTCAAATAGCACCAAATGATGTTTTTGTTCCATAATTAGCACACATTTTTATTTAGGACAAAAATAGCATTTTATAAGGTTCATAATTTAAAATTTTTTGTTTGGGTTAATTATATTAGTATTTAGGGTATAGTTTTTAGGGGGTAGGTGTTAAAATTTAGGGTTTAGGGCTTAGGATTTAGGGTTTTCTAAACCCTAAATCCTAAATCCTAAACCATAAAAATAAGAGGTTAGGATTATCCTTTAATGAAAATGCTATTTATGTCCTAAATGAAAATATGTGCTAATTATGGAACAAAAACTAGATTTTGTGCTATTTTTGAGAATTGCCCTATAATTTAACATGATTTGTCATAATCATATAAAAACGTTGATATCTATTTTAATATATAGTGCTAAACAATTTGTTACATGCATAATGATATTTTTGTCTAGCTTATACAAATTGATGAGAGAGAACTAATAATACAAAAACTATAATTTCATTATTAATTTATAAGTCTTCTGATGTTATTGATTAAATTGACCAAATCTTAAAAATATCCAAAATTTTCAGTGTTTAGAAGTTTCATTTCTTGCTTTCCATTTTTTTTATTTCTTTCTCTTTTTGCAGTGATATTCTTAGTAATCTCAACATTCATAGAATTCCTCTGTGTATTGCTATACGCGTACGTGTTCCCAAAACTTCCAATCGTTAAGTATTACCGAAGTAAAGCCGCTTCTGAAGGATCCAAAACTGTTTCTGCCGATCTTGCTGCTGCTGGTATCCAAAACCAATCAGATTTGGTAACTTCATATTCCTCAAGAATCTTTCCTTTCTTGGTTTCTTTTAGAAGATTCTCCAAGAATCTTTCCTTTCTTGAATCTTTTCTTTATTAAAGATTCTTCACTCTTAAACTTTGTTTAGGATCTTGATTTGTTTCTATTCAGACTGATGATGATTCCAAGATTCAAAGGCTAAGCAAAAAAGACCTATTGCTTCAAAACATAGACTATGCACTGAGTCTATTCCTCATCTACGTTTTGACATTATCCATTTTTCCCGGGTTCTTATACGAGAACACGGGACAACATGGGCTAGGCACTTGGTACGCGCTTGTCCTAGTAGCGATGTACAACTTTTGGGATTTGGTCGGGAGGTACGCGCCGCTAGTGAACTGGCTGAAGGTTGAGAATAGAAAAGCACTAACGATTGCGGTTTTGTCCCGTTATTTCCTCGTTCCGGCGTTCTACTTCACCGCGAAATATGGTGATAAGGGATGGATGATTATGCTAATTTCTGTTTTGGGATTAACAACTGGACACCTCACTGTTTGCATTCTCACTATAGCTCCTAAAGGATACAAGGTATACTCTTCCTACGGGTTTGATTGTTTCTTTTCGATTACGTTTGTATTTAGGGTAAATAAGTAAATGACCATGAACATTTATTAGATTAGGTACTGACTGTAGGTGTTTTTATTTATTTATTTACACAAAACACAGAAATGTGTGTTTTCTAAATAGTAACATTTTTTTCTTGGTCGAACAAATATCATTATATATATATAAAATGACACATTGTTTTGCTCAAAATAAATCCCTCATATATATTTATTGAGATTGCATTTTGGGGGACTAATCTTCAATTTGAATGAAATAAATATTTTTGACATTTAAAAAAACGAACACAATTATTGACAATCAACCGCTACCTACATATTAATTCTGATTTTGTATTTCGTGAAGGGTCCGGAGAAGAATGCGTTAGGGAATTTGCTGGTAATATTTATATTAGGAGGAGCACTTACAGGAGTTTCTTTGGGTTGGTTATGGCTTATTGGTAAGAAGAATGCCTTTTGAGTTCTTGTCGGCAAAGATTCATAACATCATTTTGTGCAATTATTCCGATTAATCATTAATCCGACCCTGTTTTGGCGGCAAATGAGAAAATTGGTGCCTCAAAAATAACTGTTTAAGACTTTTTAAGTGTTTAGTCATGTAAAAGAAAAAAAGAAAAAAAAGAACAAGGAAGAAGAGAATACTAACACGTAAGAATTGTAATAACTATTTGAGGTGAAGTCTTATGTCGATGCTTCACCAAATTGGCAGATTGTATTCCATTTGTCCAACTTCACCAATCTATTTGAGGTGAAGTCTAGTTTTTGCTTTTGTCACTTATGACTATTTTAGACCCATCTTACAATATACATCTTCATCCAAGCATAATTCACACTACTGCTGTATAATCTTTTCCTAAACCCTTTCTAAAAGTGTTTGTGATATTTCTAGAAAACAATAATATTAAGAAAAGAGAATTTTAGCAAAACTGCCATAACCCCACCTTTTCTTTTCAAAAATGTCATTTCAAGAATATCAAAACATGCGGTACTTTAACAATATCTCAAAAAAAAAAAAAAAAAAAAAAAGTTAGTGAGTTTTAGATTATTTTTAATAAATTTGGTAAATTAGAGAACTTCTGTTTTGATTTTTTCATTAAATTTTTTGAAATCTCATATAAAATTATGAGATTTAAATCTTTGTATTTTAACTAAGAAATCTTTACTAAAACATCTTAAAATCACTTAAAATCCAATATTTTAAATATTTCTAATAATAGTAGATTATTAATCTAATAATACTTGATTGTAGAAGATTTTTCAAAAATCATGTTTGTTATTTTGAATACATCCCCTTGGTATCATTTTTGCCGACGAAAAATATTATTGTTTTCCTCGAAGATATGATGTGGATATTAAACCTTTTATTAAATAAAAATGATATGTGGATATTAATTAATACATGGACGAAAAAAGGGGTTATATTTTTTTGTTGTCAACCTAAAAAAAAATGGTTATTAATACATGAATTTTCTCCGGGAAAGTTTTGCTTTCAGACCACACCGTCTTAGAGTAGACCAAACATGGAAACTAAAAAGCTTTCAAATTTTCAAATTTTTTAAATATTTTGATTCTCTTTCCTTTTCTTTCTTCGTGGGTCTTATTTAATCCTCTCAAATTCGCTGTCAAACCTTAGTATCTGCAATTATTTTATTCGCTTCATCTCCATGTTTTTAGAATCTTATTTTGAATCTGTATGAAAGCTTTGTTCACAATAAAATCAATAAACCCGTTGACTCGGCAAAATCCTCGTATGCTAAGTTCCAAGTAAGTATCTGTAGCTTTTTTAATCTCCAGAAAAAATAAAATAAAACTTCATCTTGAATCCGATCATATTCTTGAATCTTGAAACAGGGTTTATAGTCTTTTGAGCACTCTGTAACAATTTTGAAAATGGCTGATGGATACGAGAACCAAGCTCCTGAGAAACTTAAGGTAAGTTTCCACAAACACACACACAAAACTCAGATCCAATAAATCTTTCATTGTTTTCTAATTCTAAAAAACAAAATTCTTGGTTATTTGCAAAAATCAGGGGAAGCCTGAAGCAATGGTAGTTTGCTGTATTCTTGGAATTGGATCTCTCGTTTCTTGGAACAGTATGCTCACTATCGCAGATTACTATTACCAAGTTTTTCCGGTTCGTTTCGGTTCGGTTAAGTTTAAGATTCGAAATCTGTTTATTAAGTAAAATTTTTAGAGTTGTAAACATTTTTTTGATGTTTTCTTATAGGATTATCATCCTTCAAGGGTACTCACACTTGTATACCAACCCTTTGCGCTTGGCTTAATCGTGATTCTCACATATCACGAATCCAAAATCAATACCCGAAAACGTAACCTGATTGGTTACAGTCTATTCACAATATCTGCATTCTTGCTCATTGTCGTAAGTTTTTTAATATAAGTCTTAATCTATGGATCTTGATTTTTTTTTTATTATGAGACTCAAGAAGACTCTAAAAATACTCAAAAAAAAAAAAAAAAAAAAAAAACAGTTGGATTTGGCAACAAAAGGGCGTGGTGGAATCGGACCTTATATCGGTTTATGCGCAGTCGTTGCTTCTTTTGGCCTTGCGGATGCTACCGTTCAAGGAGGAATGATCGGTGATTTATCATTGATGTGCCCTGAACTCATCCAGGTTTATTAATTTTAAATAATTCAATGTCTCTCTGTTTTAGATAACTCGGTTTTTACTAAATATATACAATCTTCTTGATTCTTTGTGACTAGTCTTTCATGGCTGGTTTGGCTGTATCTGGTGCTCTAACCTCAGCGCTTAGGTTAATAACTAAAGCAGCCTTTGAGAAATCAAACAATGGTCTAAGAAAAGGAGCAAGTGAGTTTTAACATTTTCTTTACAAGTGTTGAAAACTTCATTTCTTGCTTACTTTTTGTTTTTGTTTTTTCTGCAGTGATATTTTTAGCTATCTCCACATTCATAGAGTTTCTATGTGTTATGCTATACGCATACGTGTTCCCGAAACTTCCAATCGTTAAGTATTACCGAAGAAAAGCCGCTTCTGAAGGATCCAAAACTGTTTCTGCTGATCTTGCTGCTGCTGGTATCCAAAACCAATCAGATTTGGTACTTTCAGATTACTCAAGAACTTTCCCTTTCTTGGTTTCTTTTAAGACATTCCTCAAGAACCTATGTTTCTTGATTATTTATTTTTCTTTCAAGATTCTTTACTCTTAGACATTGTTTTAGCTTCTTGATTCTTCTATGCAGACTGATGATGACTCCAAGAATCAAAGGCTAAGCAACAAAGAGCTATTGATTCAGAACATAGACTATGCACTGAATCTATTCCTCATTTACGTTTGTACATTGTCTATTTTTCCGGGGTTCTTATACGAGAACACGGGACAACACGGGCTAGGCGATTGGTACGCGCTTGTTCTAGTAGCAATGTACAATTGTTGGGATTTGGTCGGGAGGTACACGCCGCTGGTGAAATGGCTCAAGATTGAGAATAGAAAAGTGATCACAACTGCGGTTTTGTCACGTTATTTGCTCATTCCGGCGTTCTATTTTACTGCGAAATATGGTGATCAAGGATGGATGATTATGCTCATTTCTGTATTGGGATTGACTAATGGACATCTCACTGTTTGCATTCTCACCACAGCTCCTAAAGGCTATAAGGTAATAATCTATTTTTAACCTTATTCCTAAATATAGATTATCAAAAATCATTTGAGAAAACATAACGGAAATGCAAAAGGCAAACAATAGGAGAATATGAGTTTTATAGTTTCAAACGCTAATATTTGCGTTTGTATTTCCGTAATAAAAACTGAAAACACAAACATGAAATACATATGAAATTATTATATTTTTATTTGTGAAGGGTCCGGAGCAGAATGCGTTAGGGAACTTGCTGGTGATGTTTCTGTTAGGAGGGATATTTGCAGGAGTTTCTTTGGATTGGTTATGGCTTATTGGTAAGAAAAATGCGTTTTGAGTTCTAATCACACCAAAACCAGTGATTTTTCACTTTATTTAATTAGAGGTTTAATCTCCTTGCTTCTTATATTATTCTTTGTAAGTGTTCATATCCTTCAAAACAGAACAGTCTAAAAAAAAAATGTCAGAATCGAAATATCAGAATATTTGTTACAGGTCTATTCGTATCTTGTACACAAGTTCTTGTAGATTACATAAACTAGCTCATTTGAAGATAAATCGAAAGAGATGGATTCATACATACCTTTTGTAAATGTTCCTGATAAGTAGAAAAACATAATTGAGCGCAACGCTGGTGTAAATTGCTTTAATCCATCCAAAAAAATAGGATAAAATGAAAAAGGGAAATTACATCAACGCTGCACTCAATGATGTTCATTCTAACCCAGGAAAAAATTATCTTCCTTACTCTTTTTTTTTATCACCATGACAATGAACGCATACATAATTTATAACACATTATTGTTTGTTTTGTTTTAAAGCAGTACAATGCTGGATTGTACTACTGTGTACGATTTACAAACCGTACTAGAATCGTATATTTTGGGGGTTCCAAGTTTAGATTAATAAAACAAAATTAGTCCATGTGTTTCCTTTGATAGTAGTAATACAAAAACATTGTTCAATTATTCGTAATTAAATTTTAGAATAGTCTAAAACAATGTTAATGTATTCGTAATTTAAAATTTAGAATAATGTAAGTTTGTGTATGTACTTTAAAGATATGTTTTCGTGTGTACTGCAGCGAAACACCAACTTTGTGACTTTGTGTAGTACACGAGATCATCTCTATGTCAACCACGTCGTTCTTTGTTTAGTCCCTTTTTAGGACAAATCATGAGTAGCTTTAATTACCTTTTTTTTATAAAAGATTTGGGTTTTCATAACTCATAAGTTTACACAATTATACGGTTTCGTTTTAATTTTTCTTTCTTGCTATAATGGGTATTCGGTTTATACGGCTTAATGTATTCCATTTTGGCTCAGTTTCTAAGCTGGTTTACATCTGTTGTTTTAGAAAAATTGTAGAAGTTTTAAATTGTCTTTAGATGAAAATTTCATATATATATATATTACGATACGACATCTTTAGATGAAAATTTCATATATATGATGTCTTCCTAAAAGTTATGACGTTGAGCTAAAACTAAAAGCAATAGAACTATAGAAGCATTTGTTGACTAAATCGAAAAATAAACCAAGAAATTATTTGGTCACTAATGAGTACCACTATATAAAAAGAAAAGTAAAAGAAAATGATACGATTTGAGTAAAACAACAACAACTATTTCATTATATGAATAGAGTTTAAATCCAACGTTAATAGAGTTTAAAGTGCACTCACTGCTAATTAACCGCGAGTTTTTATCGTTTATCGAAATTGTTAGAAATCTTTTTTTAACTAAATCGCATACTGTCGTTCTGAGTTTTTTCCTCTATACCAAATATAATCCAAAATAATTGAAAAGGTGTGATAGCTCACTATGACGTGTAATGACGTACTGTTCGGACCACACTGATAACACCATGTGATCATAGAAGCTTCTTTCCTTTTTATTTATATAAAATCAAACATATGTATAAAGTCCACTTTCGGTTTTGGCGACATTAAATTGATTCCAAAAGGTTTATAATATCTTACTTGTGAATTCTTTTTATTGGTAAGTCACTTGATCATCTAGGGAAAATTTAGATCCTTAACAGTTCTCGTTGACAAGAAAATCAATAGATAATTATCTATATAATTGCACTAGTCATTTGGTAAGCACCCAAATAAAGTGATGTTAACGAATGGTCAAATTATGAAAGTGATATCGAGTCCAATAATTCATTAATCAGTCATTGATTAAGAGGTTGATATGTAACAAAATTTGTATATTTTTTCCTTCAAATTCTGCAAAAAAAAATTTATGGACTTTTCCTTTAAATTCTTACAAACGATAACACTGGTTAGCATATATATTATATGAAATGTAAGTCTAGTTCAGTTTGTCCATTCTAATCCGATCCATTAAATCAAATAAATGTCTATAATAGATTGTTAAATCGTTTTTATATTACGATATATCTTTAGTAGTGTAATATAAAACAAACGAAATGGTAAACTACAGCCGTATATAAAAACGACGACTTGGTGTTTGAATTAAGTTTGGCAAAGTGATTTATAAGAAACTCCAATATTGAAAATCTTGGTCGCACAAAAACACAACACAAGTGTGTATATCGACGAAAAAACGTGTTCATTGTATGGTACGAAAAACGAAAACAACTTTTGGGGTCATGTAAAACAAAATTTGCCTTTTTAGTTCAAATGAATTCATATGGCACCGCCCAATTTTTTTTGCATGTCTCGACTTTGTAGGTCTTTTTTTGTTTCTTTATATCCACAAGTATATTTAATCAAAATGGTTTAGACTTTGAAGGTTTGATTGACTAAGAACACTACCAATTTTGAAAAAAAATACTCATTCGGTTTCAAATTAATTATCGTTTAAAATTGTTTCACATATATTAAAAAAATATTTAATTTTTCTATTTTAACTTTAATTAATGTTTATTTAATTTTATTTTATTGATCAAAATTTTAAAATAATAAAGATAAAACTGAATCTTTTACTAAACATTTGCATTATAAACTTAAAACGAAATAAGTTTGAACTTCTAAAACAATAGCTAGTATAAACCAGAAGGGAGTATTAAACTACTGAAATGACAACAATGAGCTGCTGGCAATCCAATTAAACTATAATTAGACTATTTAACTAGACCAATCTAATTTATGTTTTTCTTACCGCAAAAAAAAAAAAAAAAAAAAAAAACACACACTAGAAGTCTGGAACAAGTGGTCAACACAAAACAGCTCATCCCAAAAATGCCGACGTTCAAACTAAAGTAGGACCCACCGGTTCGTGTTTACACGTGCTTTGTCCCCACTCTTAGATGGCTCTTCTCACACCACGTGTAAAAAAGTGATCATGACAAACCGTGAATTCAATTAAAAACGAGTTTCCTTGTTTTTTCTTTTTCTTTACGTTTTTGCAGAAAATATTTCTTACGTGTATGCTCCTTTTGACAGGTGGCAGCTGGTCATTAGATACTTTCCCCGTGATTGACCCCAATGGTTTCACGCACGTATGTATGCTAACGACACGTGTACTTCTCACGTGCACATTCCCAGCCCGTCTTGCCGGTTTCGGTCATTGGATTAAACTTTGTAAGTTATTTTACTTTCACATCGATATAACTGTTTTTAAAAATGTGGTGCCATCAATAAAAATATTATAAGTTCATTGTGCATTTTCATTTATTTACTATATTCTTTTCATTAAACTAATGATTCTTTGTAACTTGTTGAAATGGAAGATGAACCCTTAAGTCAATCCATAATAATGTAAGAAGACACAATAAGTCAATTATTTTTTTAATTATCAATCATTTATCTTCCTTTCATGTGTCTTCTTTTCTACTATTTCGGTAAATTTGTGCACCTTATATTAATCTTACATCTTCGAGGCATATTTGGCATATTTAATATAATCGCTGGTAGATCTCCATGCATTTATGTAGAAGAAAAGCCGACCAGAAATATTCAATAAAAAAGAGTAGATACCAATAATGGTAACTCCATCGTATAAACAATGTTATGAGCTATATATTGTTTATTGGTGGGATGTTGCTTTCACTTTGACGATTAATATACTTTAATAAATATTAAAAAAGAAGAAGATAGTATCTTACATATCAATGTAACAAAATCTAAGTAACAAATACAGTATTGTTTTCAAATAACACTATCCCAATGGTTTTTTGTTTCTTGGAATTGCAAAAAACCATTAACATCAAACGTATAATCATGAATTTCAGAAGTACTCGCAATATTATTACTGTAATAACTGATCTCTTTTTCATCCTCGGTGCTGCAAGTGCTACTATTGATGTAAGTTGTGGAACTTGAGTTTAATGGAGTCGGGCTCGAAGAAGGTGTTGTCAAGACCGAAGCAAAGTCGGAGTAATAAGGCTCTAGTACCAAGTTAGCTTTCAAATAATCATCGTCTTGGTTCGATGGGAACGAAGGCATTGAATCTTGGACGGTCTTCATTGTCATGAGGTCTTGGACTTCTCCGAATTGATCCATGATAGGGAACCAAGGTTGTAATTCTTGATTACCAATCATGTTGTAGTCGGTTTGGTATTGGTTTACTTCGGTTTGGTTCTCGTGTGTGTTGGGGTTGTTTTGGTTTGAAAAGAGAGAGGTAGCGAGTTTGAGTATCTCGGGGTTAACTAATGGTTGATGATGACCATCACCCATCATGAGCCTCGACATGTTCATGTATTGCTGATGATGATGATGATGCGAAGAGTTGTATAGAGATGAGTTGAGAATGGAGGAGATATCGAGAAGATCAAGACGTGGACTATGTGTAACCGGATCGATTCCCATTTTTAGAAGTCTTTTTCTGATGTGAGTGTTCCAATAATTCTTGATCTCGTTGTCAGTTCTTCCTGGCAAACGAGCCGCAATTGCAGACCACCTATACAAAACCAAACAAAACACAAAACTAAGTAAGAATCTTGGCATGCACTGTATTTTCTTGATTTTTCGATATTTTTCATAATCAACAAAGTCTATTCGTATCATTTGTCACGTCGATATCTCATTATTAGAAAGTTCACTTTGTGATCATATAATCCAAGCAAAGACAAATCTATGAGATATGTATTTATTAAAGAAATTTCGTAATGAGAAAAAGATGAGAGATTAGTTGAAAATATGTCGGAAATTGGAAAAATCAAACTCACTTGTTCCCCATGATACTGTGAAGTTGAATAATGGTTTCTTCTTCTTCGAAAGAGAATCTTCCACGCTTTATGTCTGGTCGGAGATAGTTGGTCCACCGGAGCCGACAACTCTTACCACATCTTTGTAACCCTATAATCAAGATTCAAGAACAAAGCAAAACTTTAGAAAACCCAACCAATATATGAATAAAAATTATGATTAGAATGCAATAATGAAGATATATATATACGAACCAGCATTTTTGGGAAGAGTTCTCCAATTTCCATAACCATGATTATTGATATAATCAATGAGCTTTTGATCTTCCTCAGGAGTCCATGGTCCTTTCTTGAGCCCATTCTTCTTCTCGCAACATGGTGTTCTTCCCATCCTTTTTGATTAATTATTACTCAATATGGAGTCAATTTTTTTTAAAAAATCAATGATTGGTTAATATCAGTTTTTTCAACAGAGACTAGGGGAGAGAAAGAGAGAGACGTAGGGTCCTTAAAGAGGAGTACGAAGTATATATAGGAAAAATATCAGTTTTTTCATATGAGGAAAAAGGTGAAGTCAAATTGATTCGGTGCCGTCCTCTGTTCATCGATTGGGCTACGTGTCCTTTATTTTCCCAAAAATTAGTTGTTTTCCAAAAAATATATTATTTGGCTGTATACATCTATATACTTTCTTTTTTTATTTAATCATAAAATTTTATTAATTGTGGTCCTTTTTTTTGCCCTACATAAATTTTAGGCTAATTTCTATCATTGGGTTTGTGTTTGTATGTATTTTGTTTTTCTTTCATGTAATAGTTATAACTGTGCATGTGAATCTAATGTGATATAACGAATAATGAAGTGGTTTTGCTCTACTGGTTTCCATTTGAGAAGAATTGTTTTGTTGGTTTAAGACATGGATCGATTTTTTTTAAACGCGGAACTCTCTACTTATTTTCACTTGGCCATCAGAGCATTCTTATGGTTTTTCTGGGCTCCGAAATTAATCTGATCTCATGATTCGTTGATCCGAGAATCAGATAGAGAATAAACATATCCGCGACTTGACTCGGAACTTATAGTGTCTGTTGAATCGGATCATCCGAATTATAAAAAAAAAAAAAAATTAATGCGACACTGCGTACATACAAAACTTTTAATCTGGGTAACAAAAACTAATTAGCTCAAGTTAGATTGTTATTAAATCATTTATACATTCTTGTTGATCTTATTAATAACAAACGATGTCGTCTCTTTTATATTCTATGGAGATTTTATCCAACAATTATCCTAGTTTTGAGTGGATATGTTTCAAATTAGATGTTTTTAATTGATTACGACTTTGTAATTTTTTTTTTTTGTATGTTGGACTTCTATGTTGGTTAAAGAAGGAGAAAAAAATAGATAAATAGTGTTTTAATATTGTTAGTAAAGACGTAGACAATTGTACGTACGATATGAATCACGTGATTTTGGGAAGGTTTGTAGTGAAATGCTGTACCCATAAATTAATGTATATAGTATGTGTTGATGATACTTAACTAATCAATTGATTAATATAGAAAATAAACGATGCAGGCACAATTATCTATAGGGACAACGACGTCGTCGCGAAGAGTTAATATTGCTCTTCGCTGAAAAAAAGAAAGAAAAAAAAAAAGTATTGCTCTTCCGTAGCACTTGGCTGTTTTCATATTAGCTGTCGCCAAAGTTATGATTCCACGTACTCACTCTCTCCCCCCTCACAATTTCAACTCATCTCTTGTTTTTCCTTTGGACTTTTTTTTTTCCCTTTTATAATAGAAAAAGAAAACACATACTTAAAAGTGAATATATAAAAATATCTAAAGTTACATATTGCGCGAATAACGAAAACAGAGAACACTTTTTTGGAAGTGTAGTGTGAAAATGAAAATGAAAATGAAAATGAAAATGAAAATGAAAATGAAAATGAAAATTTTATTATTATTATGGAATAGGTACTTTTTTGTCAATTTATAAGTAAATACATAAACTCTAACACTAACGTATATATAAATCCAAGGAAGATTTTTTTTTATTGCAAATTTTTTAAAATACTTGAAGAACAAACGGTTTTCATATACTTTGAGTTCTGAAGAAATTGTTTTTTTTTTTATATAAGCTATTATAATAATTTAGAGTCTAGTACCTTTTATAGCTAGGCTCTAAATTGTAGAAAATAGGTATAAATCATCAGGTTTCATTTATGAACTGGAAACATAAGGTTAACTTGTTTATTTTCACAAGGTATCGAATTAAGTTTGTATTTTTGTTCAAACATTAAATCAAATAGTTCCATAGTTTTTATCATATTATTCGAACCCTAACTATTTGATGATATAAGTAAGAATATGAAGAAACATACTTTACTAAATTATTTTGGAGAGCTTCATTTATTTTTATGTTTATTTGACGGCATTTTGGAGAGTTTCATTAGTGCAGAAGGTCCACGAAATTTCTTGTTATTTAGCTAGCCTCGTAATATATGGGTTAATGTGATTATCTAAACACTAACCAGACCTCAAGACGTTAATAACGTTTTGGTCAAAATTTAACCAAAAAAAAAAAAAATATATATATATATATATATATATATATTGTTTCAAAGGAGGCCGAACGATCTATTGGATATTCCGGATGACTAATATGTGATGGGTCCAACACTCTAATCCGGGGGATAAAAATTAAGAGACCCCAATGCATTGCCATTTACTACTGCACTCCTACGAATTCGTATACTTGTAATTTGTAAATTATAATTACAAGTTTTATTTAATTTCTAAAAAAAAACCATATTATCCACCGATAAATTCATGAGTTTGATATATACAATGTATTGTATATATACATTATACACTCCACATTTAGCTGTTCCTCTCTGTCTCTCTCCATCCCATCAAACTTTTTTCCAGAAAAAAATGAAGACCAATCTTTTGGACATATTAGCTTTTTTCTACGTGAGATTTTGAATACCTTATTGTGAATTTATGAGGCTCCCAAATTCCAACTAAAATTTTGGATTTTGATTTATCTATCTTCTTCCTCATTGTGTGGCTAATTAGTCATTTTGAAGTAAATGTAGAAGTGACAAGAAAATTGATTGATATATACATTTTGCATGGCGTGACGTCAGATCGTTTACATCTCTTTGTGATGGTTTTGTCCGAAGCACGAGTTTTTTTTTTTTTTTTTTTTTTTTTTTTTTTTCAAAGCACGAGTTATGCGACTCATCTTCCCTTTCGAGTTTCGACACTTTATATCTTACATGTAATCAAATCAATGTGAGATTAAATATATCTAAGTGAGAAATTTGAGTTTATTCTTTGATTTTTCTTTTTTCTTTTGGTTTAAAGGTTTTTTTTTTTATAATCATTATTCAAGGTTTTCTTTAACAGATGAGTAAGTACAAAACCAACCTGTTACCGTACGTAAATTAGAGAAGGCATGAGATATATTAAAAGATTCGGTTTACAAAACCGGAAGATAACCATACCTAATCGAGATTAGCTGACTCTGGTGTTGCGGATCTGAACGGTTAGCCGGTTTATCTTTGAACTTTTCTTTCAAGAAATACTTGACCATAGAAATTATAACCAAAACTAAGAATAAAAATTCACCTAATCAATTTATGTTTAACTCGACTAATTAGAGCTTTGTTGTCTTAGTGTTGTCGGATTCGGTTTCGATTCCATTACCACGATAGGAATACTCACTTCTTGTGTTAAAAAACAATGTCTAATTGCGAAAACATATACAAAAACAAACATTTGGAACTCTTAGGTTTAGGATACACTACAAGAAAACTGGCCGAAATCTGACGGCCAAATCCGTCGGAAATCCGTCGGAAGCCAATTCCGACGGATTTCCGACGGATTTGGCCGTCGGGCCTATCTCGTCGGAATTTGAAAATCCGTCGGAACGCCGTCGCATGTTCCGACGGATTGCCGACGGTTATTAGTAATTTTGTAAATTTAAAAATTTAATGAATTTATATAATTTGAAAATATATTTAAAATTATAAAATAATTAAAAAAAATAAATTGAAAATTAAAAATGAAATTAAAATTAATAATATCCAAAAAAAAAATTAAATTTTGTTGTTTTAAAAAAAAAAAAACATTAAAACGAAAAATTTAAAAAATCTACGGTTGCGGTGGCGGGGGTGGTGACGATGACGATGGCGTCTGCGTCATCCGAGCAAAATACGCGGCCATCTGAGCCGCGATCTGGGCTTGGACTTCTTCTTGGACCTTCGTTGCCATCCGCGTTTCCATCTCGCGGTTGCTTTCTTCCAATGTAAAAATCTTGGTGCGCATTTCGTCCATCTCCGAAGTCCTCTGTGCGAGTTCAGCCCGTAGATCTTCATCTACTGAATAGCGGGAAGAAGCCGAAGATCGGAACTCGTCGGGAAGACCGAAAACGCGACCTCTGCTCCGCGGAGTTGCCTGCGAAAGAAATTAAACGTTAAAATTTAAAAATAGAAATTAAAATTAGATAGTAAGTAAATATAAAAACAAAATATTACTTACCTCCAACACGAAGTTGTTGATGACCTCGACACGAGCTTCAGTGCACGGAGGAGTTCCGTCAACCAACGGCTGAGATTGGAGATAGGCTTGCGTTTGCATCTCAACGGCCTCGCATATCTCCCGAGCCACCGGATCTTGTATTTCGTGCGTCTGTTTGTTGGTGTGGGCATCCTTGAGCAATTCGAGGGCGGTAGGCTCACGTCCGAGTTCATGACACTGAAAAATGATCAAGTAATAAATATTAAAAAATTATGAAAAACCTAAATCTAACCGATAACTTAAAACTTAAATTGCAAAAAACCTTAATATAACCGATAACTAAAAATTCTCATTACAAAAAACCTAAATCTAACCGATAACTTAAAATTCTCATATTAGGAAAAAAAAAAAAAAGTAAATAATAAAACTTACCATTTGAAGCTTACGGGTTGCCTTGCTCACCGCTCCTAAGTTGTGCGTTGCTTTGCCCTTGCCACTGCGGTTGCTGTTCCGGTTAGTCGAGTGGATTGTTGAAGCCGCTTTGGTTGAGTCTCGGCTCCAATACTCACAAAATCCAGCCCACAAGTCCGGGTTCCCAAGGAACGGCTTCGGGACTTCATTGTTCAGCCACTTCTCCTTCCACTCGTGCATCTGCTTCGTGTAATGAGACCCCGCCTTAGCATCAAAGGCGACTCTCACCGTAGCCGTGTGCTGTGGGTCCCATGTAAACTCTTGCTGCAAAAAAAAAATTGAAATAAAGTTTAATAAATTAATTAATATTAAACTTTAAAAAAAAAAAAGTAAGGTTTACAGCAAAATGTCGAAACCAAAGTTCTTTCTCTTCCAACGGCATCGACGAATATGTTGGATGTGGATGTCGTACCATCGAGTTCAGCATCCGGTTGATGGACTTGGGTATCCCGCTGCTTGTAAGATGAAACCTACAAAAAGAATTTCGAAGATATATAATATTAGAAAAATTTTAAAAACCAAAAAAAATTAAAAGATTTGAAAAAAATACTTACCACGTCCCTCCTCCGCGACATAGTGGATGAAGTAGCGTGCAATGGTCGCGGTTCGGTTGAGACACGAAGTCCTCGATGCTCATCTGTGTTGGAGCTGACTGGGTCGGAGCCGACTGCGTCTCCGGAACATGAGAATGGGGGAACGAACCCTGAGCCGAGTCTGATCGACGACGACCACCACCCCTAGTCCGCTGTCTCTGTCGGGCCCGCTGCTGAGAACCACCGCGGCTCGAACCCCCCTCGTCGACACGCTCGTCGAGAAACTCACCGTAATCCCTAAAAAAATAAAAACAAATTAAATAAGCAATAAAATGTAATAAAATTCATAAATCTAATAAGAAATTAAAAAATAAATTATATAAATTTAAAAATCCTAAAAACTTAGAAAAGTAAACAATTATAAGAAATATAGCAAATTTAAAGCAAATTTTTATATTATAAATTATAACAAATGTATAAATTAAAGATAATTAAATTATAAGAAATTAAATAAATATATACAAAATTCTATTATATATATATATAAAATTCTAAAAATCTTAAAAATAATAAAACTACAATTTCATATAATTATAAATCTAGTTTTCATATATTTTAAATTTCCAAAAAATTTTAAACAATTACATTAACAAAAATCTAACCTCTAATTTTAATCTAACCATACAAAACCTAAATCTAACCATCCAAAACCTATATCTAACAATCATGAACCTAAATCTAACAATTTATTTCCAAAATCTCAATTCCAATTCCCTAAACTCAATTCCAAATCCTAAATCTATAAATCTATAAATCAAAATCAAAAGAGTAGGATTAGATCTTACATGTTCTCTGGAGAAGCTGAGATGATGATGAAGTTGTGAAGAAAATCGGAAGTTTTAGAGAATTTGAGAGGTTTTGAGGTTTTTTTTTTTTATGAAAATGGCGATGAACTCGCGGAGAAGACGAAGTTGAATATATAAAACAAATTCCGACGGATAATTCCGTCGGAATTCCGTCGGAAGTTTATTAATAATAAATGACACCGACACTCGAGATTCTTCTTCTCTTAAATTTCGCGTATCCGTCGGAAATCCGTCGGTAATTTCCGACGGATTTCCGACGGACGCGCGAAATTTAATACACGCGGGAAGACGAAATATCTTGTTTCGCGGTTTTATTTTCGCATGCCGTCGGAAATCCGTCGGAAATTACCGACGGATTTCCGACGGATACGCGAAATTTAATTCGAACCGTTTCCGAAATTTAATTCGCGGTTTTATTTTAGGAGTCCGTCGGAAAACCGTCGGTAATTTCCGACGGATTTCCGACGGCATGCAAAACAAAACATGTCTGTCATTGGTCAGTCAACCTTAAACAAGGCCACGTGTTTCCCCAAATCCGTCGGAAATCCGTCGGTAATGTCCGACGGATTTCCGACAGATTTGGGGTTTTCGAGTTTTATTCGATCCGTTCCTGGTGAGATATGTTTGTATGGTAATTCTTAGTGATTTTTATGAAAGAATACAAAATAATATCTTCCCGATTGTATGAAAACTTGAAAACTTACATTTCAAAGTTTCAAAACACAAACAAGTAGCTATCGTATATGAAACGTTATGAAACACTTTCGTCATTTGTATGACAAATCTTGTAAATATGATTTATAGGTAATATTTAAGTTCATTTTATACCTTGACTTATATAATAACGTTTTAAAATACATTTTTGGGTTTCTTGTGTGGAACGATTGAAATTTGGTCATGAAACCACAAATCCGTAGTTTTTCCGTCGGAAGTCCGTCGGATAGTGTTACCGTCGGAAATCCGTCGGAAATTTCCGACGGATTTGATAGATTTATTGGGGTAGTTTTAAGGGTTTGTATCATCATCATCATCATCATCATCATCATCATCATCATCATCATCATCATCATCATCATCATCATCATCATCATCATCATCAACATCATCATCAACATCATCATCATCATCATCATCATCATCATCATCATCATCAACATCATCATCATCAACATCATCATCATCATCATCATCATCATCATCATCATCATCATCATCATCATCAGCATCATCATCATCAGCATCATCATCATCATCATCATCATCATCATCATCATCATCAACATCATCATCATCATCATCATCATCATCATCATCATCATCATCATCATCATCATCATCATCATCATCATCATCATCATCATCATCATCATCATCATCATCATCATCATCATCATCAACATCATCATCAACATCATCATCATCATCATCATCATCATCATCATCAACATCATCATCAACATCATCATCATCATCATCATCATCATCATCATCATCATCATCATCATCATCATTAATTTGTATAAATACGATTAAAATGTTAGAAACTGCGGTATTTTATTAAAGAGCTGCAAAGGAGCTTATCGCCGTAAATTTAAATAAAATTACAAAACACAATTACGTAATGTCTTAAAATTAAAAACATGAAAAAAACAAAATTACATATTGTCGTTCTCTGGTTCAGATGATGAAGATCCTTCAGATGGAATATTTGCGTCTGAATCCTCAAAAAATTCTCCTTCTTCTTCCTCTGACTCTGAATGAACTACACCGAATTGTGTGAAATCAACGACAAGTGCGAGATCACAAGTAGGCTCAACTGGATCCATTGGAATATTTATGGTGGGTTGTAACGGATCGTGTGCAGCAACTCCATAAATTCTTCCTCTAGGGGTAATAGCAGTAACTGTGACCCAAGGATCTGACCGCCGGGTTACTCGAGGGTAACGAATATAACACACCTATAAAAAAAAAACCACACATTCAATTAGTTAAACACATTTTAAGATACTAATTAGTAATAAAACAATTGGTATTTCGATATATCATACCTGCTCTGCTTGTGACGCTAGAATGAATGGGTCATAATATTGAAGGCTCCGACTTGTATTAACTGACGTAACACCGAATTTGTTAACCATAACACCACGCCCAAGTACTGGATCATACCAATCGCACTTAAAAACAATGCACCTCAAGTCTAACATTCCTGGGTATCGCACTTCCAAAATCTCCTTAAGAATGCCGTAGTAAACATCATCACCAGACTTCACAGATATTCCATAATCTGCAGTTGGTCTTGTACTTCGTTCGTCATGAATCCTAAAGGCATATCCACGCCTGCAATACCTAGGATAAGACGTTGCAATGTAGGTTGGACCATTAACAAATTCTGTTAACCATGTTGGAAATGTTTGTCCGCTTCTCATTCCTTTAGCAACCTATAAAAATGATTCACACAAAATTAATTAATATGATTAAAATATTAGTTTTAAATATAACAAAGTAGTAAACTATTAACACACTTACGTAAATTTTCAACCAAGGCATAAAATCCTCCTCCTTAATCGCTTGAAGCTCTTCTTCTGACTTGTCTCGATAGAACGCGCGCATAGATGACATGTGAATGCTGTAAAATAACAAAAAATCATGATTAGTTAAATTTACATATCTAAGAAAAATTAAAATATATTTTTGTATTCACATAAGTAAAGTTTTGTACCTTTCATATTCCACAATATCTTCACAATTTGTTAGGATATATGTATGTAAGTGTGACAACTCCTGCTGCGATAATTTGCGTTTCTTTCCTTTACCACTAACTCGACCAACTTGGGAAAATAACTCGGGAACAACGACGGGGTAAATCGCTCTCTCATTACGATCATCGTGGCGACCAGGACGTCTACTCTTCGTACGAACTTCCGATGGGAAGTAATATTCAGCAAATTGTGACGCTTCTTCATTGAGGTTCGGTGCGACAATAGATCCCTCGACTTTGCTTAAATTTTTAACTTTTTTCTTCAGATGGAACATGTACCGTTCAAAAAGATACATCCAACGGTATTGAACAGGGCCTCCTAGTTCAGCTTCTCGTGGCAGGTGGATTGGAAGATGTTCCATCACATCAAAGAAAGACGGCGGAAATATCTTCTCCAGATCACAAAGGATCACCGGGATATTGGCCTTTAAATTGTCGATTCCCTCAACAGTCAATGTTCTTGTGCATAAATCGCGAAAGAAAGAACCAACTCCTGCAATTGCTTTGTGGACATCTCCTTCAAGAAGATATTCAAAAGCAAAAGGAAGAAGCCGCTGCATCACAACATGACAATCATGACTCTTCATTCCAGTAAACTTTCCTTCTCTATAATCGATGCAGTTACGCAGATTTGATGCGTATCCATCTGTGAATTTGACATCCTCGCGAATCCAACCAAAAAATTCTTCTTTCTTAGCTGCATCCAACCTCCATGGAGGAAAAGGACATCTACCATCCTCTGAAACTTCCATGTTCTCACGACCACTGCAAATATCAGCCAAGTCCAATCTAGATTTCATATTGTCTTTCGTCTTCCCTTGGAAGTTTAAGACAGTGTTCATGATGTTCTCAAAGAAGTTCTTCTCAACGTGCATCACATCTAAATTGTGCCGCAATAAATGGTCCTTCCAGTAAGGCAAATCCCAAAAAATACTCTTCTTGTGCCAGTTATGAACTTCGCCGGCACCGTAAACAGGTTCATGTCCATTACCCCCACAATAAGCAGTCATTTCAGCACCAAAATCTCTTAATTGCTCCAATATAGCACTTCCGTCAATTTCAGGAGGTGGAGCATCAAACACTTTCTTGTTTTTCGTAAACAATGTTCTAGACCGACGATACGGATGACGACTCGGTAGAAACCTTCGATGACAATCAAACCAACAACTCTTTCTTCCGTTCCTAAGTTGGAATGCATCAGTCACGTCTTGGCAATACGGGCACGCTAATCTCCCATGAGTTGACCATCCAGATAACATACCATATGCTGGAAAATCGCTTATGGTCCACATAAGAACTGCCCGCATCATAAAATTCTGCTGACATGAAACATCGTACGCTTCGACACCATGCTCCCATAACATTTGTAACTCATATATCAATGGCTGGAGGAATATATCGAGTGACCTCTTCGGATGCTCTGGGCCGGGAACGAGAATAGAGAGAAACAAAAACTCTCTACGCATGCACAGTGATGGAGGTAAATTGTAAGGAGTTACAATTACGGGCCACAACGAATACTTCCTTCCATGCATCCCAAATGGGTTGAAACCATCAGTACATAACCCGAGGTAAACATTCCTTCTCTCATACGTAAAATCTGGATACAATGATTGAAAATGTTTCCACGCTTTTGCGTCTGATGGATGTGTAATATCACCGTCTTGGCGATGCTCTGCATGCCATCTCATTGGCTCTGCCGTGCGCTGAGATGAATATAACCTCTTCAACCTCTCTGTTATTGGTAAATACCACATACGCTTATACGGAATTGGAACTCTTCCACTACTTTCCTGATAACGCGGTTTACCACAAAATTGACAACTTTTGCGGTTTTCATTTTCTCTCCAATATAACATACAGTTGTCGATGCATACATCTATCACCTTACACGGCAAACCAAGACCAGATACAAGTTTTTGTATCTCGTAGTATGATGCGGGTAAAAGATTATCTTCAGGCAACATATCTTTCGCCCAATCTGTTATTGCATCAACACACTCCTCCGCCAAATTGAAGTCCGTCTTAATCGTCATCAATCTACTTGCAGATGATAAAGGCGATTGACCTTCTTTACACCCTTTATATAGTGGTTGCTTTGCTGCGTCTAGCATATCAAAAAATCTTCGTGCTTCTAAATTAGGTTCAACACTCTCTTCACCCTCATAGTACTGCACATTCTCTCTAAACGCATCATTCACCATCTCAACTGTGCCTCCACCTACATCTACTTCCGTTCTATCTCCTAAACTATCCGAGACAGTTGGTTCACTAGTACTACCATAATCGTAATTTCTTTCTCCATGTAGATACCAAATCTTATATCCAGGCGTAAATCCATTGCTATACAAGTGATGCCAAACCATCTCTGCCCTAACATTACGAGAATTCTGGCAAATTGAACATGGACATATCAACTTACCTGATTTTTGCACACGCGGTTGATTTCCGGCCACTTGCATAAACTCTACTATGCCTCGTGCATAATCCTCGTTCAAGGTGTTCGACTCCGGATTCATCATTGGTTCGTCCATCCATGATCGAAAATATCTAGACATATTTTTCACTTTTTTTGTTATAGAAATCGTATATTAACAAGAAATGATAGAGAGAATGTAATGGAATTGGATTGTGGTGTAATGAGGTAGAGGGGGTGTGAAAACATATTTATAACCTCGTATCCGTCGGACATCCGTCGGAAATCCGTCGGTTTATAACGGCTCTATTCAACGGCTATATAACGGTCATCAATTCCGACGGATTTCCGACGGAATTATTTTTTTCCGTCGGAAATACGTCGGAAATTAAACAGTACACTAACGGTCATAAAACGGCTATATTAACGTTAACATTTACTCGGAAAGACGTCGGTAATCCGTCGGAAATTTCCGACGGAATTCCGACGGATTGTAATTATTAAATGCTGTCGGATTGTCGTCGGAACTCCGTCGGTAATTTCTGACGGATTTTATGGCCGTCGGAAATACCGTCAGTTTTCGGCCAGTTTTCTTGTAGTGATATTCACTAATTATATACCTCGTTCTCCTGATTATTTGAATTCTTAAGTAGCTAAAACTGTAGAACAATCTAAGCATAATTAATTAATCAACTACAAATGGATTTTAAGTTTGGAATCTATATTATTGGCGGATATGGCCTTTCTGCACAATTTCAGGCTAAGAAAAATTCTTTCGAATATTCTAACAAACAGAAGCATCCAAGTAATAAAAATACATAGGGACGAAATATAGTTAATTATTTATCGACAAAATGTTCAAATAATCAGGAAAGACGATTAGATTTCTGATTAATTTATTAGCACTGAAAGAAATAATTATCGAATCACTGTCACATCTATGTTATTATTATACTATAACTAGATTTAAGTATGATAATGTTAATGTCAAGTTCCTTACGATTGAAGAATCTGTCGGGTCTTGCGACAAATTAGAACTTCGCAAAGTGCGAAATTATGTGAATGAACGAGTATATTAGTGTATTATATATAAAAACAAATAAAGGAATAAATAACTAAAATATATTATTATAAGGTAGCTAGTGATGCTATATTAGGGTAGAAACCTGTCAAAAATCTAGAGGCTTCGCTTGCGCATGAATTCGCCACAAAGAGTAGCCTACGTGTTACTTACATATATATATATATATATAGTTGACCAAATCTTATTTGTTGTCTTGTTGATAATGTTTGAGCATTTTTTATTTATTTATTATCTACAATCCAATTACTACCGATTATTGAATCAGTTAATCAACTGGTTTAAACGCAATAGAAACGGATGCAATTACGAGGATTTACTAAAACATATGGTTTTGACACATTTGAATCAAATTTGTAGAAACCTGCACGAGTTCATATATTTTTACATCAAATTAATCATATATCTTTCTCTTTTTTTTTGTTAAAGCGAATTAATGATATATATGTAGTCAGTTTCCCCTCTCTATATTGGTTTTTTTTCAACAATTAATTATTTAATTATACTAATATTTTTTAACGAAGTGATTACTCGTATCAATACTCGATCTAACGAAGCCACATGGACAAAAGAGTTAGGCAGTAATAGTATGCAGCCACATATATATTTATTATATGCATACTTACCTAATTTTTCTTAATATAAAATATGATTGATAGTATATGTTATAAAATAAAATCGAGTCACGTAGAGATATCGTCGTATTATTCCAGATTTTTGTTACGTCAGAAACGAAGCCCATTGAATCCTAAATAGTTGAGACTTGAGAGGTGGAGACAAAGACCACACACAATATAATGTATACAAAACTGTAATATACGAGACGATATCGGAATGGTTGTGGAGTTGATGTGCCACTTAATTTACGTCCACGTCATCTTTATTATTAATTAGTATAGTAAGTATCTATTATCTATATTATATACATTTGAATTGCTAAATTAGTGGTTTCTATTCTTGGAGGTTCGTTTGATAATAGAGGTGATGATGCTAATGATACTTAAAATAATGATATAGAATTTAGTGGAAAGACAAAGACATTATTTTCTAAGAGAAATTACTAGAAAAAGTGAAGATCCAAAATTTTGAAAACCCTAGCTGCCCTGAACTATATATATACACAAGTATACAACAATATATATATATATATATATATATATATATCAGATTCTAAGTGTAAATTCTAAATGTAAATATGCTGAATTTTAAACTTGGTAGAAAAATTATATAAGAATTACCTTGTTTTCAAATAGAAAGCATTTAGTTAAAAAAATAAAAAAATTAAAAAATAGAAAGCATGTGGGAAACGTGTGGAATTCATCATCTTTATAAAGTTTATCTATTCCATTCACTCAGATTTCTTAGGGTGTTAGACTGTTAGTTATATTTTTATAAAAAAAATTTAAGTTTCCGAAAATTTCAACAAGTCTTATCTTCCCTATTCAAATACCTTCATGACTTTTGTCAACTATTATTATGTGGATAAGAGATAAGTTAAATAATAGATTATCAAGAAATGTTATATGGATAAAGTATGGTATCTTTGCGTGTTCGTCCCGTATCTTTTTCAATGTTGTTAAAAAAAAACAGAAAAAAAAAAAAAAGAACTCCAATAATAATGAATTTAGAAAGAGAATAGTTATACGAAATTGTATAAGTTACGATAAACAATAATAATTTACATTCACGATAGTAATTCAGCAAAAATATCAATTAAGTACTTTCAATAATTTATACTCCTGACAGATTAGACAAACCAAAACTCCCAAGTAGAAAAATAATAGCGACTGATTTGACATTGTGAACCCGTTTCTAGTGACAGTACACATGAAAAATCTGTGTAAAAATGATTTTAGAATCATATTTATGCTTAGTATAAAGAGTATTCATAGATCAAAGAGTTGGTGAAGCAGAAGAGATCATCTCAAGAATCTGATTATGTAAACTTCCGTTGCTAACAACAACACCACCGGCCGGAAAAATAAGCCTCCTTTCTGATTGATCTTCCTCCAAATTGATTTCATCTCCTTCCCAATCTGTTACCTGAGGAGCCAACGAAACCGATATCTCAAGAAACTTAAGACTGCGGAACAGAACCAAGTACACGATCTCAAAACAGAAATCATGATCACCAGAATGAAAAAAGTTTGTTCTTTTACTAGGCTTTGTTAGATTCCTGAGTTCACAAAGAATCATGAGTAAAGACCAAAGCAAACCACGTTGTTGTCAGTTGATTTTTAAGATTCTTATAGATGAAATGATTTGAAGATAGAGATGGTAGCAAGAATGGCTTTGGGACAATGTAAAAAGATTTCACCAACCTTTCCTCCGGCTTCATGAACACATATGATCCCAACAGCATGATCCCAAGACTACACATGTTTAAGATAATCTATTGAGAGGAGAAATTTTTTTGATATATAACAAAATAAAAAGACTGTCGTTGTGCGTAGATCAAGATCAAATACCTTTATCGTTCCTTGAGTTTTGGCTCGGAGAAAGAAAACTGATGCTCTACCAGAAGCTACCATCAAATACTTACACAAACTGTACACACAGATAAGGAAACTGATCTGAGTAGAAATTTTATAATCTTCATACAAGCATAGAGTATTATAAAGTATGAGAGTTTCAGCTCTCAATAGGTCAAACTGATCATTACTATTTCTTGAATCAACAGTTTTGAAGAACAATAGTGCGTTTTAGTAGAGAGATAGTAAGTAAATACCTTCCACAACATGTGGGCAAAAGAACGATCTCCTTATGTTGTAAGTCATCTGAATCTATTCTTGCGCCGAACGAACCAGAGAGAGGAAGTGATTCCCAGGTTTGGCTCTCTGGTATACAAAACCTTGCTTTGTTCACTAAAGTACAAGGATCAACAAAGCACCTTGTCCAATCACCGGATACTTTGCCAGAGACATTTTCTAACCTCTTTGACCACGTTCCGCAGCCAATATGCGACAGCATTAGGGTTCCCGTGGATCCATCTGAAATATCTCCTGGCCAGTTTGGACAGCCCATGACCCCTAGCACAATTTCATTATCTACAACAAGAGCCAATCCTACCTGAGATTTATGCATATGAAATTATGACGACAAAAGAGCATATCCAACTCATATCCAAGTCATACATATGTACATGTAAGAAAATTTTATCTTGTTCATGGCTCACAACTTATTACTAGTGTTTTTGCAGAAAGTAACTTTAAAAAATCGAGTAGAGCTAAGCAAAGAGGTTTTTGAGGATGTAACAATCCTGTAAGATAGTTTCAGTAACTTTCACAAGAAACATTTTACAACACATAAAGGAGATCAGAGCCGCACGGTTAAGAACTGAAGAGACATACCACATATAAAGCCTCGTCTCCTTTAAGAAACCCCCTGGTGCCATCAATAGGATCCAAAACCTGCAGAAAAACAAAGGACCTAGTATTAATAAGCGAGTTACAGACAGCAAGAAACAGTATATTGAAAAGTATCATATCATCTAGACACAAATGATATGTGCATCATTCTCCATTTCAGTGCCAATTATTCTGTCTCGAGGGATACAAAATCAAGTATTAGCAATTTCTCATTTCAAGTCTGACATTCCAAGATTCAAAAACTTCAAAATGACAATCTACTGTGGATGGTAAATTATTTTATCTATTAAGATCAATGGGTGCAACGTTGAGCTAATGGCTTGAAGATGATAGGTAAGAGTGTAACAAATAGAAACTTAAGAGAAACTTTCATATAGTATGCTAAAATGTAACATACCCAATAAGTAGCTGGTTTGTTACAAAACGTGTAAGCATCTTTTCCACCTCTGTCAATTGCTTCAAGTACATCAGAATCAGACAACTGATTCTCTCCAATGCTTGCTTTTGATTTGACTTCACTTACCACAGAGCTTACAAGGTTATTAGCACGCACGAAATGAGAGTCTTCTTCAGCAACCAATGGTATTGAAGGAAACAGTTTCGAAAGCTCTACAATCAGAGAAATAAGCAAAGATAAAGAAAAAGACTCAAGCTTGAAATCAAGAAAAAGCCTAAACTAGTGGACTCAATTTATACTAACCCAAGCTGATTAAAGCTTGCACTCCAAAATCAGCAATTGTAACTGGAGTTTGATCATTCTTCTCCACAATCTTCTCTTTAGAAGAAAAAAGCGATCTTTTGACCTAAAGAATTTGTCAAAAAATCAAACTTTAATGAAACCCTGATCTGAAATTGAGAAACAACGGAGGTGAAAATTTGAACTTACATCGACACAGAGACGACAAGCTCTATCAACAGCATCAATGGCGGTTTCAAGCTCTTTATGATACTTAGCTTGATGCTTTGGAAACGGAAGATTAGCTCTGAGAGACAAAATCGAAAACGGTGAGATGTGTTACAGAGAGGAGAAGTTGAAGATGGAGAAATCGATTTGAGGTAGAAGAGACGAGAGAGACCTTACGATGAAGTATCGTCGTCTGTGGAGAGGTTTAGGGGAAGGATTGAGAACCGGTGAGAATCTAACGGCGGAGAATCGAGCTCCGGTATCGAGAATGTGCATCGCGGCTGATATCTACGGCGGAAGCTAAACCGGTAAAATTAAACCGGTTTGATTTTAATAAATGAGCGTTCCAGCTCTGTTATCAACAAGTGAACTGGAAAATGGATAATAAGACTATTTAGCATTTAGCAGGCTTTATATTTTTTAATAAAATGAAATTCAGTGATATACAGTTAAACTTCTATAAATTAATACTTGATAAATTAATACTTCGATAAATTAATAATTTTCTCTACTCTCAAATTTATAATTTAACCTTATTGAGGTTTTACTGTACATTGACTTGTAAAAAGTGAAAACACATTGATTTGATATAGGGTTGTTGACTTGTTGATATTATGAGTTAAATATGTGAGAGCTGGCCTGTTTCTAAACAAATTATTTAAATTTGTAGTCCTGTCTTTTGTTGATTGAGATATCAATGCTGATCAGGGTCGGGTATTAATGCAGAATCGGATTTTGAATAAAATGTTAGTATTAATTATAGATCTTTTTCACGACGTCTTTTTAGCTTAGTTTTCTTTCTTTTTTTCCAAGCAATTGCACAAGCATGAACATGTTTCTGAAATGAGAATCTGGATTGTTTTTTACTTCCACAAAAACGATTTCGGTCTTTTCAAGTTCATGATTTCAGTTTTTTCCAAGCTCACGAATTGGATTCTTCTAGATTCAATTTTAATTTGTTTCTTCATGGATTCCTTCCAATCAATATGTTTTGAAAATCTTAGTTTCGATTCTTTTGTCAATTTACGAGTTCAATTGTTATGGTTCTTCTCATCGATTAAGAATTAGAAAGTCAAAACATCATATATTAAAAACTTGAAAAAAAAAAAAAAGAATTCACTAGCAACAATGAGATGTGCAAAGTACAATTCTCTAGTTGCAACTTGCGAGAGTCGTTGAGAGAGAATTCTCTACGAGAAGGAGAAAACATATTTTTGACAATTTGATTAGGCACCTTGCAAGTTTTAACCTTTTTGGTAGAAATTGGTGGGTTTTCGACGGGTAATGGGTACAAGTTAGTATAGGTCGAGTTTTTCGCAGGATTGGGTGTGGATCGGGTTGAAAACCATGTTTAATATTCCTAGTTTTCACTTAGGAATTTAGAAAATAAACAAAAAAAAAATACTTCGACCTAGAAACAAAATGGGTTACATTTTCTAAAACGCATAGTTCGTAGGATTAGAAAATAAAAACATTTATGGAAATATAATAATAATTTATTTATATATCAGATTCAGTCTCATTACCGTTCATGTACCATTTTTCCGTTTTCACTAATGTCTTTTAAGTTTTTTTCATCCTTTTTTGATTTGGAAATGGTGGTGATCTTTCTTTCTCTTTTTTTTTTATCTCTTATGTTTCATGTATTCTACATCTCTCACTCTTTTCCGTTTTATTTGTAAACCTCATGGTTTTTGTCCTCCCATGGTTTCATCGCTCTTCCTTGTTTAAAATAACTGAGGTTTCATCAGTATAACCGAAGAAAATAAAATACTCTTTTCAATGGTGGACAAAACGAAATCAGATGATTTTTCTTCCCATAAAAATCCAAATCTTCCTCAAGTCATAGATGAGATAAAAGATTTATGGGTTTCTCTCAAAGATAAGAATTGGCAAATTAATGCTTATTGCTTAGAAGATGTAAAAACAAACTTGGAGGCTTATTTCAACATAATCTCAAATCAAAATCCCAAAATCCACAAGAAACTTCACATATCTATGACTCATATCGTTCTTTATATATATAAAAGAGCTTTGTGTATATCATTATTGTTGAATCACGAGTGACACTTTATCATGAATAGTACAACATCATGAATGATAGTGATTCGCTCTCCCATCATTAAAGAAACAAAAATGTTTTCATCGTTGACCATTTAAGCCACATCTAAAACAAATTAGTCTCATATATCTTGTGTTTATTCTATCAGTATGTATGATTATTTTTTTCATTGGATTTTAGGGTTCATAGCAGTATTGATGGATTGATGATTTAAATTGATTGTTAGAGGTAAAATCTTTATGGTTCTTCATTTAATGTTCTCAATGGTAAAATTTGATTGATGGTATAGTAGTGGAATTTAGAGTTTTCATGCACCAAATGTGTTCGATGAAATTTGAATCAAACCAGTGAGAATTAATGTTAAAAATTAAAACATCTAATAAAATAAAATAAAAAAAGTCTAAAATATCTAATAAATTGGGACAAAGGTAATAGTAAATATCCGGAAGTGATTAGTTTATGTTTATGATCCATGTTCTACAATGGTTTGTCATTATTGTCATTCAATTATTTGACTTGGTTGTTAACTCTATAAATCCTTAAAACCTAATGCCTTTAAAATCATAGTTAAGCCATTGTTTTTTAATATATAATACTCCATATTAGTTGTCGTTTTATAAGTGAAAACTCATTTCATATTATTTGTCATTTTAAATTTATAATACAAATTAGTTGTCGTTTTATAAGTGAAAACTCATTTAATATTATTTGTCATTTTAAGTTTATAATACAAATGTTCGGTAAAAAATTCAATTTCATCTCTATTGTTTTAATGCTTTAACCAATTAAATAAACATTAATTAAGATTAAAATTAAAAAAAAAAATAATTTTTTAATATGTATGAAACAAGTTTAAACAATAAATAATTTGAAACGGAAGGGATATATAATTGATTTTCTCTCATTGTTTTGGTGTGATTCAACTGAAAGAAAAGAAGAAAAAAAAATTACATAGATAAAATGGACACATATGATATTGTGAAGTTGGCGATTGCTCCATAATTCCCAGTTATCTCCTTTCAAGAGTATTGTGAAGTCCGTATCACTCCCATAAAGATCTTTTTAGATGTTAATTGCGATCAAAAAGTTTATCTAAAATGGACATCCATTACTACCTATCTAACTTTGAAACTCTAATAATCGAAAATTAATCTATTTAATTATCAACCATGAAAGATGGGAACTTTTAGATGAAATTCACAAAGCCATATATATATATGTACGATGTCTAGGAGTGGTTGTAAGCTACTCGAATATGCGACAAATTGCATATCTCACTTATACTCATGAGTTACAACCACTCAATGGATAGATCCCATTTTAGTTTCCACAGTGTTCATATACAAATACTTTTTCTTGTAAATGATTCCGATAAAAAAATATCGAGAAAAATATCAAACAGGTTATAGAGTTTATCATATACAAATGAAATACTTGGTGCATGCATGACTTATAACAGTGGATCAAATTTTAAACAAGAAGGGAAAATAACTCAGTGGCAGACAAGCTTGCCACTTTACCACACACCCATCAATGATTTTTTATTTTTTATTTTTTTATTTTTTAAGATCTCACTTTTATGCATCCATCGTTTGCTCTTTAAATCATATACAAACTCTTTAAATATGAATGAAATGAGATATTGATTGAAATAAAAAATAAAAAAACCTTGGTCAAATTCTAATAGACAAAAAAAAAAAAAGTGAAGTAAAACAGAAAACATTATCTTGAAACGATTAATGAATGAAATCATCACAATTAATATCTACGTCAAACTAAAAACATGGTAAGATTCATAATTATCCAAAGGAAAACGACACAGATATTAAATAAGTATCTTTAAAAAAAAATGAAAATGATTTAAAGAAAACAAAGGAAAGTAATAAAATATCCATTCCTCATCGATCATATCCACACATGAACATGTCGCGAACCTTCCTTTAACCGACACGTGGCAGTCGTATTTCATACAGCAATCCCACTATTCGTCGAGCCCCCGGTTTATACCGTCTCAGCCGGTAGTTTCTCCCAAATCCTCTGGCTCAGTCACTCTCTCTCCCTCTATATAAACAAAATATCAATCACTCTTCAAAAAAAAGAAATCTCTCTCTTGAGAATCTGAAAAGCCACAATTACTCAAAATTTTTTGTAGCAGATGAACAGAGTGATCAGTCAGTTTTCCGGTAAGTTGATGAAGGATAAGTGTGTTACCGGTAGTAGCGGCGGAGATACAACGACTTTCCGATCTGCCGTCAAAGAATCGGCCTCCGCTAATACCGCCGCGTCATCGCAGAGTTCAGTCTCGTCGTCATCGGTGCGGAGACTTAAAAGCGATCTGGATTCGAGTCGGTTTAGTGCGGCGGCGAGCGAGAGGCTGAGGCAGGCGGAGGAATCTCTACGTACGGTCATGTTTCTGAGCTGTTGGGGATCTTGTTAGATCTGTTTGAAAAAAAAAAAAAAAAAACGAAATCAAAACATTTCTGTTTTTGCTTTGATTTTGAATTTTCTTTTTTTTTCTCTGTGAATATTTTTTTTTTTTCCATTTTCCTTTGTTTCTTTGTGTTTTTGTAAAGCTTTATGTACAAATCGGAAAGAAGTAATGAAGAAAATGGTTTGTTTTCATCAGATCAAGTATCAGTCAATGGAATTAAGATAATTAATTTTCTTGGAAATGCCAAAAATGAAAAAACAGAACGTTTCTCATTTTTTTATTCTTTCTAAAGAGATATATATAATTGGTATACGTTGTCGTTTCCTTGATATAGACTTTGATATAGAATAAGAATAATAGCATTTGACCTCCTTTTGTTGTCCCAATAAAGTTTAAGAATAGTATAATTCACAAATACAGAAAGTAATTCTAGAGCCATCTATATAGATTAAGTGATTAACAGAAAGATGAAATTCATATTTCATTTGGATCTGCTGCCAAAAAACAAAAAAAAAAAACAAAAAAAAAAATTCATATGGATCTTTGAACTATATAGTCTTGATGCATAATATTGAAATATGTTATTTTGGGATTTTAGAAAACTCCAAACTTAAAATTTTGAAATGGTAGATTTTTGGATAATGTAATTGTTTTTGCCGTGCATATGCTAAATGTACATTTTCACATAATTAGTAAATCGTCAAATCTACCAATCAAAGAGGGTAAATATAAAACCGGAAAATAAAAACAATTCAATCAAAAGATGTATCAATATTACCCTTATGGCCCTTATCCCTATTTTTTAACAGTTTTACAAATATTCAACCATTTTTTAACGGTAGTAAAAATAAAATAAAATAAAAAATTCTAACCGCTTCCTCTAGAACGCAATCACCACAAAGGAAAAAAGTTAGCTTAAAGAGAATCCCAAACGCGGTCGTTATAAACGCCATTACCCTTGCGTTTTACTTCTTCTTCTTCTTCTTCTTCTCCTTCTCCACTTCCGATGACTTTCGCTTAATAAAAAACACCAACCCATTAATCCACTTTAATCCTTACCCTCTCGCATCCGATTCTCCGATGGCTTTAACGGAGGAAAAATCCGATTCCAATGGTCGACGTTGGGGCTTATTCAAGCTTCCGTTTCGAAACTCCAACGCTCAAGCTTCCTCTTCCATGGCTACTTCTTCTGTGTCATCTTCTCATCTGAATCAAAATTACATTCATCAATCTCGAAATTTTCGATATCACGCACCTCCTGTGGTCGAAGGAATGAGTCAAAACCATCATCAATCCGCCGCCACGATCCCTTCAGTGTCATCTGTAGCGAGATCACTTCTTCCAACAAAACGCCGATTGAAGCTTGATCCTCCCGCCAAACTTTACTTCCCTTGTGAGCTTTTTACTACTCTTATCTCATCTCCTCAGAATCGACTTTGTTCTTCGTTTTAGATTCTCCACCAAAATCAATTGAATTATAGAATTTGACTCTTCAATTTAATTTAATTTTTCCTGAGAATTATTGAAATTTCTATTTTTTTTTTTTTTTTTTTTTTTTTTTTGGATCATAGTGTGATATTGACTTAATTAGTTTAGCTTCTTCTTGGGAATGATGATTATTGTATACTGAAGATGATGATGTTGACTTGTTATTGACTTGTTTCTTGATAATAAACACTAAAATTGATACGTTACTATAAATCTGTATAAGTAGTTGAGCAAAAGTATAGAGTCTTGTCAATTTCAAGATTCAGTCTTTATTGATGATCCATGTTCTTTGGAAAACTGTAATGAGAAGGTTTATGAACTTTGTTTGAAGATGAGCCTGGGAAGCAAGTCAGGAGTGCCATTAAGATTAAGAATACAAGCAAGTCACATGTAGCTTTCAAGGTTTGTTTTGGATATTAAAAAAAAAAAAAAAAACGTGTTGGATTACGTTTTTTGTCATTAGTTTTGATCTGCTGATTCTCTTTGGTTTCTTCAGTTTCAAACAACGGAACCAAAGAGTTGCTTCATGCGTCCGGCTGGTGCTATTCTTGCTCCTGGAGAAGAAATTATCGCAACTGGTATTTGTGTTGTAATATGTGTTGCTTTGATCTCAGGGTAATTAGAGCATTGACCTTTGAGGATGATGCGGTGACTGTTTGTTTCTATGTCTTTGTTGGATTCTTTAGTTTTCAAGTTTGTTGAGCCTCCTGAGAATAATGAAAAGCCGATGGAACAAAAGAGCGGGGTTAAGTTTAAAATCATGAGCCTGAAGATGAAAGTCCCAACAGACTATATGCCTGAGCTGGTATGTGAAATTGGTAGTAGTAAATGGTCAGAATCTGAAAGAGACTTTTGTCATAAGAAATATTTGGATGCTCTTGTCATGTTTTTTGTAGTTTGAAGAGCAAAAAGATCATGTCTCTGAGGAGCAAGTAATGCGTGTAGTATTCTTGGATCCCGAAAGCCCTAACCCCGTAAGTCTTTCTTCTTTTTCTTCTTTTGGTTCTTGTAACCATTATTTGTGAACTAATTGGGAACATTTTACCTCTCTCGCATCCTCTTGCTGTCTAAAGATGATGGAGAAGTTGAAGAGGCAATTAGCTGAAGCGGATGCGGCAGATGAAGCACGGAAGAAAGCATCAGAGGGTATTATTAGTCCAAAGCCAATTGGAGAAGGACTTGTGATCGATGAATGGGTGCGACTTGATTGATTCCTTTCATGTCCTTAGTAGAGCTTAATATCCGTTTTTGGTTTTGGTTTATAAGATAACAAAGTGTGATTCTGATGTTTAATTAATATGTTTATCTTACCAGAAGCAACGCCGAGAGAGATACCTTGCACAGCAACAAGGAGGATGAGTAGACTCGGCTTCAAACCAAAAAGATCACCAAGACAAAAGTTTAAGTGTGTGTGTGTGTGTGTATGTATGTTGTTTTTGTTCTGTTCTGTTCTGTTCTGTTCTGTGCCCAATCAATGTGTTTTGTTAAGAGAAAGATGATTGTATTTAGGGAATGATCAAATTTTCCTTGTAATTCCAAATTTATTTGCAAAAGTAACTCTTTTTTTTTTCCTTTTCTTTTTTTCTCGTTTCTCAGAGCACCACATTATTAGGAAAAAAATCGAAAAAATAACATATACAATGTAGAGGACCACAGTTCCATGGACCCTTAATGTGCTCTGTCTTTCTGACCTTCCCCAAAGCCCAACAACCACTAATCTAAAATATAAATCCTTTCCGACTTATTTCGAAGCAACGCAAATCTCAACTTACTATACTATATTTCCTTTTTTTTTTTTTTTTGACAATCAAGGTTCTTACTAGCACCCATAATATCCCAACTTTAAAGGCTCTAATCGAGTGAAAAATAAACAAAGCATTATGATACATGATGTCTATGTTACTTTGAACTTTTTAATTCAGACTTAAATTTTTGAAAGATCTTTGATTCTTTGAATCTGTGTGAAACTCTGGATATAGAATATTTTGAAAATCATTCAAATGTATTGTCAATAATGACTAAATTTGTATATTATGAAACTAGGTTAATTAGATTTAGCATTATCCTTTTTATACAATTCTTTCAACCAAAACTCGCATTGAACTTATTAACTCTTCTACATTTCTGCTTTAGAAGTATTAGTTTCTAAGCTACACATGTTATTGCTTTCTCCAAAAGGAAACTTTACATTGTTGTTTAAATTTGTGATGGCTAACTTATCCCCAAAAGTATGGCATTAGGTTTAGTAAGCTACAAAATTTGATAATTTATAATTTACATTAAATAATGTTTTTTCTTGAATTTAATTAACAAGCCGTTGTAATCTAGTTGGTTAGGATACTTGGCTCTCATCCGAGAGACTCGGTTCAAGTTCCGGCAACGGCATATCTTTATCCCTGTTAAGACTTAAACCATCCCTCCTGAGTCACACTTCTCAAAAGTGTTTCCTAAAAGAAAAAAAAAAAACCCAAAGATGGAAGAAAAAGATGAGATATCCGAGAGGATTCTATGGAGGCCCGATAAACATATTGTAGTTGTTAAATTTTCGTATTCATCTCATAGTTTCGTTACTCTTATGGGCCGAATTATTTTCGTTATTCAAACTCGAACCACAGGCCCATCTAATAAAACAGATCTTCTCGTGTCTCTTCCGTAACTGCTGTTAAAGCCTCTCCAAAACAGATTCGAGCTAATAGAAACTGATCAGCTTCAGCTTCAATGTGCTTGAGAAAACTTCTTTGGGTCCAACTCCATCAATCACAAAGGCTCAGAACAGTTAAAGAAACTATACGAATAAAATCGTGTCATTTTGAAGTAATGTTAATGCCCATATGCCTCACAGATAGATACAGAGTCATCAGTTTCATAGGTGTCTCTTAAAGGCTTCACATTTCTCATTATCAGAACACAAACAATGATGGAGAAAATTTCACAAACTTTGGTTATGAATCTTATGATTATACAAGTTATAAAAGTATTCATTAGAAACCAAAAAAAAATCAGAGCATTGAAAATTTGCTACCCCAACACGAAACAATACTAAGAGAAATAAGAAATTCGAAAAGTTTGAGACTTTTCAGTCATGAGGAAGAGAAACGACACGACTCTCAGAAGATGGAATGATACGACTAGGGGTGGGCAAAAAACCCGAAATCCAAAAACCGAACTGAAACCGAACCAAAAAATTCGAATCCGAAACCGAACTTAATAGTCATAGAATCCGAACGGATTCTAAATGTTTGTATCCGAATTATCCGAACCGAACCGAAAACCGAAAAGTATAACCGAAAATCCGAAATAAAACTATATATCCAAAATTATTAGCTATATTTAGTTATAATTTAATACCAAATAACAAAAATATGTTAAACAATCTAAAAATCCAAAAATATTTAGTTATTTTTGTTAAAAATATATAATTTTTTGCAATATTTAACCAAATTTTATTAGAATTTAACCAATTTTTATTAAAATTGAACAAATTTTGAGATTTTAAAAATCCAAAAACTGATCCGAACCGAAACCGAACCGAATAATTGTAAAACCTGAACGGATACTAAAATCATCTATCCGAATTATCCGAATCCAAAAAAATCCGAACCGAATCCGATCCAAAATCCGAATGCCCAGCCTTAGATACGACTAACAAAAATATTCAAACGACGCCGGTTTACTCATGAAGCAGCGGTTTTACCCGCGGACCAACCCGATTTAGGCCATGAGCTTATTGTTAGGGTTACGAACTTTGCACAATCGGAGCAGCGATAAAACAGAATGTCAATTCATATTTTGATGTTTAGATTTACGTGAAATCAACACTGATTAAAACAGAATGTCAATTCACGTAATTATTATCTTGACCATTCTTGTTTTATGTAATTATAAGAGGAAAGACGAATGTTGTTTTGATGCCCAAGGCCATAATTTGTTTCTTTGACATCGGCTTCTTATAAACTTTTGCATGGATAGGCATAATGGTAATCGAGCTTTTTTATAACCTTTGTTTAGTTGTGGTTTGATGGCATTAGAATGATGACGTCTTAATTATGCGACAATCTTTTTACAGCTCTGAACACAGTCGTTGAGTTAACATTCAAAGCTACTGCTAGTGACCTTATGGTTGTTCGACGATTTAGTAGAAGATCAGAAACTTGACTCAAGTCAATCTGTTTTCTTTTTCGACCACAATTGCCTCTCCTCTTGTGTGATACATCAACAGTGCCATCGTGAGAAGTATTTTTTGCTTTTCGCCAAATGCTTTGTACCGTATGTAAAGGCACTGAAAGAAGATCAGAAACTTCTTTCGTAGTTGTTTTCTTTAACTGTCCATTGACACTTCTCTCCAACAAAGCATTGTAAACTCTCCATCTGTCTTCATCTGTCATTTCTTTCCTCTTAGTTATGATTTCTTGATGATTTTGTGAGGTCTCCAAATTTTCTGTTATTACAATAATAAATCACAAATAAAAATGATTGTGATATCTTAAAATAAAACAAAACAGTATTCATGAACACAGCCAAAAATAATGATTCCTTGTTTGGGTAAACATGAGTCACAAGTAAAAGTCAATTGGACGTTGAAAGTTAGTCCTAAACATTACAAAAAAATATTGTTTTCGAAAGAATGTAAATTATGGGCATAGATGTATGAAAAAAAAAAAAAAAAAATTGAAAAATAACCTTGTACAATTGGAGATGCAACATCTATTTCATCATGAGGTGGATTGCCGAAATCATCTTCATCACAAGAATTTGTTGGTGTCTTGTTTAAATCAAAAGAAAACCCTCTCTCAAAACTCACAACAGGTACGTAATTTAGATTACTATTATGAGTAAAATCCATTAATAAAAGTTTAATTGTTGTTACAGTCAATCATCTATCGAGAGTATATATAGTCATTTGATGAACAAAATCTCATGTTTTTGGCGCTAAACGAAATTAGAATAGATTATTTTTAAATTTTGGCTCCAAAGTTAATCTTTTAAAAAAGTTTAAATTACATAATTGGGATCTTAAACATGGGAAAATATATAGTAAATACAAGGAAGACTAGTCATGCGTGTCTTTCTCTTTCTTCCTTCTTTGCTACGTGTGTTATGTGTGTGTTCAATGCATAGTTGAATGATTATCACAATTTTTTTTTCCACAATTAGCTACTAGTAATAAACACAATGCTAAATTTGACATTTAAAAAAAAAAAGAATATGTGTGAAAATTTTAAAAATTGAAGTAATAAAAACAGAGAAAGTATTAAATTAATATGATTATTGTTTACATTTTCAAGTTTTTAAAACTCTTTTTGTTTTTTTAATAAAGGATAAAAGACAAAATCTTGAAAGAAGCAAGAAAGTTGGTGATCTAATGATAACACAAGATGGACGGTTTTTTCGTGCCTCGAATTCAATCTTTTATTGGTACGGAAAAGCATTCTTTAAATATGAATAGATTAAAGAGTAGTTCTGAGTACAAAGAAAATTACGGACCGTTAAGAAAAAAAAAAAGCAAGAAAGATGATCCCAATGCATATGAACAGAATGCAACGTACCATGGCCAGCAAAGGAATGTTTTTTTAAGACTTTTTCTTTGTTTAGATTTTACTTTGTTTCAAGTTTATATTAATTTTTAGTCCGAAATATGAACAAGGGACCACTTTTATTGGCTTCTTTAGGCCTTGATAACTCATGGCCGGCCCCGGCTGTCGTCGTTTCAGTCTTTTGGATATGGATGACCAAGTCTAGCCCGCTTAGAAGGTTACAACAATTTGACCTGTCCGATGACTCCCATGTCATTTAGTCAAAGCTAAGATATTGTATATTTTCCACTTTTAATTAACGTCAACATATATAATATAAATAAGGACTTAGTTACCTACGAAGCAGTTGCAAAGAAAATTCCCTTGCAATTTCTTTAATACACAACAAATACGTATATGCGTGTTGAGCTAGGTTAGTCCTATAAAATGATACATGCATTGTCTTTATATACATGTGCTTACATCCTGTTTTGCCTTAACGCGTAAATTAGACTCACTTAAACCAGAAGGCAAACAAAAAAAGAGAAAAAAAAAAAAAGAGACTTCATCTTCTCCCAAAAGGTTCAATAGATGGCCAAGGTACGCTAAAGATTTTGTGTATTATATGTCTAAATATATACTAACCTAGCTATTAATTAGTATTATTTTATTCAAGAAAATAAAATTTCTGTTAGCATTAAGAAGTATTGGAATTTTTATGAGCAGAAGAAGATCTTGATGTCGGTTAATATGAGGTGCCAAAAATGTCGTTCACAAGCTCTCAAGATCGGAGCCAAAACCACTGGTAAGATATCCCATTAAACCTCAACTTGACAAGATTTTGATTGGTAACACTGTAAAACAAAAACGAAATAGTGAAAAATTAATTTTTAACCATAAATGACTGAATCCCTTTTTATCACTAAGATAGCAGAATATATGAAAGAAAAGTTGCGATTTTGTAAATTATCAATCACAATTAAAATATGTCTCGAACTAGAATTTAAGTTATGTTAACAATTACCTTGCTTAAATATTCTCATGTTTTAATAAATAAATAAAAATAAATGGTACAGGAGTGACTTTTGTGGGATTGGAAGGAGATGAGAAAGACAAAGTGGTGGTGATCGGAGAAGGAGTTGACGCCGCCGGTCTGGCTGTCCGGCTTCGCAAGAAAGTTGGTTTCACTGATATTATTAGCGTCACAGATGTTGAGACTTCTTGATATTAAAGTCTTATTCTATAATTTAAAGGAAAAAAAAAAGCAAACTTTTACAACGATTAATTATGTAATTCCGTAGTTTTTCAGTAATCATACCATTTTACGTAATCACATTTTTGTCTTTAGCCACTTTAATAACAATATACAATTTTTGTCACTCGTAATGTTTTGTATCGGCTGATTCAATTTCTTTATGAAATTAGATACGGTTAAGCCTTTTATCAAAAAAAAAAAAAAAAAAAAAAAAAAAAAAAAAAAAAAAAAAACTAGACACGGTTCTTTTCATGTATGTATTTGACTCTATCATGAGAAGAAATACACTTCCCATTGATCAATACGACGGTCTACAGAACATTAGTGGTGAAGGATTAAGTAATTCCTAACAGTGGATTGAGCGTATCAGTGGCTAGAGATGCCCGTAAGAGCTCCCTTTACCTGGAATCATATCCCCGCGTCTGTCTGACTTTGTCAATACGATCTGCTTGGTTTGCCCCTTCTATTGTATCTGAGAACTCTTTCTATATTCCTTGTCTAATATTTCGGGAAAAAAATTCCAAGATATTGAAGACAAGGAAATAAAGACAAGAGTAATAAATAACAAAATTGTATTTTGTCATCGGCAAAACAAAATTTGAGGAGGAAAAAAGTTATACGAAAGTATCATATAAAGGCCGCCGGGAAAATATTACTATCAAAAATCAGATAGTGATTGACAATGATATGGCCAAGGAACGAGGCAATCTCACATCGTAACTTGTGGTCATTATTTTATTACAAATCCGATTTAAAAAACAAAATCAAAACTTTTTTTTTTCTCTTGAGAAAGTTAGAGCGTATTGGGACGTGTACGAGGGATTTGACTTGAGGGTTTACATCAGATGCTACTTGAATCCCTACCAAATATGAAACGCCTCATCCAATCTGAAACCACAAGGACTCTCGTGCGCCAGCTCACTTGCTTACTGTTCCAAACCAAACCAAACCAAAAAAAATTGAAACCATTTTTACAATGCGTGTTGTTTTGTTTATTTTCTAAAAAATGTTTAAAAAGAAGTAAAAAAGTTAATTTATTTTTACCTGGCGTAGACAGAATACCAGAGCCACTGGCTGCTATGTCCTATAGAAACCCAATCTCCTGGAAGCTCTGCTGCCGTTTGTTCTCCTCCCAGTGGTGCAAAACTTCCCAAATGTCTATACCTGTTACCAAACCCAAACCCAATTATTGATTACAAACCACCAAACCGGACTTTAAAATTTCAAATTAATGTTGTACCAAGCGGATCAAGTGGGTTACTATACTTCCCAAACCAAAAGAAAAAACCAAACAAACAAAACACTGCACCTCACTGCCTACAACACAAGTTTTGCAGCGCCGTGTTTTTGCAAATATCCCCTCAATTTCAATATATTCTCATTTAGTTTGTAATAATAATACTGCTTACAGATTATATTCTCTACATTATAGGTTTGGTTTGGTTGCGTCAACAAAAAAGGAAGATATTGATTCAGTTTTTTGGGAGGGCTAACCTGAAGGGGCGGAAACGGTGACGACCTTCTCCTCTCATCCTAATGGGACCTTCTGGATTCTTCTCGCACTCTTCCATGCGATCAAAGCATTTAGCTAGGTAAGTCCCTTGCTGTGCAGCCACCTTCAAAATCCATATATAACAAATTGATCATTCACCCAAGAATCCACTGAAAAGAGTCTATGTGTGTGTGTGTGTGTCAAGTTCAACTGACTTATTACCTGTGCTGTAGCTGGAAGAAACTTCACTTGTGAGTCAACTTGAGAAAGAGCCGATTTGAATTCTTCAATCTTCAGTTCAATGTTTTTCTTGGATCCATCATCAGTTTCAGCTTCCTTTAGAAGATCTGCAATGCCACGCATACGTTTACTCTTCAAGTAGAGCTCCACTTGAGGGTATCTAACACAAATGTCATCCATTGCTTCTTGGAACTCTTTGAGAGTCAGTGTCCCAGAATTGTCTTTGTCTGCTTTGCTAAATATAGCAGAAACATCCTCCTGCAACATGGAACCAATGATGTTTTGGTTTTTAATCCAAAAAATTAGTCAAGAGTTTGGGAATACATCGAAGTAGTTAAGTTACCATGACTTTGCGCTGGTTCATTGTTGCACAATCACCAAGGGCATATATATTATCACATCCTTCAACCCGAAGCCATTCATCAGTTGCCAGAGCCCGTCTGTTACCCTGCAATTAGGATGAAAATTTCTTAGAACGAGTGGATGAAACATGTTTGCTAGGAAATGTTGAAGATTGTAGTGTGTGAGTTATCTAAGCACAATACTATACCTGACCAATTTGTTTCATAAAATCTTTAATCACAGGACGAGTTCCAATACCAGTTGACCAGACAATCATTCCATAAGGAATTGAGGAAACCTCTCCTGCTTTGGTTTTAGCAGATATATCCTTCTCATTCACTTTGGTCACCATCGAGCCAAGTTTCACATCAATACCATCTCTGGTAAACTTTGCTTCGGCAAATTCAGTGATTCTCTTGTCAAACCTGTGAAGGATAAGTTTTACATTATACAAGGGCTTTTTGGAAACATGAAACATAAAGATCGACCACGATTTCAAGACTTTAGAGGCAAGAAATTTCACATGGTCAGGATGTGGTCTGCAGCCTCCAGAAGCGTGATGTGCACTAGATCCTTGGCTCTAGGATAGAGTTTGACTAGATCCTCATTAACAAAATCATGCAGCTCAGCAGCAAACTCAACACCTGTTGGCCCACCACCAACAACCACAAAATGCAGGATCCTCTTCCTCTCTTCATCGCTTAGTTCGGGTAGACTTGCCTTCTCAAAGGAATCAATTACAGTTTTACGGATTCCCTGAGCATCTTCAACTTCCTACAAGGAAACCAATAAAAGCCCCAGAAATTTAACATCCATAGAAAGATCAGTCAATATACTTTCATATGCATTTAAGCTGTAAACTAACATTGGTTACAAAACAACATACCAAATGGAGCAAAAGCAGGAATTAAGAGCCAACAAAACTTACTTTCAGAAAATGACAGTTCTCCTCCACTCCAGGTATATTAAAGGTGTTAGACTGAGCTCCAGTCGCAATTACAAGGTAGTCATAGTCAACAGAAAACTCTTTCTTTCCATTCGAAGTAAGGCCTTGTTTGGATCGGCAGTGAACTTTCTTGCTTGCTGGATCAATTTTGAAACATTCTGCCTCCAGGTAAGATGTCTCAACATTTTTCTGCTTGCCAGGACAGGAAAACAAGCGTGCATTAGAAATTTTTCAACAAAAGACAATATCACACTTTGCAAATAGAAGAAGCATCATTCTAATGGTCCAATACATAACCATAACCAAAAAACTCATGCGTCTAAAACAACGATCTGATAGTACACCACAAGTTTGTTTACTGTTATAGCAGTTTCAAGTCAGTCTACTCAGAATAACATGTTTCAGAGAAATAAAATGGAGTATAGTAGCAAGCAGAATAGGAAAAGAAGACAAAATTTCAACACAGACTTAGCCATATTTACAGTAAAATTACCTTTCTTCCAATGTTTCGAATAGGCTCAACAACACTGCGAGCTTCAACAGTTCCACAAGTAACACTAGGTAGCAAGGGAGTGAAAGCAAAGTAGTTTCGAGGCGATATAATCTGAACCTCGTATGAAGAACTATTCAAATTCTTCAAGAAACTAGTTCCAGCCCATCCAGTACCGAGCAACACAACCTTCTTCTTCCTGGTTCCAGTTTCAACAGTAGCAACACCGTTTGTTCCATAGGTTGCGTTTGCCTCAGAATACGCTATAAGTCCACCACCACTATAACAACAATATATATCATCAGTAAACTCTAATCTGAATCAATCCGTTGCCTTATATACACATATCACAAAGAAACCGAGAAAACATAACATTAAATAAATCACAGATCTGAAGAAATCGACAAATCATTTCACGGTGTTAATGGAAATATAATCACTATAGGACTCTCTAGCATATAAACGAGATTTACAAATCCAGATTACGATTTGTTAAGAATATGAAATGCGTTCTTCCTGGAGAATCAGAATGTAGAAAAAGCAAATGTTGCGTGAATAATACAAAATCGAGAATCTGTTCAATCGTTTTTTTTTCCTGGAGAATAATAAGCATCTCTACTAATGTAATTCCTTCAAACCAAAGCTGAAACAAATCTAAAACCAAACGAACACAGAAGAAACAAAAACAACAGATGAATGGAAATAGAGAGCTATGAATCGTTGAAGAAGACCTGATCGTGGAGACGACGATAATCCTGGAAAGAGAAGGATGATCTTGGAAAGCTTTAGAGAATCTCTCGAAGAAACTGAAATTTCTCATTTTCGGTTGTTGGATTTGAATCTCAGAGGAGAAGAAGATCTGTTTACAGAAACGCTAACGCCAAGAATCCTGGAGATCTATAGAGAGACGGTAGACGAATGTGACGGTGGACAAGTCGAGTTTTGCAAACGTCTGGTTGAACACGTGGCATCCGTGGAAAAATCGAGTCAACAAATTTAAATGGAAACAAAATAAGTATAATATGCGAACCCAACGATGTTGGGATTGGTGGAGAATATTTTTTTTCTATTTTTTTTTTAAAAAATTCTTAATATTATTACAGTTTTGTCACGTATTAATTATGACATTAATCTTGATATTTTATCATTCTTTAAAAAAAATACTTCTAATTAAACGATCTAGGCCAGGCTTGGTGGCCAAGCCAGATCCTCTCTGAATCTGGCCATGTTGTTTTATCATTTGTTTGGAAGTTATTTCAATTTTTTATCGTCAACTTGTGCAATACGTTCCAACAAATCGTGACGACTTTAATTAAACACAAACCAATAGACAAAAAATTCAAGTTCACTTGGTTACTAAAAAATTAAGATAATAATTCGCTAGTTGACGAATCAAATAATAGTAGTCAGAATATTATTGATCTCCAGCGGAATATAGAAATGAAAAACTTGGTATATAAAAATACAAAAGCGTTTTCGTTTGCTTTGGTATATACAACTTTGCTTTCGTATGAACTAACAAGTTACAATACACACTATACGTAAGTCATGAAGACTTTAACTATAAAAGTAATTAACCTTTATATATACAACAAACTTCAGTTCATATGTTAAACAATCGTAAAATTAGATACTTGAGGAATTGTTTGACAATAAAAAAGAAAAAATACTTGAGGAATTAAATAATAGTCGGAATGTTTTTCTTTAGCCGAATATAAAATGGTATATAAAAAATAATACAAAAGGCGTTTTCTATTGCTTTAATCTACTAAACTATTAAAAAAGACACAATTTTATAGAGTGTTTCCAAACACTATAGAAGTTAAAATAAAAAAAAAAAAATTTATCATTGTATCCAAACACACTTTTCCATCTTTTCATTTTTCCTCTTAATCAATTATTTCCTTATTTAATATTACAATATTAATAGTATGAATTATAATTCTCCTATCACATTCGTTAGATCTTATTTCCAAATTATTTTAAATTATTATATAACACATATAATTATTAAAATTTAATATATTTTTCTGCATATATTGTGATTAAATTTTTTAAAAACGGACATATATCTACTTCTACTAAACTATTAAAAAAAACTCAATCTTATAGGGTGTTTCCAAACACTATAGAAGTTAAAATAAAAAAGAAATAATTTTATCATTGTATCCAAACACACTTTTCCATCTTTTCATTTTTTCTCTTCATCAATTATTTCCTTATTTAATATTGCAATATTAATAGTATGAATTATAATTCTCCTATCACATTTGTTAGATCTTATTTTCAAATTATTTTAAATTATTATATAACACATATAATTATTAAAATTTAATATATTTTTCTGCATATATTGTGATTAAATTTTTTAAAAATGGACATATATTACTCAATTAAAAAAGAAAAAAGTGTGTGTTCTTTTTTTTTTTTTGTTCAACATCCCACATTGACTAAATTTATGTGGCAATGGTTCATAGTCGTATTATAAAAAGACCAAAATGATTTTAAATACGAATGAGCAAGAAACTTGACATATCATGCGTCAAAATTTTTAAAAATGTATTCGGTTAATCCGGTTTTTAGTTGAAATAATTTAAACATTGACTAAAATTTGTGTCAATAGTTCAGTTCATTTTATGTAAAAAAAATCAAAATGATTTTAAATACGAGTGAAAAGGAATTTTTTATGTAAAAAAAAATCAAAATGATTTTAAATATGAATGAAAAGGAACCTTGACTTAAGAGACATCCAAATTTCAAAAAATTTATTCGGTTTAATTTGATTCTTTAGTTGAGATAATTGACGTATATACGGGTCAATTTTTATATTTTATAAACGGAAAATTTTTATAAAAAAAACTTCAAAAGTGGCACATACTTTTACATTAAACCTCCAAAGTGAAACTTTTTACAGTTTAAACCTTCAAAGTGGCGTTTTGTTTCGTTTTTCATTTAAAAAAATGTTGGGGTTAACTTCTCTGTTAACAGAGTAAACTTTTCCAGGATCGAAAATATCGGTGGGAAACAAAACGCCACTTTAATTTGAAGATTTAAACTGGAAATTCTTTTATTTTGACGGTTTAAAGGTGAAATGTAATACTTTGAAGGTTTGATGTAGAAATGTGTGCTACTTTAAAAGTTTTTATGGAATTTCTATTTATAAATAATAAATAAACAAAAAAATATAAAATTTTATTGAAATAATTGACCTGCAATGTGTACTACTTTAGAGAATTTTAATGAAATTGTTTCATTTATAAATAATAAATAAACAAAAAAAAATTAAATTTTTTTATTAAAAAACAATTGACCCGCGGTATACCACGGGTATAAATCTAGTTCGTATATACAACGCAAAGATATACATACACTCTTATTTAGTTATGTTCTACTATCAAATATCAATCCATTTATTATCCGCATATATGTTTTTTTTATATATTATTTCAAATTTCAAATGTTATCTCAATGAGGGTATGAGACTCTAGAGTACTTTTACGAGCTTTATATATCTCAACTCTTAAATTAACTGTTAAATTAATTGTTTGTTGTATTGGCAAAATGAAACAAGGTGTTGATCATACATGTTGTTTCACCCAATCGCCATGATTAACTAACTAGTATGATGTGTAATTGATGACCAAGAAAGATAGTTAAACGTGTATTTAACGTGACTTTTTAATCTCCCAAGAGTCTAGAGTATGAGACTCTAGAGTACTCTTCGTTTGTTGACCATTAGAAACTTTACATGATAAGCCTTTGGGCCAAGCCCAACAAATATTGACTTACGGTCCTAAATGCTAAATTTTGTTCTTTTCGGCTAAAGTTTTCTTTAATCTAGTTGTATTGTATATGTATTATTTGCCCCTCATGAGTTCAAATCGTAAAAGTTATTAAAATATCGAAAGCGGCCCAACTTTTTCTTTCGCTTGCAAGTTGCAAGCTTATAAAATTTAGGACTGGCTCTACTTATGCATCATGATTATAAAATCGACAATTAAAAAGTATAAACTACAATCTAAAATAAGTCTCGACCTATTTAAAATTCAAGAGTAAATTCTTTGGTTGGTATTTATCAACGCTATGCATGTTTACGTTTCAATGATAGATTTTTTTTATTGTGGACTAAGAAAGGTAATTAACAAAGAAGTGACACTTGTTTTAATCCTAATCTGTTACTCGGCAGATTAGTGGAGGATGATGAAGTTGGTGGGTCATTACTCATTATTTATTATAAATTATACTTTAAAGAATATTTAATACCAACAATTTGATAGCGAGAGCTTGTTGGGTCACCAAAACATCCTTAGGTGAAGATTGACCCACTCATAGACCTAAACTTGACCTTCCTCTTTTAGGGTCCGAAGGGAACTACCATATTAAGTGTTTTTTTTTTTCTGCGATGAGAATTTTTTTTTTTGTTAAAAGCATAATAGAAAATGAGGTTTGGCTGGAAATGATAGTTGAGTAGTAATTTATTTTTATTAACAGAGTTTTATAAACTAAAAGGATTAGGTAAACCAAATTGGCAGTACATTTTATAAAACGTAATTAAATAATTAAAGTGGTTAATTTCAAAAAAATATATAGATTTTATAACTTTTTAAAATAATCTACAAATATATACTTTTTAAAAGTATTTTTTTTTAGAATTCCAACTAACAATATACACTAGTAAATCTTACTCCGTTTTAGACGGTTTCCAAACGTTTTGTTTCAACTTTTAAGTGTATTTTTTTTTTTTTGACAGCATATGATATACTTTTAACCGTATATTTTAACCACACATTTTTAACTGCTCGTTTTAATGGTATGTTTCGGTCCATCCGCACAATTGCCTCTAATGTGCTTCAAGTCAAAGCTTTAATTCTATATACGATTTAGATTATTTTAAATGTCATGTTTAAATTTTGGAGTAAAACCAATTACTGTAGCTGATATCATCGTATGCTTGATAAATAGAAAAATGATAGAGAATTAAAGAATAATAGAATAATATTTTTTTTTTGTCACCAAATAATAGAATAACATAAACATGAGAACTACGTAAAGTACTAATAATTTTACAACTGAAACCATGAAGATTAAATCAATGATATATATGGTAAAAAACGAACAAAATGGTAATATAATATAATCACTGAACAGTTGTATTTTTTTATCCAAAAAGACCAAACTTTTGCAAATTAAAGGAAAATGCGGATGATCGGTTGTTAACATTGGGATTTGGAATTCGAATGTGTAAGATAAAGATGACACGAACAAATCTTTAACTACAATCCGATTTTTCCATTTACATATATTCCACTATAAAATGTAAAACCACAAGAAACGTTGGAATCATTTTTTACCGACCAGGTGTCATTAGCTGGTTTGAACTCCACACAAAACGACCAACACATTGGATTTGCAAGATTTTATGGTTTAGGATCGAGCCACGTAGTTAGGGTTAAAGCCTCTTTAGTAGCATTTTTTTAACATGGAAAAATATAATGGATGCTTCTATCAAACCTAAAAAAATTCGAATACGACATTTTGTTTAGAGAAAGAGAGATCATGGGTCTATGTCCAGATCATAAAAATAGCTGTCGGTGTGGTTTCATGGTTTTGTATATATAAAAGAGAGAACTTTCGTGAAGTTAGCTTTTTGCTATTTTTATAGAATTTACCTATCTTTTTTTTTTCCTCTTTTCCTTTCTACAACCACATGTGGAGAGCAAGGTAATAAATAAAAAACAATCCATTTTCAGCTGTCGAGTATGCATATATGATATAAAGTCTGCATAATCATTAAATCTGACAGACAATAATTTATTTTTATATAAGCAAATTTTTAGATTCATTCAATGTGTTCACTGACATTTACATATATATATATAAGTAACATGCTAATTTCTTATCAAGTGTTTGATGTCAATAAATAAGCATATTATGTTGAAATAAAATTACACACATACTAATAAAAAAGCATGTTATTTAAATGTATAAGCATATATTCAGTACTTTTATCCATTTTGGGAGAGAAATGAAAAATTTATAATGGTAGTTTTAAAACTTTTCATTTGTTTGAAAGCTTTCCTTATTTTTTTCATTTACTGTACGTTATCTTGATTTTTATGTAAGCAAAATTTTAGATTCATTCAATGTGTTCAATTACTCATATAAACTAAAAAGGTAAATAGGAGAAAGTCAAGAAATAGCAGAATTGAACAGAATCTTGATAATTTTTTACTGAAAAGGACAAAAACTAGTACTTAGGATACTCTGATCACAACCCAAAAATAAATAAATTAATTCACGGATAATATTTAACCTTTCAAAGTCTGCAAATAATTGTTATATTCACATGATCAGTAAATTATATTAAATCAATGATAAGAATAGAAGCAAAAGGCAAAAGCAAAACCAAAGTCTATGTCTTGTTGGTTCTTCATGTTCTTCACAATTAGCTGCTGATCCTTTTTCTTGTAATATTTCTTCTTCATTTAAACAAAACCGTAGAGATCTTCGACAAATCAGATTCGCGATTAATATTCTTCTTTCGACTTGGTGCATTAGGAGGTTCAATTTCATCATCTTCATTACTGGAATTCGAATCTTCGTCGAAGCTTAATGATGCGTCTCGAAAGGGCATTCTCTTTTTTGGTGTGCTATAATCAAAATGAGACTTTTTTGCTTCTATTACCTAAATTCATTTACAAAAGAAAAAGAAAAAAACAATTAACTTTTGCTAAATTAGAAAGATGGAATGATCAAAGTTTTAAAATTTCGTAAAAAAAAAATTTGCAACTTACAGCTTTTCTTATTGTTTTAGATACACGTTTTAGTGTCGATAAGTCCTCGTGATCCACATGACAAAGTACTCGAATCTGTAAATTAGATTAACAAAAATCAAATCAAAATCAACAGAAATAAATGTACCAAAAAATTAATATCAATTAGAGGGAGAGAGAAGAGATTTAAAATTAAATTTAACTTACCAAAATATCTTGATGCAGAGATTCAAGCAGAGACCTATCAGATTCCGCCGTTTCATTTCTTGGTCTCTTCAACTCAATCTTCACCGGCGGTGAAACAAGTGCCGGAGCTCGACCGGAATTTGAATTGGTTTCTTGATTTGATTTCGAAATCAGAATCCTTTTCCTCCCTAATCCTCGTGTAAACCTCACAAACCCTAACCCTAATCCTTCTTCCTCTCGATTAGACTTAATTACAAATCCTCCATTTGAAAACGACATAACTGAGATAAACTGAAACAGAAGCAATCCAAAGCTAACGGATCATATAACAAAATCCAAAACAAGATTTACAGAGCAAATGAAACTTGAAAGATTGTGTAAATCAAATCGTCTGAGAGAATCTCAGATTAAAGATTTGGTAGAAATTAAAATTAGGAAAATGAAAAAAAGTTTAATAAGGAAGAAGAAAAGCTCGGTGGATCAGCTTATAAATCTTCCAATGGAGATCATTATTTCCGCGTTAGCCGGTGAATAAACTATTAAAGAATGACACGTGGAATTTTATGATTGGGTAAGTGATTAAGTGGTGATCGTGGTCGGTCGGTCTTTTTCGGCTGGCTCGTCAAGGGCAGTGTCGGGTTTTTACACTGCTTCTTTTTTTTTTACACGGTGGGAGTGAATGAATCATGTGAGCTAAAGCACACGGGTTAATCGGTGTGCCT